>VXBA01001791.1:342180-398615 GCA_013399895.1 Serilophus lunatus | reverse complement strand
GACACACACACACACACACACAGGACAGGGGGGAGACATCCCAAAACCCAGCTCAGCAAGGAGCGCGTCCAGGGCTGAGGGTGCCAGGAATGTGCAGGCTCGGCAGGCAGGCAGGGCGGACACTAGTGCCTATTCAAGACCAGGCACAGGCGCCTATTGTTCGGGGGGCCCCGCACGAACGTTTGCAGTTTTAATTGCAAAAACATTTGCTAATTCCGCTCAGGAATGAATTTGGGCTCATTTGTTGTCTGGCTATTAATAGCTGGAGGGATGAGGAGGGGGACAGCAGCCGGTGGGCTCACGTTGCCCTTCCCCCCTGTCCGCCCAGATGGCAGGAGGAGAAGATGGGATGGAGTGGGCTTAGACTGACAACCAGCCCCTGAGTACCAAAATACACCCGTGAATGCAGGTACAGACTCACCAGTAACGGGTTTGGGCCAACTCAAGGCTGAAGTGTATTGAAATATTTCACACAGTTTATCTAAAGACAAAAAACCAATCCTCCGGTGACTCCAAAAAACTTGCAGTCTCTTTGGGCCTCAAATAAAGTGAGATTTGGGCACTATTTACTAATGCAGTGAGTGGAGGGGTGAGAAGATGACTCTGGCACTCATCTGCCTTGAGGAGAAGGTTGTCACACGCTCCAGGGTCTGGTGCTCCTTTGCTTCCCTGTGGTTTGGAGGAGAAACAGTTTCAGCAGGAGAAGTTGGGAGTGTCTGACCCTGGAGCATCACACAGTCTTCCAGGTGCTAACTCTGGATTGGGCTGCTCCCTTGGAATGGGAAAAACCGACAGATTTAGCACAACTTTTCCTCACAGCTGGGCTGCAGGGTAGAAAGGTGCCCCATTTCCTTCCTCTGTTATGGGAGCAGCACCCAAGTGTCCTGTTGAATCCAGCCTAAAAGGTAGGAAGACTGGAAACAAACTACAGATATTTCTGAATTCCTTCAGACAGACATTTCTGAATTCCTTCAAACAGACAATAGTTACTAAAAGCAGCCAAACACCACCAGTTTCACACCTCTGCGTGAGAACATTTATCTGGTGAGTAAATCAAGAGGTAACAGCCTTTGCTTTCCATTAAATTCAAAGGGTTATGGCCAGATCAAAGTGCCTCTTCCTGTATTGATTTCCAGTAATTTTTAAATTTAGGCTCATAAGTGCCAAAGATTAGTCTGAAGTGAAGCTGAGAATAAAAAAAGTTTGTTCCACTGTGCTTGGCTTTAGGGGCAGGGGGCTCCCCATTAAGCCAGGGTTTCACTGTCAGCAGTGTGTAAAATTGAATATACTGAAGTCTGCAGGGCTGGTGCTGGGTAGTGGGATGGGGGTGTGACTGGAAGGGTGTGTTTGTGCCCACTGACTGCTTGGGGGAAAAAAAAAAGGTATAAACAGGAGCGTGAGACCCCAAACTGCCAAACTCTGACCTGCTCTAAACTGTAAAGCGCTGTTTGACTCAGAGTGCTGCGAGCTGGGGTTGTCTCCTCCTGTGTCTTATTGCCAGAACAGACCCTGATCTTGATTGTGGCCTTAAAACATTGCCATGAAATGGGAGCCAGTGAAGCATGGAGCATTCAGTGCATTCCCAGCTCTAGGCACTAAAAGCATCTAAAGATTCTGCACATCAGGGAAATGCCAGGGTCAGAATTAAACCAGTGGAAGCTCTCGGAGGCACTGATGGAGAGCAGGGCTTAGAACTGATACCAGTGTTGTGTCCTACCTTGAGGTCTCTTGTTGCCACCTTCCCTGTTTATTTAGATTCTCTTGGTATTTGGATTTTGAGGATTTCACCTGCAGAGCTGTGGAGACCTTCCCAAAGCTCTCAAGTGTTTCCTATTGAAAATAAAGCATGCTGATACCTTACAGCCCTTGATGGGGAGATATGGCAAGTCCTGGGCACATTTCAGTTTCAAAGCTCATTATATTCAAATCTTCTTTTGATTTAATTCTGAGGGTTTGGTAGTATGTTGGATTTTGCAAAAGGCTTTTTAAAACCTACGAAGTAGAAGTTTCTCATTTCCTTTTTTTTTTTTTTTTTAATATATGAAGTCCATCTGTCCCAGCCACCAACAACTGTTCTGAGTCAGCTGTCAGTGCCAAGAATCACTCGGTGGAAATGTTGTTAGCTCTGTTGCTGCAATGATAAGTTGCTTGTTGGTATTTTCTGATGGGAAGAATTTGCAGTGTTGCTTTCTTTTCAACAGGCAGTAAAAAATCGGGACAAACAGCTTTGAGAGAGCCCTGCCAAAGTCAGATGCTTCATAACATCTTCAAAAAAATTCCTAGGAAGGGCTTGGTGTTCCTATTTGGGTAAGCAGCATCTGGCATGGCCACCAGAGAGGAGTTGGGTGCACATCTCCTTTACAGCTGCTGACAAAGAACGTGACACCAGCACATTCCCTCTCGCCCAAATACTTCTCACAATTACAATAGATTCAGAGAGTAAAATGTGTTTTCTTTAGTGAGGAGAAAGAGCTGTGGGCTGAGATGTTGCTCTCCTCATGAACTTGGGTTCTTTTACTGTTTATTTTCACTGTGCAAGTTGAATTCTGGGTCTCTTGGCCCTAGCTGCAGCTGTTTTTCAATTATCTGTCCACACACTGAGGATTTGCACCAGGGACACGCGTTGAGTTGCCAAAAAATCACCTAAACAAGTAAATAAAGTGGAGCAAGTCGCTGTGTTTAGCTCCACAAACAAGGACAAAAGCTGCTGTGGGTGGCCAGCTGCCAGTTTGCCCCTAACTTTAGCCACCAGGCAGTGATCAGCCCCCATTCCCTCCTGCTTTCCTTGCAGCTCACTGGGGTTATTATTTAAGTTCCTCTTGCAAATTGGGCTGGCTGCTTTCTCATCCTCCGCCATGGGTGTTTGTGTGTTGAAGCAGAACTGGCCTCCCAGTTGTATATTTAGAGCTAATGCTTCACAGTTGATTGCATCAAGCCCTGATGATCCGGAGAAGGTTCGTGAACTCCTTGCAGAGCCAGCCTGAAGTGGTGGGAGGGAGTTACCAATGGGAAAGATTTCCACAGGCCAACAGGATCCTGAGTCCTCAAGAGTCCTTGTCTGCAAAACAAGAGTGTGTGTGTGTGTGTGTTGCCAACATGCCCCTCAACGAGATAAAACCACTGCTCTGTGCAAAGACTGCTTGGAAACTGCTGTTTGTATAAAAAACTAGATGAATTCGAGATATAAAGTTAATTAGGATAATTACATTCTCAATCTGGCTTCTCCATCGACTGGAATATGAACTGCACCATCTTCTCCCAATTGATAAGGGCTCTGAACCCCCAGGGAGATTCAACCACTAAACATCAGTTCCATGCAGTGGAGGAGGAGTAAGGGTGTGTGCAACAAAACCCAGTCCTTGCTGAGTCAGGACATGGCCTGAGAACCAGTTAATGGCTCTAATTGCATTAATGAATGTTCTGGACACAGTCTGAAACTTCACCCAAAGGGCCTGGATTGCTGTTGGGTGCAGTTCTGTCAATAGATGTGCTTGGGGCAGAGGAAATACCTGCTGGGTCACAGTTCTAGAACACCCTGCTGGAAATGAGAGGTTTCAGTTTCAGAAAAATAAACAGTAACATCAAAATTGGACCTTTTTTTTGGCTGGAAAGCCTTTGTTTGCTTATGACCCTTCAGAGTGCTACCACCCGCAGTAATAACCTGGAATAAGGGTGTTGTTTGAAGAGTTTAGTTCTTTTTTTGATGAGGACTTACCAAAATACATCCTTGGGGATCAGGACAGCGAGACACTCCATGGACTTCACCAGAATGTTGGGGGGAAAATCAACTCACAAACTTTGGCTTCTCATTTCAGAGGTCAGGCATCTTCCTCAAGGGATAAAGGTTGAGGGGGGTGTATATTAGAGAGGTTTCCTCCACAGGAATGCCCAACTGAGTTCCTGTTATCACTTTGATTGCCATGCTGCATTTCATCCTGTGAGGAAGCTTTGTGTGGCTCCTGTGCAGGAGTTCAGCTGTCCAGCACAGGCTTGGGAGGGCAACACCAAGACAGCTGCAGAACAGAGCTGGTGTCCTGTTCTTTAGGGCAGCATCCTTAAGACAGGCCTTTAAAAAAAACCCCAACATGCAAGAAGTGAGGTTTGGAGAGGCTGTTTGTGGGTCTTCAAGCTCCTTCTCTGCTCTGTTGGGTATTGGAGAAAATGGCTTGTGGTGCCTGTTCCAAACCAGAAAACAAGCAGAGAAAAGAGCAGCAGAGGCAGAAGCAACATTTATAAATGGGAGTTGGTAAAAAAATATATATAAAAAAAATTAATTGTCATCTCTGCAATTTCCCCTGCTCCTGAGAGCACAGTTGGGGCAGATTCCCATGAACTCACCCGTAAACTGCTGAGAGCTGTCAGATGGGAGTCCAGTCAACACTGGGTTGGCATTGACTAATTAAAAAGAAACTGAGCCTCGTACATGTTGTAACCTGACAGCCCACAGGTAATTCAGATAAGCTCAAAAAAATTAATGGGAATTGTTCTGTCATGCAAGAATCACTTGTCAGTATAAATAATACAAGGTATTGGGTCCTGTGGTGCCCTTGTGGGATGGAGCACAGGGCTTAACACAGAGTCAGTTACAAGGGGAAATTAAGGTTTTCCAGAGCAGCAATAGATGAAATTAAATTGTGTTCAGATAATGCTCAAGATTTTCTCTTTCTTTTTTTTTTGTTTTTTTTTTTTTAAGTCATAAATCCTAGGGATTTCAGAGTTAAAGCCAGAACAGGCTCTAACCTCCTCCTTTCAATGTACCTGATTATTACAACATAAATGTAAGATCAGCAGGTTTTTAAGGGTCCCCTTAATTCATTTGTGCACAGCTGGCTCATGTGAGGACACTGAGCTTTCAAACTGCAACGTGCCAGGGACTTATTGTATCTTTGGCATGTGGCTAGAAGGCAGCAGTTGACAGTGTTCAGCACTATTTCAATATTTTATTTTTTTTTTTATTTTTAATCACGCTATTAAAAATATATTTTGGTGGCCTAGGTAAGATTTTCTGCTGAGCTGGAGAAATCCACTGAAATCTAAGGGGATTTGTTCCAATTACTGGGCTGGGTTTCTAATGCCCATGACCTCTTCTGAAAATCCCTGCCTTAATAAACTTTGGGCAATTTCTTATGTAAGTGGCCAGTATTTTGCTTAGAGGATGTAAACGGGGACACTTTTTAGGCCCTGTTTTGAAGGGTGGAAGTGCAATACTTAAAAAAATACAGGTCTGTTGGAAGCATCTGACTTCCCTACCCACTCCTCCACCTGAGACACCTAATTTCTTGCCATTTTTGACAGCCTTGCCCACTATATCTCAAGATGTGCAGAGCCACAAAGTCCTTCAGTGGTTGCTGGAGGAGCCCATAAAATTCCAGGTACCCAGAGTAATATTCATTAGCAATACCCAGAAAGGCTGACAAGCAAGGTCATGCAGGAGAGCTGTTTTGAGAGCCAAGCTTGCCTTTTAACAGAGAAATAGTGCTCTTGCACAGCAGTCCTGCTTTTTATTCCCAGTAGAAAGGCTCCTGCCACTTCTCATCTCCCTGGGGCGGCTGTGTGTTCTCTCAGACCTGGAGTGGAGGGGGTTGCACAGCAGAGAACGTAATGATTTTTGTCTGCATGTAAATGTACAAGGCTCTGCTTGATCTTTTAGCCCAGACTCACCCATGGAGACAGTATTTTTGTTTTGCTGGGGGATGTTATCCTTGAAAAACAAAGGTTTGATGGATGTTACTGCTGCTACCTGGATTACAGCAGCATGTTCAGCCTCTGCTCACGGAGATGTTTGCTGGGTGCTGTCAGGAAAAAAAAAAGAGAGAAAAAACTCTGTACCAATTTCTGTCCTCACTCACTGAAGGCTCCCCAAAAGATTAATTCACTGTGCTGTTGGGCTGCTGTAAAGATGAGGAGCATTCCTTGGAGTATGGGATGATAATGGCTGTGTGTGCTTGAATCAAAGAACCTCAGTGTCCATAGCAGCTCCCCTGTGTACCCGAGGGTCCATTAAGGAGATTGCTGCCTGCTAATGGACTTCCTCCCAAGGCTCTGGCTGCTGACACTCTCCTGAATGATTTCCGGGAGCTTGCACAGCAGGGAAGGTGTTGCAAAGTCCTGCAGCTTCTGTAAAACAGCTTTTATCCCCTCGAAGGAACTTTATCAACGGCTATTTTTAATGCACACTTAAATCTTTGCTTTAATCTTTTTCTTCCATATTGATCTCTGCAGAAGCTCAAGGATAGATGTTTCCTTATACCCATCACATTGTTTGGAGCTGGTTATTTTTAGAGCCTGGAGAACATCCGTTTTGGAGTAGAGGTCCTGGGCATCTTGGGAAGGGAAGTCCCAGCTCTGTGCTCTGCCCTTCTGGTCTAACCTTGACTTCCCAAGCCTGAGGGAGTCCCTGGTCCTTGGAAAAGTGGGTTGTTGTGGTGTTTAGATACCAAAAGCCAAGGTGGAAGGAGTAATACATAACCCTCCATTAGAGTTATGGCTCTGTGCTTTGCTGACAGGACTGGACACATGAGCCATGAATCAGGTTGGCTTCACCCACCATGGGTCTCCTTGATGATCCATCCAGAGGATCCTACAGCAGAGGAGGTGCTGGTTTCCCTCCCTCCTTGGTCCTGGCTGCTCTGCTGAGGTTGCATGTAGTGTGCATTGAGGGGGCTGGGCTGGTTTCTCAGGGGCAGGGAGGCAACAGGAGCAAACAGCTCTTATCTGGACACAGCTTGGCCAGGGCTGACGGCGTTGCCTTCGAGCTGGTGATGTGGAGATGAAAGGCAGAGATCCTTGTAATCACCTCCTGAGCCTCTTGGGTTCTCCCTCAAGCAGAACTGGCTGTTTGAGTTGGGAGACATCCTTATGGAGCTGGTGTTTTCCCTTCTTTTTGGCCAGTTTTCAACATCCCATAAATAACAGGGCAGCGTGGAGCTCTGCCTGCCAAAGCCTCCTCACGTGTGCTGGAGGGGAGGTTAAACCAGGTACTGACTCCTCTCTCCTTCCATCAGAAATCCTCTGGTGGGCCTGGCCAACACACAGCTGTCCTCCCCCACAGGCACTGCACATGACAGGGCAAGATAAGCCCTTTGAAGTCTGTGCTGGGGCAGCAGCTTCTGAGGCACCCGGGGACCCCCCTTCTCCAGTTGCCAACTGCTCCCTGAGTTCTTGGAGCCAACAGCTGAGCTGTGATCAGTCTGCAGGGCTGGAGCAC
Organism: Serilophus lunatus; assembly: GCA_013399895.1. Classification (NCBI taxonomy): domain Eukaryota; kingdom Metazoa; phylum Chordata; class Aves; order Passeriformes; family Eurylaimidae; genus Serilophus; species Serilophus lunatus. The sequence goes on along the minus strand of VXBA01001791.1, from coordinate 391,408 downwards.
TGGGGCTGTGCCAGGGCACTCCAGATTCCAGTTCATTCGTGGTGCTCCATGAGCATGGGAGGATTTGGGGGCTCTCTGTGAGATGTGATCGTGTCCCACCAACAGGGTTGTTCCACGGTAGGGATTGTTCTCCTTGCCTGGGCAGGCTCCTGGTGTGCTGCTGCAGGCTCCTTGATCCTCCTCTCACTGCAAATATTTGGAACAGATCCTGTTTGGCTGTTTTGACAGTTTGACTCAGCTGTTAAGTGACAGTGGCAAGCGGGACCCAGGTTCACTGAGATTACAAAGAGGGGAGATGAGGGTCAGATTCAGACACGGGGCTCTCTGGGAGAGGTCCTGGCCTCAACACGCAGAGCTGGGGCTGGTTTGGATGCAGCAGTTGTGTCTGCAGCGTGCAGGGGGATCTCCTTGCACAGTCCCGAGGAGAGCATGTTTTTGGAGTGACAAATATGTCATAATTCTGGCTGCTTACATATTTCCCAAGAGCTTTTCAACTCCTGGCTCGCCCTCAGTCACTTCTGAGGCACACATGCCATACTTCTCACATCTGTCACTCAGATTCATGCTCTGGACATGAGGCAAAAACTTCCTTTGCTACAAAGGCTTCCCTCTTTCGAGTTGCCTTTTGGTATCCGTGTCCCTCATTGAGAAGCAGTAGCTCTTTCAAAGAAATGCAAGGAAGCCCATTTTCAGAATTTACAGCTGCTTCCCCAGGCTTGAGTGTCTTCCTCTTTCAGCAAGCTGTTAAGCATGTTCTTAAGTGGGAAGATAAGTGGTGTTATGATCCTTTCATCTTCTGGCTCGGAGCAGGCTGGAGATAACTGATAAGGGGATGACAGAAACGAAGATGCATAGGCACCTTTGGATTTAATTCCTACTTTGCAAGGCAGTCTTTAAAGCACATCTCTGGTGGGAACACAGGCTGGTAAAATAAAGCTGGTCCTTCCTTTCTCAGCATATGTCTTTCCCTCATGTCTCTGAGGCAGATCCTCAGTGTGTGCCAGCAGAGCTGGTGCAGAGGGAGCTGGGTTCTCCTTTTCTGAGCCCTCCTTCTGGTGCTGACATTCGAGGGACTTGGCTTGGCTCGTCTCTAGACACTGTTTCGGCTGGTGATTTCATTCCCCCATTTCTTTTTTTTTTTTTTTTACAGATTTGGGCTGTGCATTAAACAGGGCTGCATTTGCAGCCTTACACGTGATGGGCCAAGATGCATTCCTGTGCAAGGGGCTGTGGGACAGCACCCATCAGCTTCACGTGGGTGGGAGTCTTCAGATCCCTCCTGAACAGAGTGTTCATTCAGCTCCAGAATTCCTGGTTTAGTCCCTCATCTGCTGGCTGAAACAGGTGGCAAGCACATGCCTGTAAGGGTCTTTATTGGGGATGGTCTTCAAGGTCAGCTGTATCCAGCCCACATTCCTCCCTCTACCTCATCTTCTGGCCTTAGCTGGCTCTGGTCCTCCCAGCCCAGAGGTTCCTGGCCATGTACACATGCCGAGAGTTGAAAAGAAACCACTTGAAAGTGGTGTTTGTGCTGCCCAAGCCTGAGCCAGCCTGCTGCATGTTCCTTCAAGGAAACGGGGGAAAGTGGTTGGGGCAGAACGTGTCCAAAACTCACCAAGGCCTCCAGGGCACACACACTGTGCCTCCCACGGGAGAGGAGGCAACACTTGTGCAGCTCCAGGACGTGGCAAGGAGAGGCTGCTTCCCCAGGAGGACACTCCACCCTCTCTGCTGGTGGCAGTGGTGGCTGTGCAGGTGGAGTTGGTCAGCTCCTGGCCACACCAGACCTGGGAACAGAGGCAAAAGTTGAGCTGGGAGTTCTTTGGCAAGGGTTTGGCACAGTTTGACCCAGAGGAGACAGTGCCAAGTGCACTGAGAAGTCCACATCCAGGTGCTGCTGTTGAGGGGGCTTCAAAGGAGCCCTGCCTAGTGCCAGGATTTTCCAAGTGCCTCCTCCTGTTGTCTTTTGCAGATGAGGCTACAAACCCTCCCACAGCAAGCCCCACCTATCTGCCCCACGAGCTTTCTCTGGGGAGCTGCTGCAGCTCAGCAGGGCTGGCTTTCCCACCCCAGAGCTCTGAAGTGTGGACAGAGGCTGCAGCTCCCTCTGGGATCAGCCCCCAGAGCCTCTGCACCTCGCTGTTACTCAGCACTTTTCTCCTGACAGGGAATTAAGTAGGATTTCTAGGTCATTGTGGGCCTGTCAGGAGGAATCGTCTCCTGTAGACCTCATTATCAAGGCTCTTTCTGCAATGCCAGACTTCAGAACAATTGCAGCCTGGTTCCCTAAACACTGACTAATGAGACAGAGCTGTTAGCAGCAGTTTGCTAAATAAAGGCTGTTTCTGCCTGAGACAGAAAAAAGCCAGACGGGATTTTCTTAGCTGTCTCTCACACAGAAGGTATTTCAAAGGACCCTTATTAAAATAATGAGCTAGATGTTGCTCTTGTGGTGGCTGCGTGGGGTCAGTGCTCGATGCTAGTGCCAGGTGCTTCCCCACAACAGTGATTTCAAGTAACTTGTGCTCAAGAAGCCTAAAAACCTCTCCAGCATCCTTGGCTTCAAGGTATTTTGAGCTCCTGTGCCTTTGTCCTGCTGTAATAGTGACTTGCTGCCACCACCAAGAGGTGGACAGGCTGGGTGACCACCTCCATTTCCTTGGATGCCGTAAGATGATTTTCTGTGATCTCTGGGTTGTGGCAAAGCTTGTTCAGCATTCATGCACGTGGCTTTGGAATGGTAAGGGATCCAGCATCAGAGCAGGAGGGACAAGTGGGACAAGTGCATGAGCTGGAGTATATGAGAGGTGAGATCTCTGCTGGTGCCTGGGTGCTGAGCAGAAGGGGTGGATCCCCCACTTGGGTAATGTGGAGCCAGGCAACTTCTGTTGATGTTCCTGTAATAGGATTTTTTATCCTACTTCTCTTCTTGTTGTCAGAAGTGCCTGGATTAAAGATAAACTCTGAAGCATGATGGGATGTGCCCTTGCCTCTGGCTGGAGAGCTGGGGGTTATTACTTGGCCAGTTTGCAGATTTGTTTGAAGGGAGTGGTGCTTTGATGTGGCAATGGGAGTCCATGGAAGGCAAACGGCGTCTAGTCAGGTTTTTCTGACTCTCTGTTGTTATCTCTGAGGCAGCAGAAATGTTGCCAAACAGGCTGAATGGCTCCAGAAGCAGAGCTACTTCTAGGAAGGTGGAGTGTGGGTTCTTCAGGAGAACCCAGGTGAGCTCTCTCTGGACCCTCGTTGAAACTCCCACGGGTGGAACTGCTCCTCTCTGTGCCCCACGTGCTGCCTGCAGCAGCGAATTGCAGGTAGATGCTCTTAAGAGAGGTGTCTCCAGGTGATCTGAACAGCAGAGAGGTCCAGGAGAGGTCCATTGAACAGTTCTGTGGCTGGGAATCCAGGGCAGGAGTGGATTTTGGCAGCAGCACTGTGCTGTGAAAAGGTTCCCTTGGCTTGGCAAGCTGGAGGCTGCCAAGACTTGCCCATCAGAGCTGGCCTGTGTGCCCAGTGACAACTGCAGCCAGTGGTTCAGTGGCACTGGGAGGGAAAGCAAAGGCAGGCCAGGATCTAGAGAGACTTGTCACTGGCTGGCAAGCCCTGCTCTCAGCACTCTCAGCTCTGATCTGCCATCTCCCCCGGGCTGTTTGGGAGGGGAAGTGGAGAACTGGATTCAAATGCCTATTGTCTGTCCTTCAGCTGGGAGCAGAGCCAGCAGAGAGAGGCTCTGGCAGCATCTGATACAGGGGGCAGATGTGAGGGGGAACATGCTCATCCGCGAAACGCTGGCGCTGGGATTGCCAAAGGAGCCTCAGAGGTTAAGTGCCATGTGTTGGAATGTGTACATGGAGGTCAGGAGAGAAATCCGGGGCTCCTGGGATTCCTGCTGGGCTCGGGGAAGCTTTTTGCAGGCAGCTCTTGCCACGGGGACATGTCCTTGCTCAGCATCTGTCTGGGTTCCTGCTGTCCTGGGCCCCGTTTGTTTAAGCAGGGCCGGGCAAAGCCACGCCGTGCCAGGTTTAATCTCACCTGGGGGCTCTCAGGGGTGCTCAGCCTGGCTCCCCTCTCCTGGACCCAGCTGCCAACTTCACAGGCAAGAGCTGAGAGCAGAGTGTTTCCTGACCCTGCCAAGGAGGGGCTCGGCCACAGGTTTCAAACCGAGCTGGAAAATTGGCACCGAGGCACGGAGCAGAAAAGAGCCCAGCTTGCTTTTCTATGTCAGGGTTGGCTTCTGTACTGCTTTGGGGAGTGCAAATATGTTCCCAATCTGTTTGCTTCACTGACATGACTCCAAGACACACAGGGAACAGATACACTGACCAAGAAGGGGCCATTGTTAGAGGGACCTTCCTGACTGTGGCTCTGCTGTACCCAGAGCTGCTGGACTTCATCCCCAGCATCCAGAGTGCTCAACCCTCCTGGGCATCCCAGCTTGAACTGCACATTAGCACAGACAAGCCAGGGGTTTGTACCTGTTTTACTCAATTTGTCCATCCATGTGCCCTGATCTGGCCTTTTGATTTACATGCTGATCTCTGGCAGGTATTAAATCAAGCTGCAGATAAAAGCAGTTACAAGCGTTGCTTCCCTGAGAACCAGCCCCAGACATCCACTGACACATTGCTAATTGCACCCAGGCAGACAGATAACTCCCTGTGCTGGAGGCTGAGCAGTGAGGAGCCAGGGGAAGGGAGGGATGGGCTGATGGACAGGTTGGGATTTTGGCTAAGGAGGAATAAAGGCTCCAAGAAAAGCAGAGAAGAGGAAGGGAGTTACCTCATTTGCTTCCAGCAGCCAAGACAGGGTTGTCCTCTGAGAGGTATTTCCTTAAGCTTTATACAGTCCGAATTTAGTTGCAACTTTTATGAACAATAAAGGCTTCCATGGTTTCCCTTGGAGGAACTGGAATGAATCCAAACAGATTTCGGTGCTGAGAAGCAGATCCTGTTACTAATATCAGCCTAATCATTTCTTTCGATCTCCTTCCCTCCTTTTCTTGCCATTCACAATCCTGAAGCCTTCAGGCAACTTACCAAACCCAGTCTACCCCTTTCTTTAGCTGTTCCTGACCCTGCAGTCCAGATTGCAGTCTGCCCTGGCTTTTTGGGGTCTGGGAGAGCTTTTAAAATGCCTGCACCAGGCAGGACTATGCCCCATTCCTCAGGAGAGACCTGGCAGTGTGACAGAGAGCCCCCAGAGCTGGCAGGACAGTGGGGCAGGGCTGAGCTTGACCAGGGAGCAGCATGTGCTGCTGGGGCTGTGTCTCTGTGGGAACAGGGCCTCTGACCAGGGCTCAACTGGGAGCATTCGGCTGAGAAAATTCTCTGCTAAAAATAGCAGCAGATGATGTTTAAGGAGGAAAACAAGTCAGGGGCTGGGAGAAGTTAGTTCCCAGATATGTGGCTAATTTAACTCCCCCAGGACAAATAATCTTTTAACCCCTCTATGCCAAGGCTTGTTTCTGCTCCATTAAACAAGCTGGGTCAGGAATCCAGGCTGGGATGAGCCAGGCTGGGTTTTGTCCTCAGCCTTTGCTCTGACACAGCATTTCTCCCCTCCCTCTTGCCTTGCTCATTTATGAGCATCTTTCTAATAGCTTTCCTTGCCACGCTTTTCATCTTTATCTGTCTGTGACTCCATTTGGGCTCCCTTTAATTCCCCCGACGTGCTTCCTAAGAAAATAATCTCCACTGAACCCCGAGGCTCTTCTCCCTGTGCACGTTGGCACAGCCTGATGTTAACAAGGTAAGTCTTTCCAGCTCTGCTCCTGTGATTCAAGGGCTGCCCCTAAAATCATATTCCCCCAACTCACACGGCCTGCACATGGGCTCACACAGCTTCTCCACTGGATGCCTTTCCCCCCCCACACACATCCCTTTGTTCTGACAGATTCTCTGCAAAGCTTCAAAGCTGCCTGAGAGAGGCACAGCCCCACCTCTCCAGCCTGGAATGACGGCAGTGGAATCACAGGCTCTTGGTCTCAGGCTCAGAGGCAGATGTGAATGTTCCCTCATTGCCTGCAGCCAGCCCCTTGCAACGCAAGTTCATTTGTACATGTTTTGTGCAGCACATTAGCGAGACAATTGAGGTTTAGACCCGGGGCTAGGATTACACACACACACACAAAAAGACAAAAATTATACTGTAAAATTGGAGGAAATGTTCTTAAGACGAGGGCTGCTTTCAGTCCTGTCAGAAGTGGTTTCTCTGTGTGCTTGCTCACGCCCTCTCCTGTTCCCTTCTCCAGCCTACTCTCAGCTCTTGGCTCTGGTGACTACTGCTCTTCCCAACTCCCATTTTCCACAGGAAGATGACACGGTTGGTCCCTGATAAGCAGAACTTGAGATCTCTGTTTTGCTGGTCAAGCTAAAGGCTGGGGGAGAAGGGAGGATCAGGAGATTAGAGTCACAGACAGGAATAGAGGATTAGAGGCTAAACCCCTGCAAGTCTCTGTATTGATGGTTGGGACACAGCCAGACACCGAGGAGTATTGCAAAGCCTGGAGCTGATAGCAGATCCGCTTATTTCCTGTCTTTGCATTGCAGGCAGCTTTTGATATATGTGTCCTCATCAAAAGCCAGGGTCAGGCAGGTACCAAGCATCCCAGCTCCTGTGGAAGTCAAATACCTGCTGAGATCAAGTCTGTGCGTTGGCTGGCGCGGAGCCTGGAAAACGTCACCCTGGCTTATGAGATTCTCAGCAATCCTTGAGTCAAATTCCCACACAAGACAAAAATAAAGGAACTTGCCCCTTTCCCCACTGCAGCTCATTCTGCCTCCCTGATCCTGGCCACAGATCCCTGTCATGTCTCGCTGACCTCACTCTGTCCTGCAGACATCCCTTGGCATCTGTCTGCTGCAAGGAGAATCCTGCTGGGAGGAAGGCAGAGGACAGCAGGAAGACCATTGCCCTGGGCTCTTGTGACAGTTATCTGCTGGTTCCCTCCCACTTTGCACTAATTTGGTATCAGCATCTGCCACTTTGGGGAGGAAGGGGACTTGCTGAAGTGAGAAATAACGTAGGATGTGCCTGCATGGCAGTTCTTGGGGCTGGGAAACAATGGAAGGCAAGTGGGAATAGGCAGGAAGGGTTGGTTTCAAATCTACCCTTTGCAAAATTTCCCACTTCTCCTCAGTGCTCACTATCTTTGTTCCTGGGATTTGTTGTTGCAAGGCACTCTCATCTGGTAAACAGGTCACACAGAATGGCATATCCACTGCTGGCTGAGATAGCGTGTTCCTTGCTCTTCCTGACTTTCATTCTTCAGTTTTTTTCCTCCAGTGAACTGGAACTGTACATCCTTGCTGAGTTACAGGGGACACTGAATTTGAAGGGACCGAGGCTCAACTGAGAAATGTACAGCAGTTGGACAGATGATCATGGGAAACACTCTGTGTGAGACTCTCAGGTTCCTCAGGGTTCCAAGGGCCCACCCAGCTGTATCCCTTGGGTTTTCATGCCCTAAAGCAGAGGTGGGGATAAGCTGACTTCCTGGGATCCCCTCATGTCCCATTTTCTGTGACTGCACTGATTTTAATGGTCTGTGTTGGCCATGAGCCAGCCCAGTTTGAAGGTGTAATTACGCTGTCCATTTGTTAATGAAAATGGCCAGACCAGTGCTCAGCACAGTGTGATTCATTTGGTCAAGAACTCTGTATTTTCTTCTGGTTTTTGCCAAAACCTTGGTGTAGCTGTAATTAGAAGTTCTCCTGCCTCATGGCAGTCCCTCAGAACCACACAGCAACACTGCCCCTGTTTTTCCTTCCTGGACAGTCAGCCTAACAATGGAAGCCCAAAGCATCTGTGTAAGGGGCTTGACCTCAGAGGCCACCAAGGCAAAAGAAATGAGCTGGGCAGGACTTAATCCCCTGGTTAGTTGTATCTAATGCAACACAGAAGCTCTATGCTATATTCCTTGTTGCTTACACAAGGAAAATAAGACAGTTCAGCCCCACATGGTGGTATTTTTGATGAGAGAAATAATTCAGCAGTTCATGGGCTGGTAGTAACAGCCCCTTCTATGCACAGCTTTCCTATTCATGTTTCCTTTCTGTTCCCTCCATTACCCTTCATCCCAGATTTTGAGGTACAAATTCTAACTCCTTCCATCTTTTCTTTGAGCTGAAGGTGGCCTGAAATATATTCCAGAAGGAGATGCAATCTGACATGCTGGAAACTCTCTAGCTCTTGCTGCTTCCATCTTAATCTCTTTTAAGTATTAGGCATTAGTCATCCACACAAATATTGCTTCCTTCCCATCCTGCACGTACAGTCAGTCCTTTCCAGGAGAAGAGCCAGAAACCAGGGGATGAGCTTGGCAAAACAGGAGAGCTGGGACCAGATCATTAAAAGATGAAGATGTTGGGCAAGGCTTGTACAGCCACATCTGCAATATTAAGTGTCCATCTCCTTGATGGCACAGTGTGTGAGATCCCTTTGTGGAGCTGGAATCTTGAGCCGTGTCTTTTGGGATAGGTGAAAACCTGTTCTGATGAAATGGGATCAGTGTGTTAAACCCTTCAGCCTGGGGGATTCCTCCTCAAGTTGGCAGCCACCATCTCATCTCTGCTGTCTCCTTGAGCATCCGTGCTCCTCTGAGGAGAGCAGAGCACAAGAACCTGCCAGGGGACAAGGTCCAAGCCCAGCAGGTCCAACCAAGAGCTCAGACTTAGGCTAAGACCACAACTTTGAGCTCTTCCTGCTCTGACAGCTCTGCAGCTTCTCCTAGCCTGGGCCTAAGGATTTGTTGAGTGGGTGGCATGTAGCTCTGATCCCGAGAACAGGCTGTCTCATTTCTGTGAAGGTGTAGATACGTAGGACCTTAATATCTCATCTCTAACCACGCTGCAATGCCATGAGCAAAACAGCAAGGGAAGATTGTGAAACTCTCACCTCCAGAAGCTCTGATCAGATGGTGATTTGAGACAGTCTGTCTGCAGCTGCATCCCAACGTGATGAAACCAGGCTTGGGGAAACCATCAGAAAGCTCTGTGTGGTCTTCACAGGCAACACCTACGCTTCCCTCCCTGCACGGGAGAGAGGAGGGGATGTTTGGCTGCAGGAGCTGCTTTACAGAGAGGCTTTTGTCCTAAGAGGGCTCCGAATCTCCTTGATAGCAGCCTGTTTCATTCCTGGGGATGGGTGTGCTTTGCTGTCTGGTTAGGAGGTAGAACAGTAAATCCTGTCCAAAAAGGGCAAAGACAAAAAGAAAAAGAAAGAAGGAGGAGGGAGAAAGGGAGGGGGCTTGGGGAAAAGAAGAAAAGAAGTTGGGAAAAAGACTGTGTGCATGGCCTGGGTGCTAATGAGCCTTCTCTGCAGTGAATACAGTCAGGTCTTTGAGGTCCCAGTTTAAGTCAGGAGATTTAAATCAGGAGATTTAAAGAGGTTAAGATTTCGTTCCAGAACTGCACATACTCGGTTTGGAAGTTAGGCACCTCCTCACCTTCTCTGCTGGTGAGCAGGAAGAGAGTGATTTAAGGGCAAAATCTCATATTCTTCCATCTTTAGATGAATGCAAACACTTGATGGCTTTCCACACAACTTCATCCTGTAGGGTCCTGGTCCTGCTGGGACCACCAGACCCTTCTGATCAGCATTTCAGAAGAGAGGGCCACCAGTGAGCTGCCTAAGAGAGGAGAAAAGGCAAAGCCAGGACCACGTGGAACACCAAACACTGCTCTGTGATGTTGCATTTGCCTTCTCTGGGTTAATTATGCCTCGTGTTCCCTGCCCAGGCGGGCACATCTCCTCTGTTTGGAGCTGGCACCCTTTTAGCTGAGCGGTACAAGCCATGCATCTAAAATTAAGTCATGCTGGTTTATGATAGCTGGTAAAAATAAAGCCTTACCAGCACAAGCAGCTATAACAGCACAGAGGATTTACGACTGAGTGGGTTTTTTCCAGGGTGGGCTGGCCACAGTCTGGTGATGGCCTTTTTATAACTGTTATCAGCTCCCACACAGACCAGGTCCATCTGTTCCTTAATTGGAACGGAGACACTCCTAAGCTTTTGTTCACTAATCTCTCCCTGCACATCTACATTGTTCTCTAGCGGGGCAGCCCACCCTCGAGTTAGGCTTGGCTTGCTGGTCTCAGGGAGGCACCATGGAAAAATGGAATAAAAAATGCACGCAGCTCGCTCAGGTCACTGGGCCAGAATGGCCCATCCACCTGCCTGCCCCCTTCTATCACCTGCCAGGGGCTTTTAACCTGACACTGGATGCCAAAGCAAACCTATAACCAGCCCCCTGGGCTGGAGGCAAGGGGTGGAAGTTAAGTCTTCGTGCTACAAAACATTTATCTACCCTTTATAAATCCAGTCTTTATGTATCACAAGTACGTTTAAGTTCCTTGAACTATTCCTGAAGCTCCAAAGACAGACCAAAAAAAAAAACCAACCCTCCCAAAAACACAAGCAAAAAATGCCAAACCTCTCACTCCTGTGCCATGCTGTGTTGTCTATCCTACACCACCTGGCACAAATTGCTTTGTGGAATTGCTTTGTGGGATAGAGAGAAGGGGGGACAAAGAGCCTGGAGCCCTGGGAGACAAAAGGAGGATGGATATTTCGAGGCAGATGGTCAGATGTTCCAGAAAGGGCTTATGGTGATTTCCTCAAAACAAGCTGAGGGCAGCAACCCAGCCTCCCCCTTCCTTGTCTTATCCAGTCCAGCTCTGGGTGGCTTCCTCCACTCTTGCTCGGAGGTTCTCCACACTTTTCACGGCTGGTTTCCTCCCTGCTGCACACACACAGCCCTCGGGAGGCAGGGGCAGTGCTGGGGTCAGCAGGGCTGCCCCTCACAGCTCTGCTGCCCGCTCTGGTGGCCGGGCTGTCCTTGTCACCACCACTCCTGGGATGAGGGTGGATGCTCCAGGGGCATCTCCAAACTGGCAGCCACAAACGTGCTGACACACAGAGGGTTCAGCTAACGTGTTTTAACACCTAACAACAATATCACTCACTCGGTAGCACTCCTGCTACACTGAGTAACCACCCAGAGAGCCAAGATGCTTAACAAGCCATGTGGTTTATCGCAGCATTCCCACATGGCTTAGACACGTTTTGAATTGCAAATCAAGCAAGGGCTTAGTGATGATGGACACCTCAAGCAAGGCATATTTTTGTTGGTTTAGTGGGCAGGTGTTTAAATACAGCTGCGTGGTTTTGTACTGCTTGTGCCTGACAGTGCATTAACTAAAATTACCGTATCAGATAACTGAGACACCGACGGTGCTGCAGCACAGGCTGCTGGCAGCAACTCATCCCAACTGCTTCCTGGTCATCCTTTTACTCTGTCTGTAACACCTCGGGAACACTTCACCTCCTCTTCAAATTTCAGCCCAGAGTTTTCAAACAGAGACGGGGATGGAAGGAGATGGAAGGAGATGGAAGGTCAGCCTTGGCTTTGAAAAGTACAGAGAGGAGATTTAAGACAGAGAGTTGTCTATAAAGCTGCCTCTTTTTTCAGTGTAGCATTTTAAAATGATTCAGATAACATGAGTCACAGTAACAAGCATGGGCTGGATCTCTTTAGCTGAAAAAAAAAGAAGAAAGTGCCATAAGAATATGCTATAGACTTCACTGCCTTGTCCTGGATTCTATTTTGGAGGACTGATGACATTTGGGATTCAACCATATGTCTGGCTGAGTCTGTAGCACATAAGAGATCTGGTAGGTATTCAGGGGTGTAGAACATACAGATCTGGTAGGATTTGGGAGATGCAGCACATGGAGATCTGGTAGGAATTCAGGGATATTGAATGTACAGATCTGGTAGGAATTCGGGGATGTAGAACATAAAGAACTGGTAGGTACATAGGCTGTTCTGGAAAGGGAGTTAATTCATGGCTGTGCCAGCTGTTCTCCAAGCCCTGGGTCCCTTTGAAGTGAGATTTACATAACACCAAACCTTTGCTGTTCATTTGTGCTGGGCTGAAAGAGGCCTGAAGGAACACCTTTGGATTATTTCTTTCAAAAGATGCCTTGAGCACTAAAGATGATTTAATACACAAAACAAAGCAACTCCTAAGTGTGGTCACCAAAGAGAAAACCCTTGCCAACAGCTGGGAGGTGGGACAGAGCACAGATTACCCCAGCACTGTTTTACAAACATCTGGGGAGCACTGGCTTGGTGCAGATTCCTGCAGCCCCAGGGAGACTGGAGAACAAGGGGTGCTCCAAAGTAATGCTAAAAAGTACCAGAAAGGCATTCTGCTCCTGCTCTACAGTCTGTGTGCTCACTTGAGGCTTTAGTTTTGGTTTGCTGTCACCGACTTATAATTTAGAACGTGCTACTTGCAGCATTCTGCCACACAGAGAATAAATCTGACTTAACAGTGATTTAAGCAGCCACATTGATCTCTGCCCACAGTCAATACACGTAATAATGTCAGAACCTCTCACACAGTCTCCAAGGACTCAGCTTCTGTCTGAAATTTGTTGTCATCCTGCTTTGTGCCTGAGGGATAGACCTGAATCTCTTGTGTTTAGGGGGTGAGAAAAAGCCTGCTGTGAATAATTTCTGAGAAACGAGGTGGGGCTGGAGTCTGATGGAGTCCCACTGTCTTGGAGCAGCTATTTGTAGAGTCATAACTCCCTCAGAGCAGCACAACATTGTGGTTTTGCTGTTCCCACCTTCAACTGATCAGGTGCTGTAGCTGCAGCAGATGTACCTCACTAGGACTGTTACCACGATGTCTTTTTGGTGGGACACCATTTTTGCTGAAAAATATCTTGTATAAGCAAGAGTCTGTAAAAAACCCCCCCTCTAGTCCAAGTTTCCTTTAACGAATGAGGAACCCCTTCCCTCCCCTTCTTTCTCTAGCATTTCCAAGAGGAAGATATGTAGGATAGGACAGATCAGATGGATGCTGTGCCAGGTGCCTTCAGTGGCTCTTCAGGTGCTCTGTGTCTCTGCAGATTTTGGAAGTGTCCCATCACCTCGGTAACACAGTTCCCTGACAGAGCAAGGTGCTGTCTCTGAAGAAGGCAGAGGCTACAGCTTCCCCCTTGTTGAAAGCTGAGCCAAATTCTTTATCAGAGCTGCCTGCCCTGAGCAGGAGGCCGGGCAGAAGCATCTCCTCAGACCAGCTGAGTGCTCAGATGGAAGAGGGAAAATGACTGCATTAATTGGGAACACTTTGGTGCTCAGAACAAGAAGGGAACAAGCAAGCTGGTGGTATAAGGATGTCTCACAGTGTTGGGTGGCTGAGCTTTTGTCCCAGTGTGGGTGTGGCTGAGGCTCAAAGAGCTGAAGTCCTGTTTTCTCCTGAGTCATGGTCTTTTCATGACTTTTAGTGTCTCACATTTTACATTTCCAGGCTTAGAATCCTTGCAGATGTAATCAGCATGTGTTAGAGGCCAGGCCTGGCACATTTCATCTTCCAGGGGCTGACCAGATCTCTTGAGGTTGCTCTGCTCCCTGTCTTTGCCTGACCATCAAATTACTTTGCAAAATAAGGCTTTCACTCTTGCTTTATCAGAGTTCCTTTACCATCTAAATAAGCACAAGGCAAAAAGAAATGGCTCGTGCTGGCACTGCTTTTGTGCCATTATGTTAATCCTCCTCTTTAATTGCTACTTCCAACAATTATATTCTCCTGTATTTACACCACAACTCCTAAATAAACTTAGTTCTTCTGGAGAGGCATTAGTAGCCAGGAAGAGGTTTTATCTGGGGAAGTCAGTCCTCAGAGGTGATTTCTCAGCAGGCAGTGTGTTTCTAGCTGGGTGACTTATGAGCTGTGCTATTTCTTATTACCTTCTGTTTGTTTTTCCAGGCTTCAGACTCTTGGCTGTGGAACTGACATCCAGCAACACCAAGCCCGTGGTGCAGGAATTCCAAAGTGAGTGCCTGTGCTGCCTGGGGATTTGCATCAGGCCAAACAATTGGGGAACATTCTGCTTATTGGGATCTGGTTTCTTGGGGGAGACAGGGTTACAAGAGCTTGGGATTCAGAGAAGTGCCTAAGAATATGTCTGTCACCCTGTTTGAAGTGGTTTATTGAGGTCCCCTGCAAGCCAGTGGCATTGCAAAGTGTCTGCCTAAGTGCTTTTTTGAACTGGATCCCAAAAGAAGGAAAAACAGTTGCTTTGCAATTATTATACTGAAGAGGGAGTCAGGAAATCTATTTTTCTTGGCCCTCCTACAGATGTGCACTGGGATACTGGGAAGCTACCTCAGCCCTGGTGTGATGCCCTGGTCTGTACAGATGAGATGTCAGTGCCAGCTTCAAAGGGGAGAGGGTTTGCTGGATTTATCCCCAGGAATCATGGTCTCAGTCCATCACCAGATGCTGCCCAGGGAGATTGTGCCTCCCTGACTCACGTTGCAGCTCAGAGCAGCAGCAGGACAGTGCTGTGGGCTCACCCTGTCAGAAGGCCTTGTTTGCCATGTCACAGCCTGCAGAGAGCAGTGTGTTCATTTCTCTCCATAGTTGATATCTGTTGGACTATTATTTTTGCTGGCCAAAATCCCCAATAGCTCCTGGAACCCAGCAGTGTTTCTGTTTGTCAGATGAAAGGGAAGGCTCTGCTTTGTGGGCAGCATCTCCTAATAAAACACTGAGCAAGACTGCTGAAAGCACAGCAAAAATACAGCTGCTTCCTATTAATCTGTATTCCCATTATTTCTCCTGCTAGGTGTTGAGCTGTCCTGCATCATTAAATCCACTGTAACACCAGATCCCAGAATCGAGTGGAAGAAAATCCGAGATGGCGAAACCTCTTACGTGTTTTTTGAAAACAAAATGCAGGGTATGAAGATTCCTTGTTCTTAGGTTTCCAAAACAGCCTCAGAAACCATACAATGGAGAACAAGAAAGCCTGTAAAAGGCAGGAGCTCTGGCTGTCTTGTTGCTTTCTTCTGGAACAGAGTTCAACAGCCAAAGTGCAGGATGGAGAGAGAGCAGGATGTTCTTTCCTCCCTGCCCTCATTATTGACAGGTCATAGTAGGGAGCTGGAGAAGGTAAAAGATACTTCTTGGGGAGGAAAGCAAATGCTACAGCTTCCATTCTGCAGAGCCTGTTGAGCCCTGCATGGTCACTGGGTGTCTGAGCTCGCAGGACCAGGCACTGACCCTCCTGTCTTTCCACATGACATTCAAAGGCTCCACCTTCACTTCAGAAGGGATCTGTGTGTTGAGCTGTCAGTGCTCTGCTGAGGCAGCACAGGGCTCTGCAGCATCCTGGGGGCACGAGATGAGAGGCAAACTCTGGCTTGGTAGGAAAGCTCCAATGCCAGTAGGGCTTGACTCCATCTGGAATTACTCCAGCACTTTAGATGGGACCAACAGCCACACTCAAATGAATCTTCCAAAGGAGACAAGGCCTAAGGCTGTCTTGGAAGTTTGATTTTGCCACAGTTTCTGAGATTTGGAGCAGTGCATTCCAGTTCCTCCTCTCCCATGGTTGGTATCACTGCTTTCCTTTGTGGCTTTCAAGCATCCAGCCCCTTTCAGTCAGTTCCCTTGACTCCAAAGAGAATCGAAGCTCAACCTCTTCATTTATACACCCAAAACGAGTCTGTGTGACCACCCTGATTTTTTCCCCTTTCTCTTTGCTCTGTATCAGGAGACTTTGTGACTCGGGCAGAGATTCTGAGCCGGACATCCCTGGTGATTAAGAACACGACCCGCATGGACACGGCCACGTACCGCTGCGAAGTGGCAGCACCCTCTGATACCAAAACCATTGATGAGATCAATATCCAGCTCACAGTCCAAGGTATCACATCAAACCAGACCTGCAACAGGCCACAGAAGGGGCTGTGGGTCTCTCCAGGGTCCAAACAGTGGCGCTGCAGCTGGAAATAATGGAAAGCTTTGATGCCTTTGCTTAAGTTGTTGTAGGAAGCACGTCAGAAATTATTAAGCTCTACTCAGCAGGGTTCTTCACTTGGCTTGTGTCTCCCCACAGTGAAACCTATGACTCCCAGATGCACTGTGCCTAAAGCTGTACCTGTTGGCAAGTCAGCCTCTCTTCACTGCCACGAGAATGAAGGTTTCCCCAAGTCCACCTACAGCTGGTACCGCAACAGTGAACCTTTATCACCCGACACGAAATCCAGTGCCAAACCCCACAATTCCTCCTACACCTTGAACCCCGCCACAGGCACTCTGGTAATGCCCTGGCAGACATCATCCACACTTGGTTTTGCTGGATAGGTTATTTTTAAGATTGATTATAAAAGGAAAAGGTGCAAGGAAGGAATAATTTGAAGAAGGTGAGGTGTGCTAGGATCTGGGTGAGTTGGGAAAGGGAAGATTGATGGAAGAAGATCCCAGTAGCTTGATTTTGATCACTGCTGATACCTGTTTAGAAAGACACAGTGATGTCTCACTGTGAAGCCTAGGAGATGCATATTTATATACATTTTTATACCCTCCCAGTGCCTTGTTTCTCACATCCTACTCCTTTCCCTATATCCCCTTTCTCCTCACCAGGTTTTCCATGCAGTGCACAAAGGTGACACAGGTCGTTACTCCTGCATAGCAACAAACGATGCTGGCTTTGCCAAGTGTGAGGAGCAGGAGATGGAAGTCTGTGAGTGGTTCTACATAAAATTTTCATCAATGCTGGTTAAAGTCTCACCATAAATAAATTGCCATCATCAAAAAGAATTAAGGGGCACATGCTAGACCGTTAAGTCTTTCCTGCTTTCTCATAGCCCCAGACATGGTAAGATGAAACTAAGCTAAAAATTCAGGGAAACATTAAAACTCTGTTGAGGTCATGAACACATTTAGTGTTGAGTCAGGGGCTGACTGTGAATTACTGAGGTTTGCTTAAAACGTTTGAGAGATGTTATTTTAATGTATGTAAAGCTAGAATGTTGCCTTAAAGAAACACAGGATGATGGCTTCTCTCCTTGCCAGATGACCTCAATATTGGTGGGATAATCGGGGGAGTCCTGGTGGTCCTGGCAGTTTTGGTGCTCATCACTCTTGGGATCTGCTGTGCCTACAGAAAGGGATACTTTGCCAACGGCAAAGAGAGTGGGGAAAGGTAAGCTGGAGTTCCAGGTGTTCTTAGACAAGTCCCTGCACCCACAGCCAGCATGGAGGAGATTGAAGGTCACCAAAAATTAGTGGCTAAAAGGAATTTTAGTGCCTGATTTGGATATATTTCTTCCTGATTCCCTAACAAAGCCCACAGGCCAGTTCTTGAGGCATTCAGTTCCCTGCTGCAAATGCTGCACGATCCAGGGTCATTTTATAGATCAACACAGAATGGTTTGGGTAGGAAGGGACCTCAAAGATCATCCAGCTGCACTCCCCTGCCATGGACAGGGACACCTTTCAGTAGACCAGGTTGCTCAGAGCAACATCCAGCCCAGCCTTCAACACTTCCAGGGATGGATAGTGTTTAGCTAAAGGAGAATTTTGGTGTGGTTCCTCTTGTGCTTGCTGCCAAGACCAGTCAGAGGATCAAAGCTGTGCTCTAATATCCTCATAATTTGCATGGCAAAGGGGGACCAGCACAATTAAAAGCCTACAGGTGTTTGTCCAATGGATTATGTGCTGTTGGCATAATGAGTTGTTCAGTTTAATGATCAGAGCTCACTGCACAATTACTTGAAAGCATCAGGACATGCATAGGGAATGTATGCAGCAGAGTAGGCTCTCCACAGGAAATCTCACTAGTTGTGAGAACCTAAATTTGGGATGAAAAACAACCATTTTAGAGCACACATGAAAATGTTCAAAACAACAGCATTAGCATCAGAGACAAGCCTGGATGTCCTTACAGTCTGTAGAAGAGATAATGTATGTAAAACCAAGATTCTCACCAGATAGATTTGTTCCTTGCTAAATGGTGCTTTTCAGCACAGGTCTTGTCTTTTTTTTTACCCCTCTCTTTGGTTTGGTTTGTTTTTCAGAAAAAGCTCCAAATACACTATTTAAATGCAGCTGAGGGTTGGCATACCCTGGGCTTGACAGTTGTATATAAATCCTGGATTCCTGTGGGATTGCAAACAAGTGGTGCTTCCTTGTAACTAAGAAAAATGCTGAAGGCATCTGGCAGTGAAGGATTAAAATGAGCTTTATAATTGCCACAGGAAGCAGTGCAGGAGGCACAGAAAGGTAGCAACAGGGGCCAGAGCAGGAGAGTCCAGAAAAGAACGAGTTAATCTCCTTGCAGAATCTCGTGGAAACACAGAGCAATCTTTTTACCCTGTGCTGCAGGGGAAATAGAAAAAAAACCCCAGTCATGGCAAATGATGGAATAAACGCAGATCCCTCATTTGAGAAACAAACTGGGTTTCTCTGTGCTTGTTTTCCATTCAGCTGCTCCTCCTCATTTCTCTCTTTCTCAGCACCTCCCCTCCAAAATCCTGCAGTCTTCCTGTCCCAGAAATGAGATGATTTTTTTTTCCCCCTTTATTTCAGCTACAAGACTCCAGCAAAGCCTGATGGCGTTAACTATATCCGGACAGATGATGAGGTAACGAGTGATTTGCATTTAACATCCCTGTTGGGGAGAGGAGGAGGGTGGGCAGAGGACAACTTGCTTTTCCAGGGCCTACAGACTTTCTTAGAGTGGGCCCCACTCCGAAACAAGGCTGGAGAACAGAGGGAAGGCAGAAGGGTGAAGGCTGAGTCATTTCCTTAGAAATGATGAACAGTTTAAGTTGCCTGAAGTGACTGATGCCAGGAGCTATCAAAGGCAGCTCTGCTCTGAGTTATCTCGTGGCCTGACCCCCTCAGGATGAGTTTCATTGGATTAAGTGGGCAGGACACGATGCTTTTAGGAGAGAGTTTGTATTTTGGGATTTGAGTAGGTCACTAAGCCTAAGAGCAGAAAAAGCCATTCCCATTAGCAGAGATACTGGTGAGGGAATGGGAAAGTCCTCTGCCATGCCTTGGTGTGTGAGGACAGGAGGAGAAGGAGCATCTCACCAGTAGGACTGGTGCCTCCCTCTCCTTCCCAGCTGGAAGTGGGGGCTCCCTAAGAATGGTCTTATTTATACACCTTGGATTTACCTTGTGGGGGCAGCAGCTCCTAAATCCTTCCTACATCCCAAACTGTTTTGTTGCAGGGTGACTTCA
This sequence comes from Serilophus lunatus, assembly GCA_013399895.1. Taxonomy (NCBI): domain Eukaryota; kingdom Metazoa; phylum Chordata; class Aves; order Passeriformes; family Eurylaimidae; genus Serilophus; species Serilophus lunatus. The sequence continues at coordinate 372,355 of VXBA01001791.1, read as the reverse complement.
GACACAAGTCTTCATTTGTCATATAGGACGCCAAAAGAATATTGCAAACCAGCAAAAGCAAGTGTGAAAATACCTCCTCCAGGAACTCAAAGCAAGAGCAAAAGATTAATTAAGTGCGCTTGGAAGAGTTTGGAACACACAGGAACTTGATAGCTAGCTATCTGTATATCTTTTTTTTCTTTGCCAAAGTTTAAAGTAACTCCTCACTGCCCAACTTGCGTGTCCCCTGCCTCTGGAGATACCAACAGGATCACCTAAACCTGTCCTTGGACTAAGGAAGAGTTTTAATCCTTCCCAAGAGACTGGGCTGTGGAAGTTTGTGGAATTGCCTTCTATTTGTGCTGCAGGGACACGGCCACAATGTGCAAACCACCCAGGGGAACAGCATTAGGGTAAACGTGTCGTAGACATTACTCTACTATGTGTTACTAGTGGACAAAAAAAAAAGGTGCTGATACAGCAGTAGATGGACTTCAAAGAGTGAGATTTATCCATGCCAGAGGGGTTTTTCCTCCCAGCAGCTCATTGCCCAGGCCTGGCTGGTGACTTCTACACATTGTCTTGTGCTTGACTCAGGTGCAGAGGTGGGGAGGGGGTGTCTCTGAACAGCCAGCAGCGACAGTCAACACCACTAATGCTCTCAGCCCCTGTGTGAACTTAATTCTTGTTATTTAACATGCCCCACCAGGCCAGGATTGCTTCTGTTCCCTGCTTTACAGAGAACTCATTGCACGCAGGTAACCCCTCCATCTAATCTGCACAAAGCAGACTTGCCTCCTGCGTCTTTCTGAGCTGAAAGAGGCTTAAAGGGGAGGCAGAGAAGGAGTGCTAAGACATCCCTTTCAGGAAAATTAAAGCCAAATACTTTTCCTGGGCTAAGATTGCCATAAAAGGTACTGAGATTTCTTCCAGCTTTTTTTACCTTCTCCGTTTCTTTTGTAAAACCCCACATTCTAAATTTTTTGCAAAGATCTATTTTGATTACTTCAGAAAAGGTAACATTTCTATTTAAAGTGTAAATACGTGATGCCAGCAGTGTTTAAGTAACTGAGCTATTTTTTTACTGTTGAAGCTACAGAGAGGAGCTCAAATGTTGCTCTAATATGGCACTGTCAGAGCATATCAGTATTAGTACAAAGTGTAATAAAAAGCTGCAGGTGGAACAGCATCTCTTTCCTCTTAAACCAGCTTCAGCCATTTCCTTGTCACAAGAGGTCTTACCAGACACAGAACAGAGTCACTCAGGGATAGTTTTTGTAAATTTATGGCAGGAGACACCAACTTTTTTTATATAGAAAACTTTTCTTGCCAGTGACCAACTCTTTGTTTTTGTTGTTGCAAGAAATATCCAGGGATGGCTTTTGGATTTAGGTCCAGTGAGGTGACAGAGTGACTTCAAATGTTTGCTGCCCCTCTGCAAGTTCCCTAAAGCACTAACACAGTGTGACAGCTACAGCAGCTTGGCAGGTTTAAGCTACATGGCCAAGGCCACTGTTTCTGGAGCTGGGAAAGCAAAAGCTCAACACAAAAGCACTTTTATAGTGTCAGTTGAAACTTTTCTTTAGATGGTAAAAGTAAAAAAAATGGTTCTCTTGGCTTGAGAGAGAACAGCTGGAAACACATGAAAACATCCACATTGATGTTGTTGAACAGCATTGGGTGATAAAAGATGTGGATGCAACACTAGAACTGTGCTGTGGTTTAAGAAGTTTTTTAATGTAGCATAATTTAGTGTTCTTGTATTTCCAATATAAATTGAGTTGTCTTAACTTTTCCTGTATACAGTATTTTGGATACTTGACAATTTGGACTGTCAGTGTTATTTTTTAGTGTTCTGCATTACTCTGCTTTGTTTCCTAAGGCCCTCGCTGGACATGCCATTGCTGCATTTGCTTTGCCTGAACAAAGCATTACCACTTGTCCTTTTGCTGATGAAGGTAAAAACAAGGATGGAGCAGCAATAACCAGATGTTCTCTGTGTAATTCAGATGTTACCACTGCTATTTTGCAACTATATTCTGGTTCCCTTCTTAAGACGAGCTCTTCAGCCAAGCCACCCAAGAACTGAGGGCTGCCTCTAATCATTCTGACACTCCTTTGCACCCTCTGGATATCCACTGCTCCTTCTCTATGCTGCTTTCAGGATACCTGTAATGGGGGGGAGAGAGGAAAGGGTTGAATCAGGGTAGCTCTGGGCACTATGGGAGCACAATCCACAGTCTAGCCATGAGCCAAAGGCAGCCTTCGTGTGAAAAACCAGCAAAGCTAAGAGTCAAAACTTAATTTTTCCAGTTTCTAAAATGCACAGTGGCATCTCTAACGAGAGAAGGGGAGATGATCCCCCTCCATCAGCTCTCACCAGCTGTGTGGGGATGGAATTCATTGTATCATTGTGAATAATATTCAGGTTTGTACTAATGTATTACGTTTAACTTTGCCAAGAATGTTTTACATAAATACCAAGCTATAAAGCATTCTTGTAGGGTTTTTTGTTTGGTTTTGGTTGTGGTTTTTAGGTGGCCATACTCTGGGAGGCTTCTGTTTTGAATTCAGTGGAATAAGGGGAAGTCTCTTCTGTCAGAGCACTCACTGATTTGTGTTGGGATGAAGGTGATAAAGTCCAGGGTATTTTGCTGTTAATCAGTTTTCCTTGGACATTTGTCTATTCCTGATTCTTCTCTAGAGAAGCCATTAATGCTCGAGGACAGAACACAAACAAGAGAAGCACAGAGTAGGAAATAAACTATCTCAATTTACCATTCAGAGTGGTTAATAAGGTACAGAATAAATGGATGTGGCCATAATTGACCGTCACTTAAGCCAAAGCCTTTCCATGCATCCTCTGTTCCCAGGTTTTGACTTTGGGAATAAACTTTAACTTCACTTGAAGGTTTCTCTGATCTTCAAAACAGAATAGGGAAAGTGAGGATAAATGATGGGAGGTAAGTTCCTGTTTCCACTCGTGCAGCAAAGCCTGAGGAAGATAAACCACCATGAATAAAACAGCTTCCAGTTTCAGGTTTCAATGACATCCAGGGCATGAGCTCTGTAATAGAAGTGAACGACAGGAAAACTTCAGGGAGGATCTTGTGGCATCAGGAAGACTCAGGAATGGTCAGATTCCAGCATTGACACAGCACATTTATAAATTACCTGCACCTGACTTTACCACCTTGGTTTGAGTCATATCCTGCTTGCAGTCAAAACAGTCTTTATTTAAAAGCTGCTGGGTCCAATATTAATTGAACTGAGGGCCCAAGACACCAATGATGTGGTAGAAGAGACTTAAGAGGCTGTAGAAATCTATAGGAAAAAAAATCATTTCTCTGTCAGCTCAAAAAGAGGGGAGACGCCGTGGGTGGAATTAATTCTGTAACCATTTATTTTCATCAAATGCTAATAGTTGGAAATAATACAGCTCAAGAATGGAAATACTCCATATAAAAAGGAACATTAAGGCTGTTCATACACACAGGAGTTTGCACAACAAATAAGAGGTGATGTAGCGTGCAATTACCAGATTTAGGGGTGTGGCAGTGACAAGCTGTTTTACCTTTGTTCAAATTAAAGCAACTCTTATATAACCAAGAGGGACAATGAGGAATTGAGTGAATAAGCCCAGCCACTCACTGCCCTGCAAGCTGTGATAAATGCATTTATTGCTAAGCTTGTGGCAACATTATGCCTTTACTTTCCCAAATGGACAAATTATATATATCCTGGGAGTGAAGAGCACACCTCCCTTTATACTGCAGCTTTCCAACCCTCCGGTGAGCTTTGTCAAGAGCAGCACCTTATAATCCATACATGTGTTAATGCAGGCTTTGCCTGCCCATATTCTGGACAGTTTAGTGGAAAAGCCAGCTAAGAATAGACAGATAAGGATGTGTATTCACAATTTATAATCACAGAGGGGAAAGGTTTCAGGCAACGTGGTGGTTTCTGTGCAAAGGTTCAGTGAAAGGCTCAGTTGTCCAGTTTCCGTGGGGCTTTGCGCTGGGACCGTCGCAGAGGGACTTGCTGGCTGCTCCTTCTCCTGGCTGGGGATTCCACTTTCCACTCCTGAGGCCTGGATGGGCTGGAAGAAGAAAGCAGAATGACCATCTTTTTGGATTTTCAAGCCCTCCACCGGCCTCTCTCCCTGTGTTGAACTTACGGTTTCTCTGGCGATGTCAAACAGATAACAGCACTTGGCTTATCCTCATCCTCTTGCTTCTCTGCAAAGAACACATATATTTTCATATTTTACAGGATGCCACAGATTGGATCATTTGATGTTTTGGGTTTTTTTCCCCCCTCCTCAAGTTGGAATCAAAGAGATGACTTGCCTGGAGCTGAACCGGGCGTGTGCGTCAAGCTGATGTAACTGACCCCAGCCCCAAAAGTCAAGTCATTAATGGTCTCTGGAAAAGAAGAAAAAAACAAAAGCACATATTAGCAATCAGCTTGTGACACAGCCACAGGGCAAGGCATGCTGCTGTGGAATACTTAAGTGTCACAGAGTAAGTAAATCCAATTAATTGCAAACACACACACAGATCTGTATCTCTGTCCATCTATTTATCTCTTTTCCAGCCCACCAGAACTGGGTGTTTCCCAGCCAGCCTCTGTGCAGGATCTGGTGGGCCACTGGGCACATCAGCTTCAAATTCCAGCCTTGTTGTGTGGAAGAAATTACTTAAATATGGGATCCTGTGCTTCCTTGTCCTGCCCTGGAGGGAGAGGCACACCTTGCACTGGACCTTTGCCATCTTTCAGAGCAACATGTTGGATCCAGACCAGTTGCTCTGCCTGGTCAAGGCAGAATGTGGAGCCCTGAAAACTGCCAAAGGACCTGAGCAGCCATTCAATAAGGAGCTGCCTGCAGCCAGACAAGAGGAATCACTTGACAAGGGAGCTAGGTAGATTTTAGCTTGCCTGAATAGGCCCTAGTTGTCAGCTGTCTCCTTCCTGTCATTTATCTCAGGAGAGATGTCACAATATTCAGATTTTACTTAACTCAATGCTCTGTTTTATGTTCATGTTTCCCAGAACCTTTCACAAAGAATTAAGGTAGGAAATGCTTTATAGGGCAGGAGTTGGAAACTGGGCTAAAAGGACTTCTCTCTACAGCTTAACTGGGTTTGCTCTTTAACTCCTGCCCTGTCCCAGCAGGGAATCACTGAAGCTTAGAGTGGAAATCCAACTTGATCCATCTGCCTTTGCTCTGCCCTGCATCTCTCAGGACTGACCTGTGTCAGTGCCCTGACTGTGCAGTGTGTGCCTGAACAAGTAACCTTGGCAATGACACATTTAGGAGGAGGGAAGGAAGGGAAGAGAGGGAAAGGGAGTCATCAAATAGGGCTTTCCCATGCAGTATGGGAAAACGGTATCTTCCCAGTATGTGTTTATGTACAGTTCCTACTCACTCAGACCCATTTAATCCATTCTAAAAGTAAGAAGCAGGGGCTGAGGAGTCCCAAAGACAGAAGGGAAGAGAGACACAGCCAGAACAGCTGAGTAAGGCAAAAAGAAGGGACAGCTGCTCCCAACTTCTCAAGTACAAAACTGTTTACAAAGAACTGCGTCTCCAATACTTTCAGAACGACACACCAAGAAATAAACATGTTTTATTCTGATTGTCTATCAGCCTGTGAGACCCAGCACCACCATACAGATGGCTCAACACACGCCAACTGAAGTGATGATCCTGCTCTGTACAGTTTGTCTCCCTGCTGAAGGACACATGCTGCCTCCAAGCAAAGCAGGAATTCAGCCCCTAGTACTGCTGCAGATTAACATTTTTCCTCCTTTTTCACCATATGGTGCTTAAGAGAAACAGCCGTGCAGCTTTCCAGAGACATGGTGCTTAAAGAGTTCTGCTCTCTAAAAAAAACCACACTCTCAATTTTTATTTATTTTTTTTGCACAAAAGATCGTTGCTTGTTGCTCAGGTAAAGGGAAACATTGAGGCAGACAACTCTGAGCACAGAGGGAAGGGCAGGATCAGATTTTCCAGTGGTTGCACACCACTGCCGCTGGTTTGCTCCTGCCTGCTCATGGCTGTCAGGTATTTCCAGACTGCATTATTGGCTCCATGTCTGCTCTGCTATGTGTGTGTGTGTGCAGGGCAGGGCTGTGCACAGACACAGGCAGAGACAGCTCAGACAGCTCAGTCTGGGAATGCCAGACCCTCCCCACAACAACCCCCAGTGCCTAATGAGAGCTGACCTGTCACACACTCACCCGGAGCTCTCTCCTGAGCACGTGAGGGTGTTCACACAACTCACACTGCAACAGAGAAGCCCTAAAACTGACAGAAAGGAAGGGAATCTCCTGCTGGCACTCAGCTCCATTTGTGTTTTACTCTAACTGCCTCTTGTCCTTGCAGGGCTGTCAGAAGGTATTCCAATAAAACCTGCCTTTGGAAGGTCGGGTCTTGTGAGAAAGCAGTTCAGCTGGACACAAGCACAGCAGACTCACAATTTGTGTATTGGAGACTCCTCTCTGTGTATTTTTACTTCCATTTCCACAGCAGTAAGAAAACCAAATCGTTCCTTCTCCAGTGTTCAGTTCTCAGTGTGGAACACTCAATTACTGTGCAGGCTGTTAATCCCTTTGAGCAGATCTCACTGTTCTCTTGCATTTGTCTCAGCCCACTGCCTGCTCTAGAAGCAGGTTGTAGTTCACCCCAGATCCTGTTTGGACAACAGGAACCCTCTTAGAGCTGAAAAGGACCAGATCTTAAGTATTTTCCTCTGCAGCAAGTTCTGTAATTCAGTCTAAAAATGCTCAGCTGTGCTTCCAGAGCTAAGGAGAGCAAGTGTTCCAGTCTTGCACCCTTTGGGCAGTGCTGGTAAGGAAGCACAACAACATTCCTTCTCAGCACCTCATGTTGGTGAAGGAAGAAAGTGCAGCAGCTCTGTTACTTCAACATTCCTAAATAAATTCTCTCCTGCCCTGACTCAATGCTGTAATACCCTGTGACAGGCACATGGGGACTGTTGGACTGTCCTTTCCCATGGACATCATTCAGCTGAAACCATCAGTTTCAGGGCAGTTCTTCTTTAACTACAACCACTTAGATAAATAAATAATCAATAGCTGCCAACAATTGATTTTCCTCAGCCCTTTAGGAGTGCTCAACCCAGTTTGAGAAGAGCTCCCTGGGGTTGTACTCACGCTCTGGTGTGCTGATGGCACGGCCTGCCATGGCCACGTTTCCTCCAGCAGACTGTTGGTTCAGGCTTTGAAAGGACACTAGAAACAGCAGGGAAATAATTGACAACAGAAATGTATTCAAGACTCAAGGGTCTAACTAGGTCTGTGTAAACCAGATCCAGGGCAGTTTGCAGCAATGTTCCTACCCTGCTTGCTGCCTTCTGTGCTTGATGGAGCTGATGCTACTGATAAACTCTTTCCAACACTCTTGCTACGTTGTTTGCTTCTGTTTTCCATGGCCTTCCTGGCAGAGTTCAGGATGGCCACAGTGCACAGGGATGCTGCCCTAAGGACAAAAACCATGACAGAAACAAGGATTTCCCTCTGCAAGCCCAGATGAGATGTATGTAATGAGGAGAGACCTGTCCTCTCCTGATCCCTTATCATCTTAAACACCAAGTGTAGATTATGCTGCAACACTGGTGACCTTCAAGCCACAGCAAAGCAATTGCAGAATGTCATAACAAGTAACAAAGAGAAGCCCATACCTGCGACCCAGTAACTGCTGCTTCAGAGCAACAGCACGAGGTGTGGCCAGCTCAGAAGGCACAGAGGAAGGGACTGATGCAGGTGGAGAGGACTGTCTCCTACTTGTAGGAGACTGAGCATTGTTAGTCAGGCCACCAGGAGATGCAGCTCTCTCCAAAGATGCAGTTGGCTATGGAAAACAGGAGAAAAGATCATAAATCTATCAATGAGTACAAAAGTAGAACACCCTACAAGACATTTTGACCTACATACTGCATGATGAAGAACTGCCCTGTGTGTGATGGGTGCACAAGGGTGCAAGGGAGAAAGAATTTATTGGCCAAAATTTCAACAAGAGGACACAGGAAGTTTTGCTGGGACACACATGTCCTACTTTAGAGGCCTGTATATAGGTGGCTCTTCTAAAGTCTGCAGAGGAATGTATTTCCAGGCTAGAAGTCATCTCTTCTTAAGGTAGGTGTCTAAAATAGTTCAGGACAATTGACTAAAGCACACACTTATTTCTTGACACTGACTTTAAAAGAGGACCTGCAGGACTAGGACAGGTGGAATTTCCACTCTATAGATACCTAAAGTCAGGGAAAGTGAACTCTTTGACCAGTTTATCACTATGAGAACAGAGAGTAATTAAGCACAGCCAGTGCCAAATTAAGACTTAATTTTCCCTTCAAATTAAATTCTTTCTACATCAATCATTTGCTGCTCCTCTTTGCCTAACATGTGTTGTTTGTTTAAGTCCTAAGCACATTAAGTGACTCTAAAACCAAAGCTCCTGCCAGGAAATGTGAAGAGATATGAGAACATTGCCTACTAAGTGATGGAAGAGGGCCCACAAACAGAGCCTGGGTGTTATGAGCACACCAATTTGAGCAGAGGAGAACGTCCACGTACAGAGTTAATGGCACCAACCACCTCTGTCTGTGCTGCCACGACCTGCTCGTGGCCTGACTCCTTCTCCCTGGCCAGCTGCTCTTCATACTTCTTCATATCATACTCCAGCTCAGCTGCCAGCTGCTTGTCCACAGCGAAGAACTCTTTGATTTCATTTCGGTAATCTTGCATCATTTCCTGGAGCAGTAAGGAATGTTTAAACCCTTTCAGAAATCTCTCCTGATTCACATCCCCATTCAGATCACAGCTGCTTAAGTGCAAAAGGAAATACCAGTTGGTGGAGCAGAGGTGTTTTTTAACAGACTAAGAGTTTCAACTCCAATTTGTACTTCAGAACATGAAAAAGCTTTCCAGCGCTCAGGCTCCCTACCCACGTTCCACCGAGGAGGCTCATAGGGAACACACCAAGATCCTTAGCTAAAATCCCTCCACTTCCTACATTATTTAACACAGTGGCGGTGTCACATCATCATATGTCTGCTAATTTCCTTCTAAGAAGGCTGTTCTTTCTGTTACTGGTTGCACATCCAACACATCAACTCAAGAGAGGATAAACCCCCCACCAAAACCAGCAGGAAAACACCTCCCCTTACCCGGAGGTAGTTCATCAGGTCCTTAAGAGCTGGGATCCTCTTCTGCTCCATCAAGGACTTCAGTGATGTGATTATTGGGATGATGTTCTCTATAAAATTCTTCTTTTGAACCTGTTTTTGAATAAGGCACGAACAGTTACGAGATGCAGTAAAGGAGAGGCCACTCTGGTTAGATGAATGGCCTAAGTGAGAGGAGTTATCCCTCCACAGCAAGGGAATTACTGTAATTAAGGCTGCTCTTACTCATGCACAGAAGCTTTTAATCTAAGTGGAATCTATTCCCTAAGTCACTCAGTTCTCACACTGAAGGCAAATTGCCCAAAAGGTGCACCACACAACATTGTTACGCTCAAATGCTTTACCAACAAGAGAGCTGGGGAACAAATTCAGCTCAGCACAGCTTCACTGACTTCTGAGGAAATGCATTTCTCATCACTCCACCTCAAGGACAAGCATCCCTCACAAATTTTTGCCTGAATGGTTTGTTTTTACAAGACACAGAGCTTCCACAGGTACCCAGCCCTCTTCCCACACCAGCCCAAACGCCCTTCACCTGTGAGATGAGCTTTTTCTGTGCCACCTGCATGACAGCACTGGCCACTCCCACTTCATCTTCATCAGGCTGAATGTCCTCATCTGGTTTTGATCTCATAGTCGAGAGCTTGATTTCTTTGCAGCTGAGGACTGCAAATGTATCAGAGAGCAGCTCACTGGCTTCCGTGTCCAATGGAAGGACCTCATCCACAAAGCAAGCTGGAATGCACAGCCAAAAAATAGTTAGTATTTTACCAGGAACAGCACTGATGGGGAAGACAGGAAGTTAACACACCTGGATTGTGAGCCTGAGGGTTTTATAGAGACACCAAGTTCTTTGTTTGCCAGGTTTTTAAAGACAGACCTTACCTAGGATGCTGTGGCTGATCTTGGTTGTGATGCTGAACCTCTGCTCATCTGTGAAATGCTCCAGCAGGAACGTGTAGATTTGCATTCTCTTCTCTTTGTTATCTTTCCCCTTCAGAGAGAAGAGATTCTTCGCCCTGTGGCAAAGCAAGATATTTTACAAGGGCCTAAGTCACATTATGCCAACTTGTAGGAATAATAAGACTTTAAATCAGCAAGGAATATTTGCATGTCACTTTTAAAATGCTTAAACCCGTTAGGACACCACACAGTCCCACAAATTACATGCACATTCTTTCCAGAAGTGTCACAGGGAAGGCAGGACACAATTCAACACTGTTTCCCCCAGCTGTTTTCACCCTGTTGCATATGTAATTAGGAAGTGACACAAATCCTCTGCTGTCACTGAAAGCTGCATGACCAGACAGCCCATAATTTAGCAAAAATTAGAAATGAGCTCTACTGACTGGGCACTCTGGGGGAACCTGTTGTACTTCTCATGTTTCTCATAGCTGTTGAAATGGAAGATGCACTCAATGAAGTGTTGGGAGAACATGACTGGGTTCCTCTTCAGTAGGAGATGCACCAGGCAGAACTCTCCAAACCTGGAAAGGAGGAAAAGAAAGAACCTATCAGTGGGTAGTTTCTAAAAGCCACCCCTGAAAATACAGCACAGGGCTCACAAGGAAGGAGGATGGTTTTCCTCTGCCAAGTATCCCTCAGTACCACATTTAATTCTTGCCCAGCTCTATCTGGGCTTGAACAAGGATATCAGGTCACAGACTTTCAGCCTTTTTTCATCCAGAAAATATAGACATTTTTAGCATCCACAATATGACTTATTTTTATGGCCATTGAAGTAAACAGAGCCAGAAATAAACCTAAACCTGAATCCAGGCACAACACTTTCATTATTTAACTTAAATTCCACTGTGGCTGAGACACAGTACTTAAGTTAATCACCAAAGGTTCTATAAGAGCTGCAAGTCAACCTCAGACTTGAGGAATCTGGTTTTGCCTGGATGCAGCCACTGAATGCAGATGCAAAGAAAAAGGTTCCCAAAGAAGCAGCACCATGAACCTGTAGGAACATGATGCTGCAATGTCACCATCTACTGGAAAGACATTTTTAGATATGAAAAACTCACTGAAGAGAAAAGAAAATGTGAACATGCACTAGTAAGTGACAGTAAGTTGATGGTCCTGGAAACACCTAACTCAGATTGATTGTTCCAGGCAGAAACAAGCAGCCAAGTGTCCAGGTCCCCTCTGCACCCAGCATCCCTCATCCCTGCATGAGTTCCCATCCTTTGAGAAACCTGCCTCACTCATTTCTCAGGTAACAGAGCAGCTGGAGACTCTGAAACCTACAGAAACTTCATTAACATGCACTTAAAGCCAGGGTGCATAATTCCCCTGACATCTCAAAGTACAACATGGGGTAAAAGGCTGAAAAGGCAAGCTGTGCCATATAAGACAATAGAGAAAATATTTAATCCTAGTCCTAAAACAAACCTAGCACTTAAAACAGAGCCTATAAAAAAAAAAAACATGAGGAAGATTTCATAAAGGCTTGTTTCAAAAAATCCTTTTTTTCTGGAATGTTCTGAGGACGGCCAAGGACACACAGCTCCCTACTTTGGCACCTTCAAATGACCTGGTCAGAGGTTCATCACCCCCTTGTTACCTCTGCAGACCTGAACAACTGAGCAAGTGATTACTGGGATAATCTGCTCTCTCACTGGAATTTTTCTCCACATGTGAAGGTGCAAGACTGGTTTTGACCTTCAACTCCTCCATTATTTCACAGGAGAGTCTCTTACCTGGCAATATCTGGGTTTGGATCCACCAGGACACTGACGAAGCGGAAGAAGAGACAATCCTTCCATTTCACAAACTCCTCCTGTGGGAAATCACCAGACAATAAATTATCTGCCTGGAGCAGGAAAACCTGGTATGCACCTTCAACTTGTCATCAGGCCAATATCTGATGGAGCCTACAAGAACAGAGGGTCTGAGAGGATATTTTAAGCAGCACCAGGTATCAAGCAAAATGTAGAAAAAATGAAAAATCGTTTCTCTCATCACTGGGAGACTCTGTTTTCAGAAACAAATGCACTCCAAACCTGCCTTGACCAACTTCATGTGAACATTGGGAGGGTAATCATCTTGAGCTTCTCAACATTCACATCCTCAGAGCAGAGACAGGAGGAGAAAAAGGTGGTTCTTGTAGTCATTCACAGAGGAGTGAAACCAAAAGGAGTTCAAAGAAACCACGACAAGAAAAGAGGCAACCACTGACTAAAAATAATCTCATTATCCAGCTGTGTTGTGTCATTGTTCTGACTCCTGCCCAGCTAGCAAGAAACACAGTAACTAAACACACAGTTTAAAATACTATTAATTAAGTGCAGATTAATCAAGGTATGAGCAACACAGGCACTGGATGTGTTGCCAGGATTCAGCACAGAGGTACCTGCAGGAGGTTGGTGAGCAGGATCAGGGCCTGCTTACGGATGAAGGGGTTTGGGTCCTTCAGACACAGGGAAATGTTGGGGATGTATCTGTCCACCATGGAGGTGTAACGGATGCACAGGTCACACATCACAATGATCACGTTGTTCCTGACAGCCACATTCTGGGACACCTCCAGCTCCCGAGCCAGAGCTGCAATGCATTTCTTTGCCAGCTCCTCGTGCTGCAAACACAGTTTACCTGTGAAACATGACAAGGCTGTGAATATATTCTCCTTCCTAACCACCCCAGCCCAGTTTACTCCTCTTTCGAGTCCAATATGAGCCAAGAAAGGAATCAGGAAGTAAACAGGGGAATAAACAAGAAACTCATGCTGAAAAACTTGATGAGCAATCTGCAAGATCTCTCAAAGAGATGGTACTTCAAGTTCTTCCAAGCTCCCCTTAGACCTATAGAATGGGTCTCTGTGCCAAATTCCCTCCTTCACAGCAAACTATTTCTGTGTACAGGGTATTATTCAAAGCAGCTAAAAAGAACAGCCCCAGCTGTCATAAGCATAGCAGGGAGACACCCACCTCTGAGAGCATCACTGAACCAACTTAAAATAAAATAGCCTGTGTTTTAGCATCACTTCTCCTCGTTTCTAAGCTCTGTACAAAGGTATTAAAACTTTCCAAAGCAGTTGAGGAAAGAATAATGCTGCCTGTCTGCAAGAGAATAGACTTGTTCCTAACCACAGAGGCATTAAAGCCCAGAACTTCCACTTAGTACTTCTCACAATCCTAGGGATACAGAGTGACTGGGCTTCTCTTCACTCATGCTGAGGAGAACAAGTAACTGTGTACAATCATTCTGCTCTAAACTGCACCAAAAGCACCAAGTTTTCTTTGTTCTCTATTGAGCATCTTACATGCAAGATGATCCTTCAGCCAGACAGCAGCCAACTGTGAGTACAAGGACAGCAGAGCTCTGAAGGACACCACTAATTATTGATCACTATTAATGCATTAACCACCTGGAGGAGCAGTCACAGAGCTGGCAGGGTTTTAATGGCTTGCCCAACTTGTTACCATGGATATTTGCATTGCTAAAGGCTGTGAGCTGAGGTAATGCAAACAGAGCACCTGTCACAACTGACACAGCTTTAGGGAAAGACTTCTGAGACTATCAAGTCCAACCTGTGACCCACCCCCACCTTGTCACCCAGCCCAGAGCACCGAGTGCCAAGTCCAGTCAATCCCAGGACACCTCCAGGGGTGGGGAATCCTCCACTTCCCTGGGCAGCCCCTTCCAATGTTTAACAACCCTTTCTGTGAAAAAATTCTTCCTGATGTTCAACCTGAACCATCCCTGGCACAACTTGAAGCTGTTTCCTCCTATCCTGTCCCTCGTTACTTGAGAGAAGAGACCAAACCCCACCTTGCTCCCAACTCCTTTCAGGGAATTGTAGAGTGATAAGGTCCCACTGAACCTCCTTTTCTCCAGGATTTTGGGAGGAACTTCACCAGAAAGGCTGAGACAGAAGAAGGCATATTCCTAGTGGCACTTACCAAGAGTAATGAAGGCATGAGCCCTGACCACGGGGGGAAAGGCTGAGCCTCTGAACTGGGACAGTGGCTGAGAACCTGGAATTTCCTCACTATCTGCAGAACTAGACACTGGAAAAGAACAAATCAGGAGTGCAAACACGTCCTGGTTAAAGTGTTGCCTGTAAAAAACAAAGCCAAAGGCAGCAAGGGGAGGGCCTCACATTGCTCCTTGTTGACAGGAGAAGCCAGAATGGACTGAACCAGAAGAAAGATGTCTTTCCCCACTTTGGCTGGGCACAGCTGGGCAGCCTCACCCAGGAGGAAGAGGTGTCTCACCTGCAGAGATAAAGCAACACTGCAGTCAAAAGGCAATGGCTGAGCTGCAAATTAAGTCAGCAGGAGTTGGTACTTCCCCCCAAAACAACTCCACATTCCCTCAGTCCCTTCAAGAAGGCAGTGGCTGGAGAACAGAAGGTGAGACTTTAAAACAGAAATCCTGGGTGGGTGTGTTTAATATGTTCTAACCCCACTCACATCTAATAATACTGAAATACTCCTCAAAGCATTCCATGCATTCTACACTTATATCCCAAACAGCTCATCTAAGAACTTTAAATGGAAAAGTGAAGGAAAAACATGTAATTTTATTAAAAATACATGGGCTATCATATCCTTAAAGCAACTGCTGATGTGCAAAACTTGTTTTTTGCTCCCAGGCCCACAAGATTTCATCACACACACACAAGGCATGCACACTCCCATTATCTCAGTTATTGGCATGAACTTTCAGGAACTCCAGTTCCAAGTACACCTACATCCTTTGAATAATCTGTGAAGGGGAACCAAACTTACCAAGAGATCTTCTTGCAGCTGCTCTGCTCCATCTTCTTTGAGGACTATATTTGAAATATAGCTCTCACAGGTGGATACCAAACCTCCAAACACCTGGTTGAGCAGCTCCTGTTCCATAATTAAACAAAATTAATTCAGCACTTTATTAATTAAACAAAAGGTAGCTGTAATATCTGTCCACACATGAATCCCTAATATCAAAGTCCTTATATGCTTTCAATATTCTAGATCCTATTAAAATCAACTTGACAGAGCTTGAAAATTCCTGCTGCACATCAAGGGCTGTGTGCAAGTGTCAAAACACCTTGGAAAATTTGGCTTTTAATGATCCACAGGCCTAAGTTTACTTCATTACAGAAATCACACAGACTTAAACAAAAAGGATTTAGGTGACTGTTTCATGTACTCCCAACACATTCGAGGTGTCTGTGTGAATTTTCAGATGTTGCCTGGAAAGTGCAGTTCCATTACCAGTGAAAACATGATGTGAACTCCAAGGGGTGGAAGGGAAATGGAAAAAGCTGATTTTGATGAATATAAAGCATTATTTCTGTTTTTTTTCCACCACCTAAAACTGGTAACCTAAGAAACCAAAACACAGGAATGGCAGCTGAGGTGTCAGAACTGCTCAAGTGACCAGCTACAGGAACATCTGCATTTGGCTGTAAGTCAAAATACTGTGATGATTATACCTACAAGGCAGGATTTTCTGATTACCAATTAAAAAAACCCCAAACCCCATCACTCCACCCTGGCTTCTGAAGCACAGAGTGTGCAGTTTTGCATCCTATCCACTGAAGTTTATTGAGATGCTTATTATAAAATAGCTGTCATCAATATTTCAAGAGAGATACAAAACATAGACAAAGAGAAATCATTAGGGACAGAGACTTGCATCAGTTTGAGCTTCTTTGCAACTGTGCTCAGGCTCAGATCTCTATTTTACCAGCAAAATATGGCCTTAACTTCCCACTATGGGAGCAGAACGAAGCTATGGCTTAAAACAAATAGGGGCAAGGAAAAGGTTATGTGCAAGTTATTAACTCCCTGTTTGGTCCCATGAAAGGTGGTCTAGAAAATATGTGCATGTCCAGCAGCTCTGCTTTAGAATAGTCAGAGATTAGGGTATAAATCTATGGCTTCAAACTGGACCAAGCCTGAGAAATAACTGCCATAATAAAGGCACAGCAACAAGTCTCCTTTAGGAGTTCTGTGGACTTGGACAGAAGGTAAATGCAAGATTTTTCAGGGTGTCTGGGGAAATAATTTCCAAGAAAGAACATTTCTTACAAGCCCATCTTTAGCTCTCAGAAGTTCTCCCCAGCACAACTGCAGTAGAGCAAGTGAGAGCTGAGCAGAACAGGCTCAATTTGCTGGAGTCAGATCCTCTTTTTTAGAACTAATCAACCCACAGACCAAAAACAGAAGCTGCCTCCAAGACACATCCCCCCTTAGTGGGGAACAAGCTATTTTAAAAAGCATATTTTAAACCACACCTGTGCCTGCTCTGACACATTTGCACAGGCATGGCAGAGCTTCTGCAGGGCCTCCACAGCTGGGCTGATCACCTCCAAGGGACACTGAGACTCCTTCAGCCAGCACTTGATACGATCTGAAAACAAGAACACACATAAAAGGAGCATTTCCTCAGCTTATCAAGTGCTTACAAAGGAGAAATGACTGCTAGGAGGGGAGACATGAAATCTCCTGCAGCTCCTCAGGGCCACTCACCAATCAGCTTCTCACAGCTGCTCTTTGGGAGGTGCTTTGCCACGTGCCCAATGACACACAGGATGTGTCCTATGGTACCAGTGCTCATGTTCTGCTGCCTGAAAAACAGTGGAGCAGCCAAACCAACATGAGCAACAGCTGAAGAACAAATCACAGCTGAAAAACCCTTTCATCTGGGACATGCATTATTAAGGCAGAGCTGTCAAACCCAATGAAAGCTCAAAAAGCTTAGGGAAAGAATTGGTTACTGCACAAGACTCGAGGCCATTTCTTGCCTCCCAGCTGCAGAACCTACTGCCTCAAGAACTGTGATCCAAGCAGTTAAACAGCAATCTGCCTGTGGAAGGACAAAAAGTGCTCCCTGGCTTTGTTGCCCCTCTTCACTCCCACCCCTTTGCTGCAGAATGGGGTCTAAAGTACCCACACAAACCTGCTGACATTGTTCCAGGACTCAATGATCTTGGAATAATCCAGCCTGGGTGAAGAACCTGCCACCTTAGCAAGCAGCATCCAAGCTGCCACAGCATGTTCTGTTTCCACATGAGACATGACATTGTTGATGAAAGTGGAGGTGAACTTGTTCTGCTTGGACCAGATATGGAAAGCTTTGTTCAAGTAACGGCTACGGGGAAGAAAGAAAAGTTGAAGGAGGAATAAATGAAACTGGAATCCAGTAAAACCCAACATCACGGTCCAGGAAAAGCTGGGCAATAAAAAGCCAAGCCACAGCAGCTTTGTTCTCATTCTTCACACTCAAAATCTGCACATTTACTACATCTTTTCAGTCTTCCAGTTGATAACCCTGACCCACTCCTTGTAAGGCTGTAGTGCCCTGGGGCAGTAAGACAGAAGGTCAAATTGGTACCATGACACAAAGAAATTTAATTGCAGCAATTTGCAACAAAGACTTTCTAGCAGCTTTTATTTAATACTCAGAATCACAGTATGGCCTAAGTTGGAAGGGACTTTGAAGATCATCTTGTTTCAACCCCCTGCCATGGGCAGGGACATCTTCCACTAGACCAGGTTGGCCAGAGCTCCATCCAGTCTGGCCTTGAACACTTCCAGGGATAATGGGACAGGATAGTCACGTTAAAGCATCATTTTTCTGTTTAACACCAATTATCTCCTTCACATTGGAAGAGCTGTGAGATTTATCAAGCTAGAAGGTACACTAAGGCCAGGAAGAAGAAGGTGCCATGAATCTGCAAACTCTCTTACAAAATAGCCCAAATTAGAGCACTGACAATCCCCCAGATTGGCACAGCAGCACCACTGGTATCTCATTTTCTATTTCTGAGTTATTATGCCCTGTTGACTAATAAACATACAGCTGTCTTTAATCAATGTTATGTCCTTGTCATACTGTGTGTCATCCCATTTCTCCTGCTTCTTCCCACAGCATTCTGCAAAAGGCAGAATAATTCGATTTGTCATAAGACAAGTAACATATTGTACATAAGAATTAATACAAGGTGATGTTCTTGCTTTATATATCCTCTCTCACTTCTGTCAGAGGAACACCTCCATTGGACTTAAATATTCATGAGCTATCAGTGCATCCAGAATAGGCTGTAACACTCAAGTCCAGGGAGAGAGCACAGGTAACAAGATCAGCAAGTGAAAATACTTGACACAAAGGAAAACTGAACTCTTCCAACCACCTGCCAGCCTATCTATGCTCAACAGCTCCCCTGTCCCAGGGACTGGGAGCAGCACAAGCACCTCAACATGATGGTTTCCATCTCTAGCAGTAATATGAACTCACACTGATTGTTTCAAGCAGGGAATTTAAATAGATTTAAAAAAAAAATATCCCCAAGAAATTGAGTTTCTTGTCCTTGCACAACAGACAGCAAGTGCATTTTAACAGTATGTCAACTGTGATACTTAATAATCTGTGGCCACACAGGGAATGAGAGCACAAATTCATATTCTTATCTTAGTCCTCCAGTCAATAGGCAATTTCCTTCTGTAAAGGAAAAGTTGTGTATTCTAACGGGATTAAAAGAAAGCTGAGTTTTGTCCCTGAATGCTAAAATTGGACATATTAAAGGCAATGCATTGGACAAAGGGATATTTCAGAAAAGCCATAAGAGCCAATAGTGAAGGGGAAAATGCACTTACTTCAGCTCCTGGTTTTCTGAAGACAGGAGGGTGAGCAGGTCCCATGCCAGCTCCTGCTTTGCATCAGCACTCCTGGACTTGTAAGATTTTATGTTTTGCAACAAGAGCTGATCAAGGCAATCCAAGGCCTTTTCCTGGACAGAGTTTTCTGCATCCATCACCACAGGCACCACTCCATTCAACCAGGCCTTCTGCACCAGAACATTGCTGTGCTGAGACTGAGAGAAACACACCTCTTAGAAATGTTTAAATCCTTAGAGGAACCTGGATGCATGGCCAATATCAGCAGAGGCCTCCAGATTCAGCCCTTAACTTTGAAACTGAATTTTAATAAACCCCAGCACTGCAATGAGACAGCAGGTGGGACAGGGGAAGTTGTGTCTCCTTGACATCACAAGGCATTTGATCATGTCTATGACAAATATCTGGTGCTTCTGCTAAAGTAGTGCAATACTTTGTTTTTAACTCTAAAAAGAATTATAACAGCATTCAAAAAGGCTGTACAGCAGATGATTTAACACAACAGAAAAGAGCTTAGCTTAATATAAACCCTGTGCTCCAAGCCTGAGTTACAGACCCTTTGTGAATAAATAGAAAAGAAAGAAAAATATAGCAGTGCTATCATCTACACATTACATCTGAAAGTGATTCAGGGATTTTTTTTTCCTAACTTGAGAAGGCCAGCAACATAAACATTTTCTTCATGACATATAAATCAACAGCCAGAAAAAAAAAATCAGTGCTTCAACAGTTGGAAACATTCTCCATAAATCACAAGTAGGTATCGGGATGAGTCATGACTTCCGAGTCAAAAGGGAATGAAGAAAATTAGAACAGAGTCATGAAATGCACTTCACTGAATGAGTAACTGATTGCTCTGGTTCCTCCCCCTTTTAACCCATCCTGGGCTGCAGCAGAATTGCTGTTCTCCCCTCACCAGCAGGAGCTCAGTTATGGATTGCAGGGCTTGTTTCCTCACGGACACCGCGGGGTCCCGGCACCGCTCCTGGAGGGTGGACAAATCCTCAGCAGAGCACAGGGTCCCCTTGTGCTTCAGGATGTTCACAAAAACCTGCAAACACCAGCAGAAGTTGGTTGGGAATACAGGCCACGAGTGGCAAATCAAAAATACAATCTACCCCCTGCCAACTTTAACTAGAGATTTATCTCACTGAGAGTGAAACAGCACATTAACAATTCATGAGCACTGGGCATGACCAGAGATGTAAAATGAAACAGAAAACATCATTTCAGTCATTCCTGGCTTGTACCAGCACTTGGATAAGGGTGAATGTCACAATTTCCCCCTGAAAATAACGTGTCTCGTGTTGAGCCATGGCTTTTGCCTGGTATAAAGGAAGAGGGGATTTTTATTTATAACCAAAAAGCATCAAAACAAGAATTGTAAAGCCTTAGCTTGGAAGCTCAAATCAGTGTGTGAACTGAGGACTAACAGAGGAAGACAGTCAGCAGCAGACAACTGTTTTTTGAAACAAGGAAATTTCCATTGAAGCAGCTCTCTTTAAAAGCCATGACTTCATTATAAAACAAAGAGCAACAAGCAAAGCAACACATAGCTCAAAAAGAGGCTGGATATAACCTAATCCCTTTGATAACAAGGTCAAAACAAACTAAGCAGCTAATATGCTTCAGTTTATGAGGAAGTCTCTTAATTGAAATGCCTATTGACATTTGACAAGAGCCTCTCTTTGCAAATGATGGAATAACAGACTGCCAGCAAGAGCACCAGAAAAATTTCCATCATTATGTCTGCATTATTTACTTATCAGGAACTAGTAAACAAGATCTTTAAGGCCTGTAGGAGCTCTGCAGGGAGAGCAGGAAGCTACAAGTGGGCAAAGTGACAGAGTTCACTACAAAACAGGGGCCTGATTATTTATATAAATGGCATTTTGGGTAATCACTGAGAACAGGGAAGGATGCAAAAACCACTGCACCTGCAGAGCAGATTTCCTCACGTTGGTTTTCTCATCTCCAGCTCTCACTCTCAGCATGGCCATGATTTCTTTTCCTATGAAAACCAGGATAAAAAGAAATTAGCCACACCACCATTTAGTCATGGAATCCCACATTGGTTTGGGTTGGAAGGGATCTTAAAGATCATCCAGTTCCACCCCCTGCCATGGTCTAGTTCCACTGGGTCAGGTTGCTCCAAGCCCTGCCCAGCCTGGCTTTGAATAATTCCAGGGATGGGGCAGCCATAGATGCTAAAAGCCAAACAAAGCACAATCAAAGACTGAAAAGACTAAACAAAGCACAATTAAAAAAAATCCAGAACAAGGTATAAGCCAGAAGGAGAAACATGCCCCATTTGCTGAGTTCTTTCATTTGCAAATATATCTTAGACATATCACAAAAGAAAATTATAAACCAAATTACTTGATGCACGCAGCAAAAAACCCTATAAATCTGTCCTTTCTGATCTCTTTATTTGTCTGCATAAAAGATGTTGGGTTACCTTCACAGTCTGAAAGCTCATCAGCTGAACCAGGGACAGTTCTAACAAAAGCCTGTGGCACAGGTAACTCTGCTACCTGTGGGAAGGGCAGGTGGAGGGCAGAGCACAGACAAATGGAGCCAACTCAGAGCCAAAATAGCTTGTGCAAAGCTGAGAACACCCACAACTTTCTGTGAGTTTTGCCTCAGAGCTTCACAGAGTACCACAAATTAATATATGAACTGCTGTGTTTTATGGAGGGGAAATGACTCCATTTATGAATTCCTTGAGGCTGCAGAATGGCAGCTGCACAGAACCACCTAAGAGGCTCCAAGGAAACCAGAACACATCTCTCTTCCCTAAATGTCAAGTCAGGGCTCAAATTTTACTTTCCATGGCCATATTCATACTTATTTCTGCATGCTGTCAGGAAAAATACATCATGAGGGTGATGGCTTATTAAATGGCACACAGCTGAATACACAGAGCCACAATTAATTATTTCTCACCTTTTGAATCATTAGACTATTTGACTGGCCATGATTCTCAGCATTTTGCCAGTGCTTTTAATAGTTCTATTTATTGCTACTTGTTAGATTTCTCCCAGCATTAAGTAACATTTCCCAAATCCTTGCCAAATTTGGAGATCTATTGGAAAGATTCATGTGGACATCCACCCTGTTGCCATTAAGAAATAGGATTAGTCACAGGGAACTAATCAAAACTACTTTAAAAATAAATTTTTACCAAAGGAAGCAAAGGGACTTTGATCTGGGCTTTCTTTAATGGGCAGTGAACTGAAATTCCATCCTCCCTCTGAAAGCAGCTGGACAGGAAGAACACAGAACCTTTTTTGCCATGAAAATAGTCCACTCTTGTGAAGGCAACCAGATCTGCTAAAGTAATCACACTTTAACATTGATTTTTCTCACATAGAAAAGGGGAGGGGAAAAAAAAACCCCAAACCAATGAAACAACCAAAAAAAACCCAAGTTCTAATAGGCTGAGAGCTCTCAAGGGAAGGCAACGTTTGTTTCCTCTGGGCAGAGAGAATTCTGCAGTGCATGCCTCACCTTGCAGTTCATCCCCACCCTTCTTATCTTTGCCCTTGAGCATTTAGCACGTTCTGAATATCCCCAGCCAAGACTTATTTCTCTTTTAAAACATGAGCTGTTTGGTCTTCAGAGAAGTGCAAAATTAGCACAGGCATAAGCCAAGCACAGGCGTGTGCCAGACAGCTTTGCTAATGCACCTTGACTGACTCAGAGAGAGCCCTGAATTTCAGTATCCTCTTGAGCTCCAGACAGTCTTTTTTTTTTTTCATTCAGGCCTTTTCTTAATTTGTTTTGCCAAGTGCCAAGTGTGTGCTCAGCTGGGTGTTGGATACAAAACCAGGCATCCTCTGGCACGAGGAGTCTGCAACTAAACAGGGGATACACAATACCTTGAGTGGCCTGGAGGACTTTTCTATCTGAGAGAGCAGATTAAGGAAATTTATCAGGGAAATGTTTTCAAAAGGAGGCTTTCAATGCAGAAGATTGGAGCCTGGCTCCTGGAGATAGGGAGAGAGATCCCATGTGAAGAGCAGCGTGAGACGTGGAACAAAGACACAACTGCAGGACGTGAACCAAGCAGAGAATTGAATTGTCAGCAGTTCAAGGGAGGTGAACAGCAAGAACTGAGAGCAGAGATGCTGGCAGAGGCCTAAAGGTTAGGAAGAAAAGCTTTTGCACGCAAGAGAAGAAAGGAAGAGGTTTAAAGAAGGAACACCGTGGCCACAAAAGCCAACTTACATGCTGATTTCATGCTATCAACAAATTAGAACCAGCTTGCCATGCTGCATCAGGACATTTAATGTGACACTTTGCTTTCAACCCCAGCCAGTACCTGATGCTGCAGAGAAATGAATCCTTCCCTACAGAACACTGCTTCTCAGAGGTGCTCTGCTTTATGTACCAAAGTACATTAGTTCTTTGTGCACTGGAGCAAGAGATTTAATTACCCTGAAATTCATGGAGCTCCAACTATTACATCCCACATCAATTACCATCCTTTTTGGGAAGAGTAAATTACCTGCTATTCAACAAGTGTTGCCACCACATTAGTACAAATGAATATCAGTATTTTGAGATTAAAATGTATTTTTCAGACTTGAGTGGAAATAGTGTTTCCTTGTGGATGGTACTTCCAACCCCCTTCATCACCCATAAGTGTTTTTTAACAGCTCCACAGAAAGCTCACACTTCCTTTGAGAAATGGACAAGGAATACACATCAGAAAGTCTCATTTCAATTAAAGCTTTGGATGGTTATCTGAAAAGGCTGGTTTGATTCTGACATACCATCAAGCACAGCAATATTGCTGCTGTCTGTCAGCTCCATGGCTCTGAAAGTTGGTAAGGTCTTCAGAGGGTGGTTGGACACAGCTGAAGGAAAAGATAAAAGTTGAAGAATAATAAAGGCATATGTTCACCCAGCAAGGTGGTTCAGTGTTAAACAGAGAGCCTCATGCAAGCCCTGGGTTTAACAGATATGTGTATTTTGAGGAAATGGCAGGCCAAAAAATCCCTGAGACTTACTGGAAAAGAATGACTCTATACCTTCAGCATTGCCTGTCACACTCGCAGAGTTTGTGTTTCCTTCCAACACTGTATGGACAGAGGCTGCCAAAAAAAGAAATACAAAAAAAGAAATCAAACCAAGTGTTTTAATTCTGGATATTCTGTCATTGCAAATTCTTTTCAGACAAGCAGTCTAACTGTAGGATGCTCTGTGCATACTTCTGAGCTGTGCCATCTGGCCTTTACCACACCTGAGGGAGCTGGGAATGCCAGTCACGAACAGAACAACTTAGCAGAAGCAAAAGGCAACTCAAGATTTAATCAGCTGTCAGGCAAGAATGAACTGCTTTGCTGCTTTTTTTTTTTTTTTCTTTTCCCAATGAGCAATTTCAGTTGTCTGTAAACATCCTTCAAAGGGATCTCATGGAGGAATCTCTGTAGAAGTGATACACGAGAATAAATCCCTTCCAAATATGAGGCTTCATGAGTAGCAAGACTCATCTGTTGCTTCCCATTATGCCACAATACATAAGGACACTACATGCCAATTTTTAAATTCCTGACAACTCTTACTATTCCCTAGAAAGTTCAAGAATTATATTCACTTTCTAATGTGACTTTTGGGGATGGGCCTGTGCAGGGCCAGGAGTTGGACTCGATGACCCTTGTGGGTCCATTCCAACTCAGCATATCCTTTGATTCTGTGATGTATCCATAGCACTTACAGCTCTGCAGGGACTCCTGTATGCTCTCCAAGGTAGCAGCAGCCTTCATTTCAAGGCAGAGGGCAAAGCTGCTCAGAGCTTTGCTCCGGACCACGGGGGCTTTGTCTGAGCAGCGACCAAACACCATGACCTGCACTAAAAACTTGTGCTTCAGAAACTTCTGCTGATCCAGAGACAAGGAGCTGTCCGGGTTTCTCTCTGGCACCTCCAGCAAGGCTAAGGCTACATCAAGAGCAAACACTCTGTAGGAGATCTGTTGGAAGAAAAGGCATAGGAGGTGCTCTGTTAATGTGATGAGGTACCAGCAGTAACTGTGCTATTCAGTGCTGATATTGAACCCTTCATCTTCAAAACATCAAGGAGATGCACTTACTTTGTTAAGTGAGTATTTATAAAGCCAAGAGATGAATTCAGCAAACTCCACACAAGGCAGTTTGTTCAGCAGAGTCACCAGGGCCTGTGCAGCAGATGTGCGATAATCAGCCTTATCTGGGACCTGAAAGACAAGGGCACTTGCATGGTGTGACATTTCAATGCTCTGCTCTACAAGCCAGAAAGGCATTTCAGGGCTTAAGGTGAGTATCTTCTCATTTAATGAGGTGACATGGTCACATTCAGCAAGGGCTGTGAGAACAATCACAACTCCCTGGTCATTACTTCATTGTCACATCGTTTCATTCCTTACAAAACACTGTGAAAACAGATTTCCCAGCAATTACAGACACTCCAGTGCATCCACACGAGTTCTTCACCTCAAGAAGCAGCAAAGCTTGGCATACCTTGGTACAGATGTGTTGCAGTAATATTCGAAGGACAGGGAACGCAACTTCTTTCAGATCATCTACTAGAGAACTGCCCAGGAGAAAGGGAAGCAGATTTTAATAAGGCTGGTTTATAACAGAGGAAAAATTAAGACAAGGATATTTCTTTTGGAATGCATTTGAAAAGGCAGGAAAAGTGGGCATTCTGGAATCATGATTGCTAATGCAGCAGGATATGATCAGACAACCATATTTACAGACCTACTTACTTTCCAAATTAACCTAGCTTTGGAGGCAGAAAATGTTTCTTCCAATACCTTTCTACAAGTAGAACAACAACAGAAAAAGCTTCTTTGTTCTCAGTCTACTTTTATATGTTGTCTGGGGAACTCTGTACAAACCACACTTTCCAATCACATGGATCCCCAATAGGGAGAATAATAAACAGGAGAAAGCAAAGAACTAAGGAGAAATGAGCTCCACGTTAATCATTCATTTCCTTTACAATTCTTTGTGGTAAAACACAAGACCTGAAAAAGTTACCCAAAGCAAAATTCCAAAGATGGGTCCCTTCCACTCACTCCCACATTCCTGTCAAACAGCACTTTCTTTCCCCTCTGCCAGCAAGTTCAGTGAATTCCCATTACAGACATTTTAATTAAACCTCATTTGCACAAACAGCCTCAAAGCCAGTGCCAGTTTGTCTCATCCCTTTATCAACTCAACAGCAAAGCAAAGGCAAGAGGAGAAAAGAGCAGCCATAGCCAGGAAGGGCAGTGCCTGAGCTCTGTACATCACCTGATGAATTTTATAGCCTGATTCCTGGCACTGGTCACAGCTGATGTGATGGGAAGGACTTCCCTTCTGGAACCCCCACCACTCTCCACCATCAGAATGACACTGAGGATTCTATGGAAGACACTCCGGAGAGTCTGGGGAAAGAAAGGTTATTTTCAGGTTTGTTTCCATGGATAAGCCTTGTGACCAGGTTCACCAAATAATTCTGAACCAAACAAACTTAGATCCAAACAAGAGCACGTGTTAAACTCTCAGCAGAGTAAATCCAAGAGGACCTGTTCATTTAATGCACACAACATCTTTCCTGGCTGTGATGTTGTCATACAAGTTCAACAAGGTCTAAGAAGGGCTTCCTGAAAGCATTAACAAAAGCTGAGGGCTTTAATTCCCCAGAAACATTTGAGAAAATTCACTGGGGTTTGCACAGATGTCATAAACCAAATGCATGTTTTTACCACCATGTGCATTTGAACTTTTGGAGCTTCCTCCCTCCCAAACTTTTGGGAACACTGCCTGCCTCATCATCCTGACATTCTCTGAGCAAACAGGAGAGGCAGGTCTGGGAAGGGGAGCAGCTACATCTTCCCATTACCACAAATGCCAACAATTCCAAAAAAGCTCTTGGTGCTCTGAGAAACCAAGGGGGGACAAACACACAGGCCTAAGGCTGCTGAAGCTGGGCAGGCACTCAGGAGGATGTCAGCTTAGTGTGTACTAAGCTCCAGGCTTTCCTGACTAGCCAGATGCTAATACCCAGCCTTGCAGGCTCAAAACTAGCCCAGGTGGGTTCACACAGACCCACAAACACAGCACAGTCACACCCAAACTTCCAAAGCCCCATCCATGGGAGCAGCACTCAGATCCAAGTGGGAGATGAACCAGACTGCTTGGCATTTAACCAAATAAAAATGTAAAGCTGCAGACACGTTCCTGGTAGAACTGGCTGTTCTGTGACCACAGATTATTCTCTGAACAAGAACCAGCCCTGCTCACCATGCCCTGCACACAGCACAGCCCCCTCATGCTCCAGTGCTGCACAGCCCAACCCCACACAGGCTGCCAGGCAGTGCTGGAGCTCCATCTAGCAGGGAATGACAACATTCCAGGCAAATGCAGTAACCTGGAATTCTGGTTTTTTAAGATCCAGAGGTCTAATGCCACTGCAGCTATCCTTTGCTTTCGATTCATTTGCCACAAGAGTCACTAGAGCACGGAATTCACTGCACAGCAAACAAGCCAAAGGGAATAAGGACTGGGGTGGGAAAGCCACCTTTCCTCTGACCCAGCAAAGCCCTGCACATGCACAAAAAGGAAAACTGATGTGAAAAGCAGAAATAACCATGCAAGCAAAAATAATGTGCAGAGAAGGAAAGAAACAACCTCTCCTTTTCAATGCTGCTGTGAGGATGTTAAAGATTTGGTTTAACCTTTACCTTATCCTCTGTACCATGGAGAGGGGAACACAGTAAGCGCAGTCCATAATAGGCCAGCTCAGGAACATACTTGGCTTTATTAACATCCCTAAGAAAAGAAGTAAAAGAGGAACATCACCAGAGAAATATTTACTACAACTATTACAATTAAAGTGCTCATTGACTGGAAAACATTCAATATTCACAAGATGCTGTTTGCTCTTAGTAGGTGGAACATGTTATAATTATCTTCAGCAAAAGAATTCATCACTTTGATTTCCATATAAACAGAACAATAACAGAAGCACTGGGGGCTTTACTTTTTCAAAGCATCATATAAACATTAAGAATTATTTGCTCACATTGCTGCTGAAAACTCGAATTCGTGGACCACTGGCTCAAAGCTTGTCATTTCAACAAAGACCTGCAAGGGAACAAAGCCAAGCTGAGCTCATTCATCCCTGGAAGTGCTCAAGGTCAGGTTTGACTGAGCTTGGAGCAATCTGGGATAGTGGAAGGTGTCCCTGTCATGTGGAACGAGATGAGCTGTAAGGTCACTTCCAACCCAAACCATTCTATGAACAAAACCTGGCAACAGCCAGCAAGTGTTAAACAGGTGGCAGTCACAGAGCAAGCACCTCACTCTCAGATTTCCACTGACACTCTCAGCAGGGATCAGTTAAAGAAAGGCAGGGCTGTCACCCCTCCAGGCGGAGTGTTGTGAATCCTCCAAAAATTTGTGTTAGGGGGTATAAGCTTTCTTGGGTTGAACCCTTGTTACCTCCAGGCAGCTCTGCATACATAAAGGTTTTCCTTTTAGGGAGAACTTGGGCAGAAGCCTTAAGATGTTTTTCAGAAGAAGGAAGACTGCGTTGCGGATTTGAAGAAGATCTTCTGTTGAAAGGTAAAGGTTTTCACCATCCTCTTCCTCATCCTCCTCCTCTTCCAACACCTCTTCCATCTATATTGGCAGAAAGGAGAGGAGTCTTGCCAACAATTCCCTTATTGATAGAGATTTACATCTGAAGAGATTACACAAAACATCTTACAGGGGAGTTGTCATTCCTGCACCGTTTTCCTTTTTTTTTGTTTCTTTTTGCATTGGTCTGAGAGCTTTGGGTGTGCATCTTCTTCCTTTTCCTCAGTTCTTGAGGCCAACATTTCGTCAGGGCGTAAAGACATTTATCAAACATCACTTGATGGAACAGCTGGTTAGCAATGCTGCCTGTCCAGAAAACACAACATCAGTCACCTTCCAGACAAAATACAGAGAGCACCAAACCACCTTGTGTGGTCCAAGATCCGTGTGTAGGCTCCTCTGATGAACTTGTCCTGGGATACAGACCTGGACTGGCCACCAAACCACTTTGTGACAAGAGGCCAAGCTGCTACAGGACTGTAACACTCACACCTCAGCCCCTGGAGGATTTCAGGTACATCAAGCAAACGGTTCAAACCCCATCCCTTGCTCCACCTGGAATTCTCATAAATGAGAGGAACCTGATCTTGCCTGCACAATGCTTTATCCAGCAGTCAAGAGGCACATCCTGTGGCTCACCTGGGATCTCCAGCAGCAGGAAGTAGAGCCCTGCTGAGTGCAGGCCATAAACCCTGTGCTGTGCACCTGCTCTCTTGTGCTGCCCCGCCTGCACAAAGTGATGCAGCACAGCCACCAGAGCCTGGTGGGACACGTTGTTCTCAGCAAAGAAGGTCCAGATGTTCTGAGATGAAACAAGCAAGGAATAGTGAGAATTGCCATAATAACATAGCTGTCCCAAATTAGGTGTTGTTCAGATTTTAATAGCTGCCCCTGCTACCTCCTCCCTATAAATTATATATTTTAAAAAGTGTTTTAATAATTACCATACATAACACTATATACACTTAATATTACATTAAAGTATAAATATATTATTAAAATTTGAGAATAGCTTCCCTCTAAAGCATTCCAGCACATATGACAATAATTGTATGGGTCAGTCATCCAACATTTTGTGACTTTCAAGTCAGGGCAGATGCAACAGATAGAAAATGAGGGAGGCTGAGGTGGTCTCACCTCTGTGTTCTCCAGGTTCCCATCAGCAAACGGTGACAGAGCTTGGTACAGGCAGGTAAAGGGGTCGAGCCCATCGGCCGTGATCTCCTCTGCTATCCAGGAATCCAGAGGCTCGGTCTCCGTGAAATCCAGATCCCACACCGTGTCCACCCACACTGAGACAAAAAAAAAAGATGATAAGCGCCAGGAGCGAGATTTCCCCAACACGCGTGTTCCGCCCCAAATAACGCTCGGAAATGAACAGGGAATGTGACGAATCCAGCGGGACACCGGAGCCCGTCCGCTCCCCAGGGGAGCGCATCCCGCTGCCGGGGGTGACCCGCACCCCCCTGTGCGGGACCGGGACAGGGACAGAGACCTGGACCGGGATAGAGAGACTGGGACCGGGACAGGGACAGAGACCGGGACCGGGACAGAGAGACTGGGACCGGGACCGAGAGATTGGAAGCGGGATTGGGACCGAGACAGAGGGAGAAGGACAAAGATGGACACCAGGACCGAGACCGGGAGACCAGCACCCGGACCTAGAACGAGACAGAGAGACCTGGATCGGGACAGAGACCTAGATCGGCAGAGACCGACAGAGAGACCGGGAGCGAAGACCGAGACCTTGGTAGA
>VXBA01001791.1:326408-341913 GCA_013399895.1 Serilophus lunatus | reverse complement strand
TCGCGGGGGTGTCGCGGGGTGTGCGCGGGGGTGTCGCGAGGGTGTCGCGGGGTCTCCGCCGCCCCGGCAGCGCTGCCGCATTGCGGGCCTTTGCCCGGGCCGCCCCTGCCCCTTCCCGAGCGCCGCCGGGAGGGGAGGAGGAGGCAGCGATCGAGCCCCGCCGGGCTCCGCCCCGGCCGCGATCCGCCTGCGGGGCCGCGGGGTCCGCCCGCGTCCGGCCCCGGCGCCGCATCCCGGGGCCATGAGCTTCTTCGGGTTCGGGCAGAGCGCGGAGCTGGAGCTGGTGCTGAGCGACGCCGAGAGCCGGCGGCGGGTGGAGCACAAGACGGAGGAGGGCAAGAAGGAGAAATACTTCCTCTTCTACGACGGGGAGACCGTGTCCGGGAGGGTGGTCCTCACCCTCAAGAACCCCAACAAGCGGCTGGAGCACCAGGGCATCAAGGTGGAGTTCATCGGGCAGATCGGTGAGTGCGGCGGCCTGCGGGCCTGGTTATCCCCTCCTGGTGCCTCTCGTGGGTCCGGGGAGCGTCCCGCAGTGCTGGGATCCCTGCTGGTGCCACGGGGGCTGGGGAGCGTCACTGCACCCCACAGTGCCAGGATGCCACTGGTGATGAGGGTCTGGAGGGCATCCCTGCTGCCAGGATTCTGTGGAGCATCACTGCAGCCCCACAGTGCCAGGATGCCACTGGTGATGAGGGTCTGGAGGGCATCACTGGTGCCAGGACTCTGGGGAGCATCCTTGCACCCCATAGTGTCAGGATCCCACTGATGACAAGGGTCTGGAGGGCATCACTGGTGCCAGGACTCTGGGGAGCATCACTGCAGCCCCACAGTGCCAGGATCCTACTGGTGATGAGGATCTGGAGGGCATCACTGGTGCCAGGAGTCCGGGGAGCATCCTTTCACCCCACAGTGCCAGGATCCCACTGGTGCCAGGGATTCAGGGAATATCGCTGCACCCACTGCCAGGATACTTGCTGGGGCCAAGGGTTGAGGATCCTCACTGGTGCCAAGGGTCTGGGGAGCATCTCTGGTACCAGTGTCCTCACTCCCAGGCAGCATTCCCGTGGCTGCCTGATATTATTCCACCCTCAGAGCTGGGCAGCCTGGCCTGTTCTCCAGGCTGAAGCCTGAGTGGAAGGAAGGGCATTCCAGTCCTTTTCCAGGTCGTTGTTCTCCTGTCCTAGTTTCTTGCTTCTGCTCAGACACTGACTTCAGCTCTGAAATGGGTGAGATTCTGTTCTGTCCTGCAGCTGCAGGTCTGAGCCTGGCCCTGCTGCCAACCCCAGCTTCCAGGCCGTGTTCCCCAGGCTGGCTGTGCTCACTGCTCTACAGGCTGGCTGGCTGCACCTCTCGGGTGCCTCCTGGTTCTCTTAGGGATGCAGGGGCTCTGCCAAGGGCAGTGGTAGAGTGGGTTTTGTCCATATAACCCAAATCACCAATGGCACCTTCCCACGGCCCCTTTTACCTGGGTGGATCCCCTTTGCTGAGGCCTGCAGGCTCAGCTTGCCTGATTCCAGCATTTCTGAGCAGTGAGTGCCCACACAGCCCTGCATGGTTAGTTGGGTGGCTTCAGGTTGTTCAAAACTCGTGGTTATCTGTGCGTGTAACCAATTTAGTTGAGTATTTCCTGCTCTCGTGGAGGAGAGGCAGCTGCCACACCCACTCCTCCATCCCAGCAGAGCTGTCTGTGTTCCATGGACGTGCCTGAGTCCCACCAAGCCAAGATAAGTTTAGGATGTTCCTGGTGATGTTTGTGGCTCTCTGTGCTTGGTTTTAACCCCCAAAATCACTGCCACGAGCCAGGGGCCTGCAGCCTTTGCATTGCAAATTGTGTGGTGCAGGAACGGGAGCTGGAGGTTTCCCACCCCACCCCAGTACTGCTGTTTGTGCCTGACTCTGCTTTCTAGAAAGAAAGGGAGCCTGTAAAGATGGTGTGTAGGTGAGGCTGTACATCAGGAGCCAGGTTATGACCTCCTATTTGATAGGATTGCCAGTGGAAATTAAGTATGGACTTTGTTCCTGCTCCACTGTCAGCACTGTGCTGCCTCATCTGCTTCTCCTTCCCTGTTTTGGAAGATTCTGAGCACATTGCTGCCCAAGCAGGGTATGTTAGGAGCTGCTGTGGCTGCACATCAATCCTTTGTTATTGCCCATCAGGCCACTTTGATAAATCACTGATGTTTGTGCTGCTGATGGCACTTGTTAGTGCTTTCCATCTCTTGCCTTGTGCTCTGACTTCTTGCTGCCATGAGTTCAGTGTCTAGGTGAGCCAATTTAACAGGCAGGGAGACTGGGATGTGAGGGAGGGATTTGTCACAGGGAAGATGTTGTTCCAGAGAAGGTACCAGGGGCCAGACTGTGACAGGCTCACACTGGTGAGCACAGAATCCATTTAAGATCTTGTTTCACCTGTGCCCTGAACATGCCACCAGAATGTTGGCAGGTTATTTTCTCAACCTGGAAACCTTATAGCTCTGAAAACCTGAAATTACAGCCTGTTTGACAGGCTAATGTCTGCTAAGTGTGGGAAACATCAATTTTTCCTCTGCTTAAGGTGTCAGAGTGCCAAACTATGACCCTTGAAGGAAGCAGAGAACTCAGTACACTGACATTTGCCCTGCTGTGCTTCAAGTTTGATTTTTGCCTTCTGCATCATGTGGCACAATGATAGAGGCTGATTCCTCTTTTTCTGTGGCACGTGGCTTCTCCCTGTCACATCAACGAGCACTTTCCTCTCAGTGGACTCCTGCATTCAGTGCAGACGGGGCTGGTTATTTATGTCACCTGCCTGCCCAGCCTAAAGGGCTTGATGACATTTGCTGTTGTGCAAATGTAAGTGAGGGGAGTTCCAGTGCCAATGTTTCCATTAGGGAGATAAGGTGAGCAAAGGGCTGTGAGAGACAGACATCACTCACAAAGCTGAAATCTCCTTGTGCATCCCAAGGAGGGAAGAACTAACCACTAATACCTCTCAGCAGCCTCCTCTGCACAGTTTAGTGCTGACACTGAGCTTGTGTGTCTGTGATTGTCTGATGACATAGGTTTTTGTTTGCTCACCTAACCAGAAAGGCATTACCTTGCAGAAGGACTGTGTGGGTGTCATGTAGGCACCAGCTCACAGGCAGGGCTGGGAAGGGCAGGTTTCATTGGTGGTGATGTGCAATACCAAGCTGTTAATGCAAACTGCAGAGTTTTAAGGTTTTGGTGCTTTGACTTCAGGGAGAAAACTCGGTGGAAGTGTGGAGGATTGCATTCATTAACTGAGGAAACCTGTAGTTTCCTGCTGACACAAGGAGGTTGTGGGAAAAGCTGAGCCAATGTGACCATGCTGGTTCCTTGGGCTGGTCTGAGCAGTGCTTCCAGAGCTGAATGCTCTTCCCTCTCCCCTGCTCACATGGCCATTAATGTGTTATCCAGGGGCTGCTGGAGCAGTTGACTCAGCTGCCTCCCCACACTCTTGGTAGTCGTGCAGCAGCAGTCACTGTTTATTCCCTGGTGCCAATCAGGACCACTGAAAGTCTTTGCTGGAAAAGGATAAGCAGGAACAGTTGGAAGCCTCCTTGCTTTTTGCTCTGTCACTGCCTGCTGTTCCAGAGAAGCAGTGGTGGTTTTTCCTCCCTTTTACTGTAAAAATGCCTTTGGCCTGGAAGTTAGTCCAAAAAATCATTGGAAGGGTCTGTGTGAGCTTCAGCTCCTCTTCTCAGTCAGTCTGACCATATTTAATATTGGTAATAGGTGACTCATGTCAGCCCAAGGCAAGTTCCTGATTCCTTGTAGTAGGTGAGGCTGTGTGGACCTTTTCCTTCCTGATTCAGGGAGGAAAGTTGTGGCCTGCACCTGGCTCTGGTGGAGAGCAGGCAGCAAGTGCAGGACCTTGCAGCCACAGGCTCCCCTGGTATGTTCTGTGAATGGTGATGAAGAAGGAAATAGTGATCTGGACAAGAGAGCTGCAGCTGTGAAAGCTCCTGTGTCCTGTGGGATGAAGCATCACTGCTTAACCTGGACCTCTGTGTTCCTAGAACTCTACTATGACCGAGGAAACCACCACGAGTTCGTGTCTCTGGTGAAGGATCTGGCCCGTCCTGGGGAATTCACTCAATCACAGACATTTGACTTTGAGTTCACACACGTGGAGAAACCTTATGAGTCCTACACAGGGCAGAATGTGAAGCTACGGTGAGTCTGCTCCCCTTGCTGACCCCAGCTTTGGTTCTGTGCAATGTGCCAGTGCTGATATTCACTGGGATGGTACAGGAGTGCAGCATCTCTTCCCAGACATCCTTGCAATGGAGCTCCAAATGAATCTGGAGGGGCTGGTTTGTAAAAGGGGGCTTTGCTTTATAAGCCTGTATCAGGCTTTATGGAATTTCTCTTGCCTCATTTGAGTGACAAGAGAAATCAGCCCCTTCTGAATCAATCAAATACTTGCTAATTTATTGGATAATTCAAAAAATCAAAATAAATTGTTTGGTTTAGTCTCCAGTAGGGATGTTTTTGCTGTAATCAGCCTTGTCAACTTCAGTTGTGCTCTGTATTCAAACAGATGCTGAGCTGGTAACTTGCTCCTATGCTGCAATCTGTATTTCACATCAAGGCACTCAACTGACTTAAAATCCAGTCAGTGGCTTCCAAGTGAGGTTTGAAAAATTCTAAGCTCTGCAGGGAGAGGTGTGTCTGTGGGGACTGGTGTGATCTAATCTGCAAAAGGGCAGTGGTTTTAACATGTGCAGGCTGCTGCTCAGATCTCCAGAACGTGGCTTGGGTAACTCAGGCCCACAAGTGCATGGAAGCTGGGAGGAGTCTGCTCTTCCAATGGAAAATTCTCTTCTGCCTTTTCCCCATGTGGGGTGTTGGCTGCTCCAGAAGCCAGGGGACCAGTAAGACTGCTTGGGTAGCCCAGTGCAGCCCTTGTCCTGCCCTGCTGTGTCTCTGTAGCTCCCTGTGCATCCCTAATGGCAGGGGACTGTCCCCACAGGTATTTCCTCCGTGCCACTGTGAGCCGCAGGCTGAACGACGTGGTGAAGGAGATGGACATCGTTGTGCACACCCTCAGCACCTACCCAGAGCTCAACTCCTCCATCAAGATGGAGGTGGGCATTGAGGATTGCCTGCACATCGAGTTTGAGTACAACAAGTCCAAGTAAGTGTCTGGAGAGCTGTGGGGAGCCCTCTGCCAAAGGTTTGGAGGCCCAGGGTGTGGTGTCTGCCTGTGATCCTCCAAGGGGTTCTGTGTCCATGTGCTGCAGCCAGGCTGGGAGACAGCTCAGGTCCATCAGTTCCTCTCCTTGCTCCATACCTGTGCTTTCTGGACCGTGGAATGGGAAGCAATGGCTGTGGCTTCCTGAGCTTGGAGCACAGCATGAGGCTCTTGCAGTAACTTCCATCCCTTGTACCATCCAGATCAGCACTTCCAGGTGTCTCCAAAGTGTAATGTTTTCTCCTTACCAGACAATACAGCTGAAGTGGGACCTTGACTCAGGTACAGGAGTTGTAACAGCTCTTTTAAACTACAGTTAATGCATCTTCCCCAGCTGATGCTGGTAAATGTCCCTGCAGTGAGTCATTAGTTGACAAGGGTGTGATGAGTCTAAGGTTGGACTCCATGATCTCAGAGGTCTTTTCCAACCCAAGTGATTCTGTAATTTGAGTTAGTTTTAATTGACCTGAAAAACTGGGTTTGGAACCTTAGATGTCACAGGGGTTTCTTGCAGCTATTCAGCCTGAAATTCTGTTTTTAATTTCTCTGATCATGCTCAATGTTCTTGTGGATTTCTGAAAGACCAGAGGACGAAAGATGAAGGGCTGTTTAGTGCTGGAGGTGGTTGATGTGCCATCTGCAATGCACAGCTGGGACTGTGGATAAGAGCAAGTTCCTGCTCTTCAGCCTGAGCCCTGGTCTGTTGCAGAGGGTTTGATCCTGGTGCTTTTTTCCCTCCCATGCCAGGTATCACTTAAAAGACGTGATTGTCGGGAAGATCTACTTCCTGCTGGTGCGGATCAAGATCAAACACATGGAGATTGATATCATCAAGAGAGAGACAACAGGCACTGGGCCCAACGTGTACCACGAGAACGACACAATAGCCAAGTACGAGATCATGGACGGGGCGCCTGTGAGAGGTGAGAAGGCACATGAGCCCCTCGGAACTCCTCTCTTGAAGGCTTTTGGGGTGGGAATTTGAGTCTTGCAGTAGCTTCTGCATGCTCAGTTATAGCATCTTATTCCACTGGTGGGCTCAGGGCAGTTTGCACATGTGATTGATATGATCCCCTTCCTCCTCCGGTGTGATGAGGGGTAACTGAGGCACAGTGAGTTGCAATTCTCTCCATGAAGCAGTGGCAGAACCAGATGTAAATTCACTGTTGGCGTGGGCCACCAGCTGGCATTTCTGCAACTCAGAGCAGAAAGATGGTGTTCTTGCTCTGTGCCAATCTCCTGTGCCACTTGTTTTCCAGTCCCGTTGCCCAGCAGAGTCCTCTGCCAGAGAAAATGTCACCCTACTCATTTTTTCCTGCAGTGCTGTCTTGATGCAGGTTCCTGTGCTGGTAAAGTGGAGATGGAATAGCTGTCAGCAAGGGCAGGAGCTGCCTGTGGACCATGCATGCTGATTTTTGAAGGGAGTTGAGGTCTTCTAGCTCATGTTAGTCCGCTTGAGGAAACGGTGACAAAGTTGGTGGCCTTGTGAGTTCCTGTTTTGCTGATGCTCTCCTGGTTTGTATCCACATCCTGTCTGAGCTGATGGCTCTGTGCACTTTGCAGGGGAGTCCATTCCCATCAGACTCTTCCTGGCTGGCTACGAGCTGACTCCAACAATGAGGGACATCAACAAGAAGTTCTCTGTGCGTTATTACCTCAATCTGGTGCTGATTGATGAGGAAGAGAGACGCTACTTCAAACAGCAGGTGAGAAGCAGGGCTGTTGTTCTCCTTGGATTCTCCTGTTGATTGGGATACTGCTGTAAGGACCTGCTGGGAATTTGGGATTCCCACGGCAACGGAGTCATGTTCTTAACTGAGTATCTGTAAGGATTAGGCAAATCAGAGTGTGGAAAGATGGTCTAGAAGGAATGTCCTCACAGGTTAGATGTGTGTGGTGGGGAGGCACGTGGAAGGTGCCCACCTGGGACTTCTTCCCTGCTCTGTTTCCCTGTGGTGCTTCACCTCACCAGTTCCAACAGCACTAGGATAGAGCTGCCCTGGGTGTCCTGTGTGAGCTCAGACCCCAGGGAGGGATGCTTTACCCAAATTGCCAGGCAGGCTGCAGCTTGAGGCCTCATGTCCACGTCTGTGGGTGGAACACACCAGCATGGGCTGAGTCCTCAGCAGATGCAGCTGAGTTCAGCCTCTGGCTCTGGGTGGGGCCGGGGGAAGGTCCCACGAGCCCTGACAAGCCTTGGCTGTGTCCCTGCAGGAGGTGGTGCTGTGGAGGAAAGGAGACATCGTAAGGAAGAGCATGTCCCACCAGGCAGCCATCGCGTCCCAGCGGTTCGAGGGCACGTCCTCGCACGGCGAGGCCAAGACCCCCAGCCAGCCCTCAGAGAACAACGGCCGGCAGTGAGGCAGAGGGAGGTGCTGAGGAGCCCCCAGGGATGGCAGCACCGAGGAAGAGAACACTTCAGAGACTTCATGACAATAAATATCCGTTTTTGACTTAATTCCTTTCTTCGAAGGACTCGCAGGGTGGGAAGGGGACGGGAGGGCAAGGCACGCTGGAGCGCTGGTGGCGCCGAGTTGGAGGTACCTCAGTGCTTCCCAATCGACTACATTCCTCTGGGATTGGCTGCTTTGGGGCTGCAGAGCTGCCTGATCTCCTCTTTGCCCTGAGACCCTTTTGTTGTGGCAGTGGGGAAGGAGAGAGCAAGTGAAGGCTAAATCTGCTGCTTCTTCCCAGCGCTGTGGAGGTTGCTTTGGGGTTGTGTGGGATGGGTGTTTTTCTTGCCTTTCTGAAAATCTTCACGAGGGGAAGGTGACAGTGATTAGCTGGATGCAAGAGGAGGGACTCAGAGACTCCAGTGTGGTCTACTTGGAATTGTGTGGTGTTATCCCCTCGCTGCCTCCCCTTCTTCCTCTTCATGCTGGTGTTGGATTCCTTGCCACAAACAGCTGGATGATGTAGTTGTCTCAGCCCTGGGATTGCCACGGGCAGGAGCTGTGCTGTGTCCCTGCTGTGTGTCACATCAGGAGCTCTGGCTGGTAGGAGGGAGTGAGGTGTGTGGGTGCAGGAGGAGGTGGCACAGCTTGGGCAGAGTGGTGAGGGTCCCAGTGCTGCTGGGTGGGCAAGAAGTGGGGGCAGGAAGGCTCCTGGCCAAGAGCAGTGCCTTCCTAGTCTTGTCCCAGCAGCTGCCTGAGTGCCCCTGAGATCCAGACTCTGGTTGCTGCACTCCTCCAGGTCCCAGTTGCTGCTGCAAAGCAGGGGCAGACCAGCCTGGAGAGGTCTAGAGAATAGTTTTGGAACGTGAGACAGGAATTGGGGCTGTCTTGAGAGTGGGCTTATGCTGTCCTTGGGACACAGCAGGCTTTGTGTGGACAGACAGCAGTACAGAACACGTGGGTGTTGTCTGGTTTGCTCCCTCGTGCCTCTGGGATGAGGATTAGTGAGGACAGAAGGTGGATGCCATTGTTTTGGGAAGCTCATGGCCTGTGTGTGCTGCTGGATGGTGCCAAGTGGCAACTGGAAGGATGGCAGAGCTCTGATTCCAGAGACACATTCCTGAAGTCACCAGTGAGGTCTGAGGGCGTGGTGTGAACTGAGAACCTGAATGTGGGGTTTTCTTTTCTAAAATAAGCTGCTTTTAATCTTCATCAATGAGAACATTCCCAAAAGGATGTCACTCCTCCATTAAAAATCAGAGGTGGCTTTGTAGGCTTGATGGCCCCAAACTGGAGAAAATCCATCCTGCTTAGCTGCCCTTCAAGCAAGCAGGTGATCAGACTTTCAGAGGGAGAGACAAACCTGCACCAAGTGCTGGGTTATGAGCTCTGTCAAGTGGAATTTGTCTGGATTTTCCTGAGTTTATGGCTCTCTAGATTTTTTTTATCCTGCTTCCTTCTGACTCTGGAATCAGGTTCCTCTGCCTCTGTCCTACAGCTGAAGGTAGAACAGTTGTCTTGCAGCTGGGAAATGGAAGTTTCTGCTTTGTTTAGAGGAACAGTGCTGGAGGAGGGAGTGGGGCCGGGGTGGGAGGAGGAGCTCTCTGTGTAATAAGACAGCTACTGTATTTCAGTGATAAATGTGTGTTTCTGCTTGCCAAAGTAAGTTATCTTTTACTCACCACGTGTAAGGTTGTGGTTTTTAGTAGAGCTGGCCAGTCTCGCTCTGTTGTAGAGGACACTAATGATCTCATCTCTGCTGAATGCTTGTGTCACACCATGTTTCTGCTCTGTACCAGTGAAGATGTGGCTTGCTTTTCTTTACACAAGGAGTCTGTGCCATGGGCTGGAGCTGTGTCTTCCTAAGACTGGAGCCAAAAGCTCACTTCAGACAACTGCCTTGTGATGGCAGGGCGAGGGGTGGCCGCCTGCTGCAGGTGTCCCATGGCAAAGGAACCTGGATGTTACTTCTCTCCTCCCTCCCTGAGGGAAAACCACCTGTGCTGCAGCAATACACAGTCCTTTAGGGATGGATGAAGCTCCCCTGGGAGCCTTTGGGGATAGCAGACTATCTTTCCATGGCTGAGCTGAGCACAGCAGCACCCTAGCTCCCCTCTTAGCTTTCCCACCCAGCCTAGATTTATTCCTTGCCTATTCCTCTGGATTGCAGGCCGTGCAGTGATAAAGAGTATGTGGATGAAGATGTCTCTGCATTCCAGGAGTGTTTTTTGGTTTTTTTCCTGACTTGACAGCATCAGTACTGGTTGTGAGATCATTGTCTGACAGAACAATTGCTGTTAAACACCTGCTTGTCCCTTCTGGAGGGTTCCCTTGGAAAAAGGTGCATGGGCCTGTGTGTTGGGTTTGGCTTTTTTTCTTACTTTGTCCCCCTCTCCCCTCTGTCCCTACTTGTGGAACCAGAATTTAGAAATGATTCCCATTTTTACTGAATCTCATGGACCATTCAGGCCCTCTGTTTGTCTGGGGTGGAGCAGATGTGCTGAGCATCCTTAGAGAGAAGTTGGAGCATAAGGTCACTCCAGGACAAGGTACTGTAGGAGTGTTTCATTAGCATGTTAAGGGGCAGATGCTGCTCAAGCATCCCCTGAGCTGGTGGTTCTGTGCTGTACTTGGGTCATTCCCTCTCTCCCAGGCAGAGGGGAGTGGGCAAGTCCTAAACCAAGCAGTGCAACCTGTAATTAAGCCTCTGCTGTGTTTACATGTTTCTTAATTCGTTGTCTTTTCAATGGCTGTATTTTAAAACTTGGGTTTTTTGTCTCTCCAATTAAAAAGAGCCAGCCCTGGCTGTCAAATGCTGTGCATGAGTTTGTCTGATATGCTTTATCTTGGGGCTGGGCTGAGTTGGGGGTTTTTTCTGTGGTATTAAGAGATTTTTCTTTAGTGCTATTGTGTGCAGCTCTCCAAACATGCTTGAGATTTTCCTTTTATTCTATTACTCTAAATTTCCTTGTTCTAGACAGAACTTTGTGATACTTTTCTGCAGAAGAATGTCCCTCTGCAGTACATGGAGCTGCACTAGATCCCAATTTAAACATCTCAAGGAGGATGTACCTGTTTGGTCCTCCAAAAGATTTTCAGGTTTTTCCACTATTAAAAACTGAGTAGCCACAGTTGATTCCAAAAGGCTTTCTTTATTTAAAAATAAGCAAAAATAACAGTGTGTCAGAGTAAGGGACATGTAGCTGTGAATTGTGTGCGGGCACGTTCGTGGTGCTGTGACTGAGCAGGTGAACTTGAGAACTGTGCTGGTTCAGGAGGAGGCATCAGCAGGCTGGGGGAAAGCTGTGCTGCTGTCAGTTCCTTAGTGTGGCTTTTCCTCTTCCAGGCTCAAGACAAAATCAAACTCCTCTGTGTTGAAAAGGTAAGACAGAAAAAGCCAGAAGTGAAACCTCCGGGTTCTTTGCCCGTCGCTCACAGAGGGAGAGACAGGAGTCCAAGGAGGTTCTTACCTTGTGTCAGTGGTTGGATGGAAAGACGTTGTCTTGTGAAGAGCATCATGTCCTTCAGGGGCCCCCCATCAGCTTTGTGTGCCTGGTGGTGAGTCTTGATCTCAGAGAGGGGGATGAAACGCTTTGTCATCCTCACAAACTGGACATCCACCTGGGTTGGACAAGGACAGAACCTCCATAACATCTTGGGAGGGGGGATAAAGGGTTGTAACTGAAGCACATGGCTGATGTGCACTACCTTGTAACAGCCTGGAAACTATTCCTTCCTCGAGGCTAAAAGAACTTCCAGGCACTTCTGGCAGCTGGTTTGTTTGCATGAATCAGCACTGTGCAATAGCAGTGTGCATTCGTGTTGTCACGGACAAGACAAAATTAAGATGTGGGATGTAGCCAGCTTGTGAACAGTCCCTCCCCTATAATTTAACACGCCTCAAAAGTACCCTTTTTTTACTTGCTGTGGACTGAGGTGGTACTTAAAGATGTTTGTTTTCTAACCCAGGGTTCTGCCCTGCATGGAGGCCACTCTGCATCCAAATAAGATCTGAAAATTTAGGGAGATACATTTTGGCAGCCTTCTGGAAGGGAGACAGGGGAAAAGGTAGAGAAAAACATTGGATTTGACTGGATTTCCTCTTGAGAGAGAGAAAGGAAGCAAGGCCAGGACAGAAACAAGATTTGCAGTATGATGCAAGGAGGCTTCTCCCTTCACTCAGTTTGCACACAGAGCTTGAACAGCTGTATTTAGTGCAGTACATTACCATGGACCATTTGGGGTTCTCCTTTCTGCTGGTGGAATCATAGTGGGGATCCTTCTGATCAAACTGTGTGTGATCAGGGTAGGCCTCCTTTACAATCTGAAGCAGAAGGGGAGAAAAATGTGAGACAAGTTCCCACCAGTTGAAAACAACTGTCAGCAAAGGGTAGGAAATGCCCCCTGAAAAAGTTGTGACTAGACACAAGGGATAATCCTAGGGCAGAAATCAAGCCTTGCTTTCCCTGAACTCATTCTCATGATTGAAATATGTTTCCTTTACATTTCTTGAGTTGAAGTACTGCAGAACAGTTTGGCTGCCAGTGAAGCATCACCTTTTGGAGATCAGTGTGGAAGGAACACATGCAACAAAAGGAAAACTGGGTGATAGTCCTTGTGATGAGTTCTCCTTTTTTAAAAAAAAAAAAGCTTTTCTGTGCCCTAGGTTTTATATTACTGCCTTGTGGGCTCAGCTGAGTAGAATTTAGTGAGTCAGATTTGAATCAGAGTGTGGAGCAACACTTGACTTGGCCAGGAGTGCCCTGAAATGTCATCAGGAAAACAGCACTGTGGTTCCATCTCTCTGGGGACAGATGCTTGAGTCAGCCCTGTACTGTTGAGCTGAGGTGCTCTGGGCTCATTCCCTGCTCGGGTTGGACAACTCCTACACTCCTTTGGTGCTGAGACACAAGTAAGGAGCTGTTTGATAACTCATCCATTATTACTCCCCCTCAAAAAAGACACACTCACCTTGACAATGGCCACAATGCCAGGCTCTTTGCAGTTACTGTGGTAGAAGAAGGCCTGCTGCCCAAGTTTCATGGATCTCAGGAAATTCCTTGCCTGTCAGGAGTAAACAAGAGACTTCCAGCTCTTTCTATCAAGCTCTCTGGGCTTCATTATAAGCAGCTAGAAACAGGAACTAATATCAAGAGAGGTAGATGTGCCTCAGAGCTACTCAGATTTCCTACAGTTGTCATAGAGATGTTTTTGTGTTGGAATGAAATTAAGTAAAAACAAGGCTAAAGAGCAAGATCCTGTTGGTTAGAAAGTGTGTGGGAATTCAATGGCTCAGCCACTCCTGTTCCAAAGCCAACAAGCAGCAGAGCAGATCATGTATAGGGGGAAGTATATATAGTACAGGGATCATATCTAGTAGGGGAAGCACGTGGAATTCCTTTGGAAGGGAAAGCTATACATTGACAAGGCATATTTGTGTAAGCACCAGCTTGCTAAAAGGTGTCAAAGGTTGGTGTAAGTTGAAGGAAAAACTGGATGATTTAGCAGAATATTCTCCAGCCTGACTCTACCTCTGACCTCAAGGCACCTAAGCAGGAGTTGAGACTTCAGACTCCTGCCAAAATGCACCTGTATAAACAGGCAGAGTGCCTCAAAAGGAAATACTTCAGGCAAAGACAACGAGTTCTCTGTGGGGAGAGCCACCTTTTTCCCAGTGCTATTTCAGTGACTCCATGTCCTCCTTACCTGGTAGTTTCTTACTCCATCCCAACAGGTTGTCTGGTTGGGCTGAGCTTTCAAGTCATCAATGCTGAACTGCCAAGTG
The DNA here is from genome assembly GCA_013399895.1 of Serilophus lunatus. Classification (NCBI taxonomy): domain Eukaryota; kingdom Metazoa; phylum Chordata; class Aves; order Passeriformes; family Eurylaimidae; genus Serilophus; species Serilophus lunatus. The sequence goes on along the minus strand of VXBA01001791.1, from coordinate 328,535 downwards.
GAATGAAAATATAGGTTAATTCAGGAGGTATCTGAGCCTTACTGTGTCATTGTCTACATTGAGCCTAAACATTTGTTGCTAGTAGCTCCTTCAATTATAGCATGAACTTGACACGATTTTTTCCTTCCCACAGGGGCTAAAGAAAAACCTTTACAAAGGAGGAGCACTGCAGTGGTGTAAAGGCAGAGCCTGAAATAGATGCTGCTGCCCCTGTGATCAACAGCCAAGCATCCTGAGGACCTGATTTCCTCTTTTATTACATGTATGAAACCCTAAGGTAGTCACCCTGGAAAAATACAACATTATGTCTTTCTATTTCCAGCAAGACAATTGGGTTTTGAGACAAAAAAACAATCTGAGTTGTCTGATGGTGTCACTGAGCATCTGGGCACCAGTGCTCCTGGCAAGAGTGACACTGCTGCTGTCCCTTGCTGAGTAAGGACAGGTGTCAGTGCTTACTTTCACATCCACCCCTTTCTCCAGCCTGCTCTCTGGTTCTGATTTCAGCAGCCAGTGACAGTATGTGATCTTGCTTTCCTCCCCACCGGCCTCAGATTCTTTTGTCTTCTTCCAGTTCTTCCATCCTGACTTGGAACTCCCAGCTGGAGGTTTTGCAGACTTCTCTTCTTCCTCCTTATCTGAAGTGTCCTCCTCAGTTTTGGCAATTTTAGCATCAGGCTCCTTTTTATCTTAAAAGAAAGAAAAAGATAAACCACATTTTGTTTACAATAAGGACTGGGGCTGTAATATTTTTAGTTGTTCAAGCTGGTTTCATATACTGGTACCTGGCTGCAGCAGAGGTTTGGTGCACCCCAGATGTTCAGGGGTAAGGCAGTAGCATTATGCACCAATGATTCTGAGTATTTATAGTTTGCACGTGAAATAAGTATCTTCCAGGTGTGTGCAGTGTGCACAGATTTAGTTTAATAGTTATAAAACCTACTCTGAATAGACCATGTTGCCCACATGAAGAGTAGTTGATTTTTTTAATTAATTGCTGAGAAGTCAGCTGCAGGCAATGAAGTTGATTTAGGAGAATCTGGTGAGGAACAGGAACATCCAGCAGCAAAGGAAGCTATTTCAATTACTGCAGTAGCTGGAAACCTTATAAGCTTCTACTGTGCTACCTGTTCAAAAGGGATCCATATCCCTTGTTTTTTCAGGACCCAGACAAAAAAAAACCCCAGTTATTAAGAAGTGAATAAAGGCTAAGAAGGGGGTTATTTGCTAGAGTGGATCAAGCACATGAGTGGCATGGATGAGCAACTGTGCAATTTTTTCATTTTAGACTTAAACCACCACATAATGATGCCTCCATTGCAATGTTTCTGGTTTTGGCTTTTTTTTTTTTGCAGATGGCACCACAACACCTTCTTGGATATACTATGACTGACCATCTCTAACATACAGAACTTGAAAGCTCTTCATAAACAGGAGATGAATGACATATTCCTAACCAGAACACATCATTGTCCTTATCATACACCCAGCAGACTTGTCTCAGTCACACACGGCTGCTCAGCCCGTTCTGCACAGGAAATGCTGTCTGTAAAACACGTGGCTTTGAAAGACTGACGGTTAACACGGCTGCCTGTAGTTTCACTACAGCTTGGAACCTCAAGTGAGAGATTCTAAATCAGTCAGGATGTCGGCACAGACCTGCTACTGCTCCTTTGTCTCTCTTCCTGCTCGGCCAAGGCATCTCTGGTCCCTTCGAGTTACCTTCCCTTCCTTCACCTGATGAACGAGAGAAGGAGGAGGAATTACAGCTTATTCGGGGCAAGCTGAAAACAGCAGAGCTGGCTGAGACAGAGCAAATCAATCTTTCCTTGAGCTCAGCCACTTCCTCTATCAGTGTGAACGCTGCCAGGGGCTGAGGACCGCGCCCTGGAGCCCGGCCCTGATGGACACGGGCAGCAGGGCTGGATTCCTCCTCCGGAGCGGAGCAGCCGCTGCACACCAGAGCCGGCGGTGCCGCGCCAGGGGGGCTGTGCCTCCGGGACGGGGAGAAGCGCTGCCCCGCACAGCCCAGCCCCGCACAGCCCTGCCCCGCACAGCCCAGCCCCGCACAGCTCAGCCCCCGCACAGCTCAGCCCCGCACAGCCCAGCCTTGCACAGCCCAGCCTT
>VXBA01001791.1:210072-316108 GCA_013399895.1 Serilophus lunatus | reverse complement strand
GGGGGTGTGTGTTGGTTATTAACGGAATTAATTACTAGCAGAATTAATTATTAACGAAATTAGCGCTCCCCGCGCGCTGCTGGGACAGGAAGGTGCGGGGATCGCGCCCTGCCCGGTCCGAGCCCCCCCCGCTCCCATCCGCATCCCTGCGGGGAAGGAGCGGAGCCGCGGCCGTGCGGGAATGGCCCGAAGCTTCCAAAACACGCCGCTGCCGATGCCCGCGGCTCCTGCCCGTTCCCTGCAGGAATGGCCGAGGGCACAGCCCGCTGCCAGCGCCACAGATCGCGTTCCCCGTCGGGCTGAGGCTCCCCTGCCGACCTTGGCTCCGGGGAGCCTTTACATCATCGCAGCGCCGGGGGGATGATGCGCTTCGCAAAATCAATCGCTCCGGCTGCTCTCACCCGGCTCGGGAGCCCTCTCTGACTCGCTCAGTGTTGCTCCCCTCTCTCCAGCCCGTCCTGGGCCCGGCTGTCCCTGTCCTGTGTCCCCACGCCGCTGGGATGGAGCAGGGTGGTACCCAGGGCAGTGCCCACCTCTCCTGTCTCACCCTGGCATCTGGTCCCGTTCGTGCTGCCTCCGTAGCTCACCTGTAATACCCAGAAGTTGTTCAAGGCTCTGGCTTGGGTCCCGCGTGTTTTAGATCGTGTTCATTTTGGGGGGGATGCTCTCTCCTGCCCCGTGTCACAGCCAGAGGTGCACAGTGGCTTCCAAGTGCCAGGAGCTCTTCAGTCCCTGCCAGTGAAATGCTGGAGATACACATGGAGATGGATGTGGATATATCTGGAGGTGGGATGTACAGGCAAGGGAAGATGGAGTTCTTTTTTGCCACTTGGATATTTTATAACGGGTTCTGAAAATCGTAGTGGGAAGTTAACCTGATCCTCAGAGCCACAGAAAAGCCTCGAGAAATCTTTGCATAATTCAAAGCAAAATTCTTTTGCAGCTGGCCTTGGGTTTGTGCCACATGGGCTCTCAGAGAGGATTGCTGCCAAGCAGTACCTGATAAAGGCAGGGAAGTGTGTCTCCTGTAAGTGTATCCCTAAAACTCTGTATCCACGAGAATTTGGTGTTTATCTCCATTGTCACCCGGGAATAAACTGTGCTACAAAATACTGGGATTGTTGCCCTGCACGGGGGGTTTATCCAGCCCACATGGGGCTCAGAGCTTTCACTTTCCTGTGGCCAGAGGAAGCCCAGAATAACCAGCAGAGCCCTCTGAGGCAGGTCCCAGTGGAGCTTAGGGATTAGCTGCAAAGTCCCTTGTCCTCTGAAGCGAGTCCTGTAGCATCAGCAAAGCAAATTAATCGTCTCTTGTGCTTCTTTCCCCTGGTTTGAATTGTCCCTTTTCCATTAGCTTTTTCTCCCAGCTGTTCTGGATATGTGGTAGTTGAATAGCAAAGTTTAATCTCTCCTGCAGACAGGGCTCCAGCTCGGTTTGTGTTGTACAGCACAGCTGGCTGATTCAGAAGTTAACTGGGACCTTCCATGTGTCGTGTTTTGCACCTCAAATCCCATCTTATAGAGACAGATTGTTTCATTGAGGACTCACTTGTCCAGCTCCATTTCAGACTCTCTGTTCTGGGGGTCCTTGGTAACAAAATGCTGGGTTTTTTTGCAAAACAAACCAACCAACCAAATAAAAACCCTAAAACAATCAAACAAACCAAACCCCCCAAACTTCCTTGAAGCAGAGATGAAATCACAGAATCCCAGAGTGGTTTGAGCTGGGAAGAACCATAAAGCTTCTCTCTTTCCAAGCCCCTGCCAGAGGGACACCTTCCCCTATCCCAGGTTGCTCCAAGCCCTGTCCAGCCTGGCCTTGAACACTCCCAGGGATGGCTACTGAGGGATAAAGAAGGCCAGTAACCTTTAGCAAAGCAAAACAAGATTATTTGCAACCTATGCTGTCATTATAGAAGTGAGAAAAAAAATCTCCTGGGGGCTATAAATTGCTCTCAGGAGGAAGCACAGAGCCCAGCTTGACTTTAACCTGTGGCAGTCCAGCTCAGGGTAATGGAGGAAGCTCTGCTGACTCACAGAAGTGTTTTTTCTGAGGTTACTTGAACAGATCCTGATGAGAAATATGGGTTTCAGGTTATCTAGGATAACACAGTGAAAATACTGGGAGCCTGGGAGCTTCCTACCAGTTCTTGGTGAGAAAAAACACTGGAGCTGGGGAGTTTTAAGGTAAAAAACTTGATGGAAATATGCCAAGTTAGTTATGCCCAGGATTAAGAGGATGAGCTTAAGTGATTAGTTTATTTTTATCTGGCTGTGTGTGCTTCCTGAGCACAGCCTTCATTCTGGCACCAGTCTGCAGTACTTCTGTGTGCAGGGGTAATTTAGGGCTCTGCCTTGCTCAGAAACAACTGTGGAAACTTTGATATTTTCCTACCTTTGACTCCACTTGAGGTTTTCTCCTCAAGCTCACCACCCATACAAGGAGCTGTAGCTGCTGGTCTGGGATGTGATTTGCCAAAGTTGCAGCCTGTGCAATATAAGATGGTCCTGGCAGAATAGAAGGGCAGGTGGCCATGGGATATCCTGTGTGTGGATTGAGAACCTCCTCCTCAGCTGCTGAAATTTCTAGTCATTCCTTGGGAACAATGCTGCCATTTGCCAGCCTCATGTCATTACTCCCTGGCTCTACCCAGTTTCTCAGGAAAAAGCATTTTTGGTCCTGTTGCCACTCAGGCAGTCACCCTTTAAATATGGCAGGTTGGTATTTTGTACTGATTTCTCCTACTTTGAGCTGCACTATGTTCACAAAGTGTTATTATTCCACCACCTTCTGAATGGATATGTCAGTGTCTCCTTGCTCAGCACTGTTTCTGTGAGGGGTTTGACAATAAATGTGAGTGCTTGTTGACTGAGGGCAGTGAATATCTAACCTGGCTTCCTTTTCCAGGTATTACCCCTGCCTGCTGCCAGCTGTTTCAGAGCCCTGTGAGAATGCTGTGCTACACAGGTACCCCCTGAGCTTGTCAGCCAGCCCGTGTAGTGCCCTGGGAGTCTTAGATTTAGTTCCTTTGTAGCCTCCTTGTCTTGTCAGAGGACAGGTAGCCACTGCAGGCTGCTGGTTTGCAATCCCACAACTCTGAGCCATCCCCACCCTCTGCTATTAACTGCTTTACACATAGTGCAGGCAGCAGCTGGAGGCTTAGGTGCTTCTCTCTTCTCTCAGTGTGATGTTTCTCCCAAATGTGTGGGTCACTCTTGCTTTCTGGAGCTGGGAATTCCTTCCTCACATCTGGCTCTGGTAACAGACAAGCTGCTATTGTCTGACTGTGTATTCAGGGTTGTGGAACTGGGGTGGTCTGATGGAGGCAGTGAAACTGCTTTGCATCTGGGCTTGGTGCTGAAATGTTTTCTTGGTTCAGCCAAAATGAGCTGGGGAGGCTGTAAGGCACTGAGTAGTTTCTTGGTGCAGGAGCTGACCCAAGTGGAGCTGTGGCAGCGTGAGAGCTCACCCTGGTAAGTGCTGAGGAACTGGTGGCTCCTCTGCTCCAGTTCTTTTGGCAAGTAACACATTCAGGAGTAAATATCAGCAGTGATGTGGGCAGAGGTAAGTTTGTGGTGACTGAGTTAGTCTTTCCTTGGTGGTGAATACCATCCAAGCAGGTTCATTAAATTAAGGAAAAGGTTCTCTGGAAAAGGTGAGGGTTTTTTCTTTTTCCATGCATTGAATTGGAAGATGCCAGAGTCCACAAGACAGTCAGGGTGGCAGTACTGAGATGCAGCTGCTCTTGGCACAAGGATCTGGAAATCAGCCAGCATGTGACATCCTCTGGAAAACAGGGAGATCTTAAATTCATAAGTTATGGAAGTGTTTGAGAGTCTTGTGAGTGAAAACTTGCCCATCCTGTGTTTTCAGCAGTGACAGAGTGGCCTGGGCTGTTCAGGATGGAAGCTGCTAGTGAAATGAGTATAAAATCCACATCTTGGGAAGATCTTCCAAGTTTTATGGTCTTCTGAACAATCTCTATGCCCTATGTGACAAAGAGTATGATTTACTTAATAAGCAGGAAGGTGAAGTGGAATGGGCAGCCTCTCCTAAGGGGACACATTTCTTCACCAGGATGCTCATATGTCTCTCTCTCTCTTCCAGGTTTAACTGGAGTGAGCTGACCCCTCTGGGGTCCTGGGGAAGGACCCTTGGCTTGCAGACAGAGAACTCCCAGTTCCTCCTGGAAGGGATGCCCTTCCGTATATTTGGGGGTTCAATGCACTATTTCCGAGTTCCCAGGGAGTACTGGGAGGATAGGATGCTTAAAATGAAAGCATGTGGCCTCAACACCCTCACCACGTAAGTGTCCTCCCTCCCCAGGCTCTGTCACAAGTCCCTCACAGCCTCTCCCTTCTTCTCTGGTACTTGGTGGATTTTGTCCTTAATTCCAGTGGGCCATAAAAATGTCTTTCCAGACCTCTTATTGTGGGAAAGGAAAGGGTAGTGGAGCCTCAGGTTTTCTTTCAGCATTCCAGACCACAGGATCCTTCACCTGCACTGCCCTAACTCTGCCTTCCAGGTATGTTCCATGGAACCTCCATGAGAGAGAAAGAGGGAAGTTTGACTTCAGTCAGAACCTGGATCTCGAGTATGTGGTACAGACAGCTCTGGTATTGAATACTCCTCTTGGGAGGGGAGGGTGTGCATGTGGGTGCTGGATGAAAATGTCCTTTCCAGCTTCTGAAGTGAAGCCATTCCTTGATCAAGAGACTCTGATTCCATCTCCTGCTTTCTGGAGTTTTGGGAACTTAATGGGTTTAGCACCAAAGCAGCACAGTTGCTTCATCGAGCAATTCCCTGGTGGTTTGGGTACCTGAATATTATGGTGACAGGAGCAGTGCTTGGAGCAGGGATTCTGCAGCAAGACAATAATTCTGCTGTCTGCATCTCTAGGGCCTTCCTTTCCCTGGCAGCTAAAAATGGGCTGTGGGTGATTCTGCGTCCTGGACCTTATATCTGCTCAGAGTGGGACCTTGGTGGTCTGCCCAGGTAAGTGTGGAAATAGTTCTTGTGAGGGAAAGCATTTGGGACAATCAACTCCAAACCTCCTGATCATACAGCAGAACCTCCTTCAAAGGAATTGCTTGGGAATGGCTGGCTGCTGGAGGGGGCTACCTGTGATCAGAGCCAGTAGCCACCTCTCTGTTAGGTCATGAGAAGTGCATCTATTATCAGTTGTTGTCACATCACCCGTGAATTTTTTTTATCAGACTTATTAAAAATTCTGATAGCAACAGTACTATTCCCATTTTACAGATCAATAGCAGGTGGTTTTGTGAGCCCACTGAGCTGCATTTAGCACGGAGGGCTTGAGCCCTTCAGACCTCTGGAAGGACATTAGATAATCCCTCCTTTTGCAGAGACACAGGCTCATTCTGCTTAAATGGTTACAACAATACACTGTTCTGCTCTTCAGCCAATTGACCTTTTCTGTGTTAACCCCAAACAGAACTAAGTCTTGTAAGTAGAAACAATGGGAACAATGACTGGAAGCTTTGTTTTGAGCTATGTTTGGGATTTTTCTGAAGGAGCACTTGGTTGTAGAGTGCCCTTGGGAATGCAGGGAATTCCAGAGTAACCTTTAGAGTGATAAGGTTAGCCCTTGAAATATTTTGGGCAAGTTTATGAAATGAGTTTAGGCCTGAAACACAGAACAAAAAGGAGGGGAAGAGACTGGCCACTGGAGCCTGGGTTTATTTGAAAGTGTGACTGGTGGACAGCCTCAGCCTCAGTGGTGTCATTCACCACTCCTGGTGTTGTCCATACCTGCACTGTGGCCAAGAAACACCAGTAATTCTTGCCCAGGCCAGTGGGTGATGTTACCTCTGGAATCTTGACTGGACAGGGGATTCTAACACCTTCTGGTTGCTGCTTTTCCATAGCTGGCTGCTGCAGGACCCAGAGATGCAGCTGAGGACAACGTACAAGGGCTTCACAGAAGCTGTGGATGCCTACTTTGATCACCTGATGCCTGTTGTTGTCCCTCTCCAGGCAAGTACAATCCTTTACCTCTCCAGGAGTGGGCACTGGCTGCACAGGTGGGTGTGAGCTGTGTGTAACAGTTGAAGAAATAATTAAAGGACCAGTTTTTCTCCAGGAACCAAAGGCTGTAGTTGTCTCTCTTGGTTTGGGAGAATAAGAGGGTGAAGCTGGTGCATCTTTTCTGCAAGCCAGTGATTTGGTTCCCTGTGATTAGAAATCATAATGAACAACTCCTCCCTTTTGTTGCCCACAGTACAAGAAAGGAGGTCCCATCATTGCAGTGCAAGTGGAGAATGAGTATGGCTCCTATGCCAAAGACACAAACTACATGACCTATGTCAAAATGGTAATTGTGGCTCTTTTACTTCTTCCTATGATCAATCTCTCCCACAAACCACCTTCCTTAGTGTTTTCTTTCTTCTAAATAACTTTTGAGCATGGCTTCAGAGACCCCTTGAAAGTGTCCTTGAAATCCAGCTGCATTTCCCTTGATGTTTCTTCCTGGAGAGGAAGGGAAGGCACATGACCCTCTCAGTGCTGATAAGCCTGTGTTCTTGTATCTTCTAGAGAAGAGGGTCATAGGGGAATGGGGAGAAGCTGTATTGGAGAGTTGGCTTGAAGAAGCTTCTCCTGGAGGGTCTTATTTTGGTGCTTTTAGATGACATTGGATAAACAGTTCTCTTTGCTGGCTTTCTTGGGAGGAAGGTTGATGTGACCAAGCCACCAGCACTCTCCTAAACTTGTGTAATCTGGAGCTCAGCATCAGGCAGGTTAATTGGCCTAATGCCTCCTTTACCCCTGTCAAAAAGAGATTAAACAGTGCCCTGGCTCCTGCCTCTTACTGGGTGATAAGGAGTTGGCCTGTGCCCACGGAGGGCAGCTTATCCTGGTGGATCTCACAGCAGTCTGACCTGTTTATTTGCCCCCAGTGCAACTGCAAGTCAGGCAGATAACAGGATCTGCAATGTGTCCTAAGGTTCATTGTTTAGCTCAGAAGTGTTTGTGTATATCCTGCTGCAGCATTATCAGATCTTTCTGAAACCTTTTGGGTGCCCCAGCTTCACCCTGAGCAACCTGAGGCTCAGGTTGTCCTGTTGCTCAAGGTGTACAGAGGCTCTTCAAGCCAGTAAATCCCATGGTAGGAGTGTTAATCTGCTTAGAGCAGTGTCTGCTCCTGCAGTAACTCCACCTCGTGGAGTGATTTCACTCTACTTACAAGGTTAAATATGAAGTGCATATTCAAACAAGTTAAAGAGATAAAGCAAATGGTTTTCAGAGCCCTAAATAAATGAGACACAAGAGACTTTTGAGGGGTCTGAACAGCCTGGAAACTCCTCCTTGCTGTCCCATGGCTCAGGGAGGGAAGAGCTTGTGCTGTTTCACAGACTTGTCAGGACAGATTCCCTTGCCATGCCTGTGGCTGTATTTGTGCAGTGCTGTTCAATCACATTCTGGGATTCTCTGCAATTTGCATGTGAAGCAGTGTGGTGTAGTGGCTAGAGATGAAAATGTGGGAAAGCAGGATTTGCAGGGATTCCTTTTTGGCTGGAGTGGGATCTGATGAGAGGTGGGGCTCCCAGTCTTTGTTCTGGTTTGGCCTTGGGCTTTGAGTGTGGCAAGGTGATGAATTCCCATTGAGCATATATGACCAGGTTGTAAACTTCCTGGAATGAATATACTCATTAAAAAAACCCACCCACACAATGGCTTTTCCTCTTTCTAACGTAGGCCCTGTTAAAGAGGGGGATTGTGGAACTGTTGATGACCTCAGACAACAAGAATGGGCTGTCATTTGGCTTAGTGGAAGGAGGTATGTGCTTGTAGAGACAAGGTAAGGCTGTGATCTTTGGGGAACGTGGCCTTGGAAGGACAACAGGACACTTCATCCACTAAGCTGCACCCACAAAGTGTGTTCTGTTCATGGCAGGAGCTTCACTCCCAGGGGAGGGACCCCTTGGCTGGATGGTGCCCACCAGAACAATGCCAGCCCCTTCCCAGAAAGGTTTAGGTGTTTCTTTCCATGTAAGGAGGAGCACAGAATTGGGCATCTGTGCTTCCCAGTGACTCAGGAGATGGCAGCACCCAGCATTTCTTGTTGTTTCACCAGATTACAAGGCTACTTACTGCTTCCTTTGAGTGTATATTAAGCAAGGACCTCAGCCATCAGTAATAACTTTTGCCTAAGATAGCTGCTTTGCAATTAAGAGGAGAAAAAAGCCAGCAAAACCTTGATTCTGAATTCTAACATTCTGTAAGTTGAGCAGTAGTTTGTGGGGCAGCCTCATCTTTTCAGCAAGATTGTTTTGGGGTCTACAGCCTTAGGCAGGTAAAGGAGGGTATCAGATGTGCATGATGCAAAATCTGTAATTCTATTAAAGTTAAAAAATGCTGCTTAGCACGTTCCTGCTTTTCCCTGTGAAGAAATGGAAGTGCAGCTGTTTGAGTTTTACTGAGCTCTAAATGTGACTGTCAGGGGCACAGTGTAACATTGAATCTCAGATTTCCAGACCATTTCAGCTGAGATTTACTCTGTCCTTGTCCTCTGATCTGTCCTGCCAGTTGCCTGGATGAGGAGTAATTGCTTCCCTGAATGAAATGTTTGTAGGGTGCAGTCTTTGAGTGCTCCTGTCATCACTCAGTTGTAAATAACAGTAGTTTTCTAATCTCAAACATGGAGATGATTAAAGGGAAAGACATTCCCCTCCTTTTTTTATGTGATAGTATGAGAGGGACAGACTCAGTAGCTGAAGTTCATGGGCCTTCACCAGTAGGGTGATGCTCTCATTTGGATTTTTTTGGGTGTGCAGCAGTTTTCAGCTGTGACCACACAGAGTCACTCTCTCCCTGCCAGAGAGCTGACAGGAGAAGGGCTGGTGTGGAAATCCCTGCCTAGCCCTCATCTCCTGGGGGAATATTTGCTGTCTCAGAGCTCGTTTGTGTTTGCAGTTGTCTTTTCCTGCGTGTTCATGCTGAGAGCTCTTTGATACCAATTTGCCTTTTAGATGTCACAACAATCTGCTCATTAGAGTCAACATGTCAGTAATGATGTGTGGGATAACTGGGCTCCAAGTGGGACAGCAGCAGGGTGGTTGGGAAGGAGCTAAAGGAGAGATAAAATTCACTCCCCATCCCTGGAAGTGTCCAAGGCCAGGTTGGACAAGGCTTGAAGCAACCTGGGATAAGGGAAGGTGTCCCTGCCCATGGCCCAGGGACAAGATGATCTACAAAGTCCCTTCCAGCCCAAACCATTCTATGATTCCAAGCTGTGTGTCACTGATCTGAGCTGGTCCAGCTCTTCTGGGGCTCATAGGTGACAAAATAAAGCCTCTGGTGTCCCTCCAGGCCGTGGCTGAGAGCCACAGTGGGAACCTGTGGGAAGTACATCCTGTGAGAAGGATGAATAAAGCTTTGGGGACTGGCTCTCTGTGTTCATGGTGTGCTGTTAATCTGCATGGAAAGCAGAGTTGGGCTTGTTCTCCTTCAGGATTGCCAGCTAATGTATTACATCAGTGCTAAATCCACGTTTTATTTTGTTCTCCCTTTGTGTTTTCTGTGCCAGATTCTTCAGCTCAGCACACTACACAGGTCAGCCTATTAAAATCAAGGTATAAATAGTGAGAAGGGAGCTTTTTCTTCAGTAAATATTCTGTTTGAAGTGTTCTGTCTGACACAACTGGGGCTGGATTTGGTACCAGCTCTCATGTAAGAAGTTGATTTTTAATGCAGAATCATATCATTGCCTCTGTATTTTTAAAGTTTCTTTGGGAGAAATATCACTGTGACCAAAGGCTAGAAGAGGATGAAAGTGGTTCAAATGTGTTCCAGGGGCTGGAACACAGATTAGTATCTTCTGTCCTGCAAGCAGGTGTTCCCATTCCAGTGCCTGAAGATCCTGCAGCACACACAGTCAGTTCCCCCATTCTGCACAGGGCAGAAGCACAGAAAAGTCTTCCACTTCTAATTCTCTCTGGTTCATTTGTCCTGTGGTTTCTCTCACTCATCCCCACAGACATGACAAGCTGTAAGATATTGCCTGGGTAGCAATTCCTGCAGCTAAAGCCTGGGAGATCAGTGTGGCATCCAGACAGGACTTTCTAATAAATTTGCCTTTATGTGGTGCCTTTTATCTGAGAATCTCCAAGTGCCTTGCAGGCTCTAATTAAAGCTTGTGACACCCCATGAACTGCTCTGATTCTCTCTCTTCCTAATATTTCTGAACATTAGAGCTAAAAGATGGCCTGTGAGTGTTCCACTGTGTGCTGTGGTCCAGCTGGATTCTGCACACCATGCAAAGACTTTGATGGGAAATTTCTGAGGAGGTTATTTTGGTGGTTCAGAAGATGTTCCAGTTCCCCCTGAGCTTGTGCTGGATTGATGCCTAAGGAGATGATCCCCTAGACATTTTGTATGAATCTAAATTAATACATTTTTCTTTTCCCAATAGCACTGGCCACTATTAACTTTCAAAAACTGGAACCTGGAATACTGAAATATCTGGACACAGTACAGGTAAGATGCAGAAACACTTTGGTTATCCAGATTTTCCAGGGCAGCATTAGAAGTGAAGCACTGATAGTCTTTTTGTGTGTTGGTTTGGGGCTTCCTTTTCATCAGGCTAAATGCTTCTGGAATCAGTGAAGGGGGATTTAAATATGGTGTTACCCAGCACCTTCTAAAGGCTTTCCATCCAGCTGTGCCCTGTGTTTAGTTAGGGGTTAGATTCCTTCACTCATTCAAGTGTTGATACCCAGTAGCATCCTAGCTCACAATTGTCATTAAATTGTCCCTTCAAGTTCCATCTTTTTCCCAAACTCTTCTGCTCTGATGCTGTGGATGCTGTCAAGAATGTGTTTGAAAACTGCTGATCTGCTGCAGTTCTTTCAGGGTGTTGCAGTCATCTCCAGTGTGGATTTGTGAAATTTTAGTGTGTCCCTTGAGCATCTTTAACCCCCTGTGCTGTCAGAGGTGCGAATCAGGGGAGGAATTGCCTAATGAACACTTGATATGAAAGGTGTCCTGATTGTAATGAGGGATTAGTGAGAGAACAGCAAGTTTTGGGTTTAGTGACAGGGTCTCTCTCTTTGCATCCTCTGTCCTTTTTTCCCATTGATCTCCTTGCTCCAAATGAAAGATGTGAGCAGCTGACATCTGCCCCAGCCCTGATTGATTCTCCTCTCACCTCTTCCCTTGGCTTTTTCCTTGGCTGTGGAAGGAAGCCTTACTGCTGGCAAGCTGGATGTTTAATCCTAAAGCTTTCATTTGTTTGCTTTTCCTGTACTGGCAAAGGAGGCTCTGCTGGATGTGCTTTCTCCTTCAGATCTTGCAAAATTCCCCAAACCCTGCAAATGAACAGAAGGTGGCACCTTCCCCACCAAATGAATGCCACATGGCCCCAAAAAAGCAGCTCCTCCTTTGCCACACTGACAAATTACAAGATTAAAAAGCCTGTTACTCATGTTTGCAGGGATTATGAAGTTAGGTTGTCTTTTCCTCATTAAGGGCTTTTATTCCAGAGGGTGGTAAAATTCCTTTTTTGGCTGGTTTACTGGATTGAATTGATTAAATGTATTTCCAAGAGCTGCTCTGTACCTGCAGCATTTAGGTGATTACAGGCAGTTGTTTTCTCCTAATGAAACACGAGTTTCTTTAATCCCACTTTCCTCTGGCACCAGATAAAGCCCCTATCAAATAAAAGGCAAAATTGACTGGAAATGAAGCCCATGAGGCTGGAGTGGCAGCACTGGGTGGAATTCTGCAGGAGCTGAAGGAGCTGGCAGGGGGTGACAAACAGGAAGCAATTGCTCTGTGTGCAGAGCCTTTAATGAAGACCTAATTCCTGCAAAGGCTAATTCTTGCCTGCCAACACCATATGCAGCATTAAAAAGGCATTAACAGCTCAGGTCTGCTGTTCTACCTTGGCAGGCACTGGCTGCCCTGCACCTGCAAACTCTCAGCTGGCAGTGGCGTGGCAGATAAGCAGACATTTATAAATGTGTGTTTCTAGCAGAAACTAAACAGAGGCAGTTCTTTTTGCTACAGCTCTACCAGACAACAGCATCCAGAACTTCTTGGTCTCACCTGATTGTGTGCTGGGGTTTTTGCTTTGTGCAGAGACACAAAGCTTTGCTTGCCTGTTCTGGGCATTGCTGTCCCACAGAGCTCCTTAGCTGCCTTTTTTTTATACCAGTAGAAAAGAAAACACTCTTGTAAACCGTGTTACCAAACTGGATGTGAACAATGCTTCTCTAGAAAACAGGAGTGAGTGCAAGGACTGCCCTGGATCCATTTTAACTCTCTTTTCTTTTGACACAGAGAGATCAGCCAAAGATGGTGATGGAGTACTGGACTGGGTGGTTTGATAACTGGGGAGGCCCTCACTACGTGTATGATGCAGATGGTGAGCACAAACACTGCTCTTGTAGACAGGGGAACATTTGACCTTTTGTGGGAATGTGGTGAATTGAAGCCTCTTGAAAGTGTAGCACTTTCTTCCTGGTTTAAAAGCTCATTAGGAAGACTAGTACTAACAAAATAAACCAACAACTCCAGAACCTCCAGGGCATGTGAAGTGCAGGGAAAACATAGACTGTTTTATATAAGACTGTTTTAATGACTCTCTCATTCTCCTGCAATTGTCTTTGTAATTGGGTCATTAGTGTGCTCAGTTTAGGAGTCTGGCTGAGTAGTCCTTACAACTCTGCTTAAAAGCCAAATTCCTGCTTGAGTCCATGAGCTTTGCCCTTTTTCACCTGGAGGAGAGGATTATTTGAATGTATTAACGTGTCCCAACGTGTCAGTGGTTGTGCTGCCCTTACTGAGGGCAAGACACAAATCACAACACAAATCACTGTAGTTGCAGAGGCCTGACTGACTGACAGGAAACAGTGTTGGAATTACTGACAGTGTTACAGCCCCACCTTTGTGCTCTCTGGGCACTGCCCTTCCTTTGCAGAAATGGTGAACACCGTGGCCAGCATCCTCAAAACAGGAGCTTCCATCAACCTCTACATGTTCCATGGAGGCACCAACTTTGGCTTCATGAATGGGGCTTTGGAAGCTGATGAGTACAAGGCAGATGTCACCAGTTATGGTGAGTTTTGTTTCACTGCCCTGCCTGTGCAGCTCTGACTACCCTGGGCTCGTGGCAGTTGACAGGAACGCTTGCAAATGGTCAGGAGAATCAGTTTGTCATGAAGGGATGAGCTCAGAAGCAAGGACCTGTCTAAAAGGAGGGTTTACCATGAGCATTTCCTATTTCCCAACCCTTTCCAGGATGTGGAGGATCTCCTTATTCTGAACTGTAAATGGAAGCACACAGATGATACTTTGATATGTCCATGGCTTTTCTTTCTAGGGAGAGCTGATGAGCCAAGATACCATCCTGGTTTTTAATTTTACCAACTCCAATTGTGCTATAAATCTCTCTCAATCCCAACAGCCCTTTGTTGAAATGTTTGATTGTTCACTTTATCCCATGTGAAGTTCTGGATATGTGCAAATGAGGTCTTTAAAAGTGTGTTGCTCCTCAGTGAGTGGCTCAGTGATGTTCACTGAGATAAAAGTGTACAGGTTTCCATAATACAGACAGTGCCATGAAAATTGTGTCTGGGGCTTTTACTTCTGGCATGAAGCTGTCCCAGAGCTGGTGTATGTTTTTAAATCACATGTGCTGCTTTCCCAGATTACGACGCTGTGCTGACAGAGGCTGGAGACTACACATCCAAATTTTTCAAGCTCAGACAGCTCTTCAGCATGATCATTGGTAATGCTAAATCCAGGAACCAAGATACTGTTCTACCTACAGTGTTAAATGAGAGACTTGTTTAAACTGGCCCTTCTGCTGGAGTTGGTTGGTTGGCTGGGTGATGTTTCCAAAAGATGGGAGGGAAACCAAAGGTCTGGAGGGGCCTTAAGTCTTTGTTGGCTGAAATAATTGTTCTATCTTTCCTTTTGTATCCCAGGCCAGTCTCTTCCTCTGCCTCCCATGATTGAAAGCAAGGCTTCATATGGTGCAATCCTGCTGCATCAGTACATCTCTCTGTGGGATGTGTTACCTTCTCTTTTACAGGTAGTAACACCTATTTTTATGCATCTCAGACCTAAAAGGCATCACCTCTTAAGTGCAAAAGGCAATTAGTGCACTGGCTTGTTCTCCCACGAGGAGAAGGTTGGGGAATGTTTTGTCAAGGATATGCAAAGGCAGCAAATCTTTTTATCTCACCTTTTTCACTGCTACTTCTGTTCTCTCAGAATTCCAGTTCTGCAAGTCCTTGGCTCCCTTTTCTGGTACTTTGCTGGAGCTTTCAGAGAGCCAGGAGGGAATTAGGGTTGGAGCAGATCCCAGGAGGCTCATGGAGGAAATGTACCCTGTGGCAGAGTGGAACACCTGTCTGAAATGAGCTGCCTCTATGTGCCCTGTCAGTGCTGAGAGGCCACTCCTGACATTAAATTTCTTTCTCCTTTGCAGCCCATGAAGTCAGAATTTCCTGTTAACATGGAGAATCTGCATATAAATGACAGCATTGGGCAATCCTATGGATATGTGCTCTATGAGACTGTCATTTTTGGTGGTGGCCAGCTGCACACAAGGGACCATGTCCGTGACAGAGCGCAGGTAAGGACCAGAGGGCAGCTCTGACTAACTGAGGGTGGATGGAAATGCTTTGGTCTGGAACACTAGGCAGCAAATGGGAGAAAATACAAACTTTTAGATCAGGAGTGTGATTAGCTCTTTCTAGTTCTTGGCCAAGCCCAACCTTTATCATTTGTAGTTAAATTTGTGGTTCCAGTCTACTAAAACTTATAAACATCAGAATATTGAATAGTCTTAAGAAATACTGTGATTTTTTTTTCCCCCACCTGGACTGAATCAGTGACACATTTGTGGACACTGAGTTCTTGTTTCCTCTCCAAATACAACTTCAGTAGCCTGTGCAAACAAGGTTATAATTGGTGAGCAGTTGCTCTTGTCTCCTGTGCTCTGTTCTGCAGGTCTTTGTTAACACCATGTATGTGGGTGAGCTGGACTACAACACAGTGGAGCTCTCCATTCCTGAGGGACAGGTAACTCACAGCAACAGTGTGTGGATAACAGAGCCAGGATCAGTAAAGAGGGATTTCTCTCAGGAAGTCGTGTTCCCCCTACCCCAGACAAGCTGGTACAGTAGGGAATGGTTGTTACACCCAAATTAGACACCACCTCACTAGTGAAATACAGTCTGATTTCACTGCCAAGTTACTATTTGTGATTGAAGAGTGGAGTTTGAGTAATTTCCATGCAGGAATTATAGTCCTTGCTGCTCAAAATTTGCCAGCCTTCCTGCCACAGCCACAACTGTGGACATTGAGTACCTGCACTTTGTGCAATTAAATCTGTGTAGGCTTCATCTTCGTTAGCACAAAGCAGGTTTTAAGGGGGTTTGGAGACTTCAGCAGCTTTTGAGTCTCAAATGAAATGAGGGGGAATGTCTCTCTTTAGCTCCAAGACTAGTCTTGCAGCAGTTGGCCATAAGATTGATGTACTGATTGAACACATGTCAACAGAGCTGTATGTGGCTCTAGGAGTAGGTGAGGGGGTGGATACACCAGTTGTTCTTAAGGCTTGTGGGAGAGTTTATGACATAAGGCTGTCCTATGTCAAACTCCATTTCTGGCTCTGTGGGTGATATCCAAATGGGACTTAAAAATTCCACAGATAAAAACCCATAAAGCTTCAATGCAAAGGCTACAAGTTCCTCAGTGGGGTAACTGTAGCAGCAGAAATTCAAAGCAAACTGATAAATTGCAGCTGCCAAAGGTATTGGTGCCACCTCCCCTCTTAAACCCCTCTGCTAACCAGGTTTAAGGCTGATACAGCACTAGTCCAGCTGATGCTCTCCTTTTTTTGGGTGTTTCACAGGGATTCAGGCAGCTGAGGCTCCTGGTAGAGAACCGAGGGCGTGTCAATTATGGCCTGGCACTGAATGAACAGAGGAAAGGTGGGTTAAGTTCTGTGTTCTCATACTGTCCTAGGGAGTTCTCTGAGTTTAAATAGTGTAGAACTGTGTGTGTGTTTTGCATAGAAGCAAACTAAGGGCCCAGTACAGCTGTTGTGCTGCTGGACATGACTGGGAGTCAGTGGGAAATGATGTGATGGAGGGAATGTGTTAAAAAACACCATCACCTGCTGTCTGGAGTGGTCACAGATGAAAGGCAGTGGCTGCTCATTGCCTTGCATTAAGGCTTCCTATTTTATAGGAGTACAGTTAAACCCAAGGCCATCAATGAATCTTACTCTGCTCTGGGTTTCCTTGGTGATGTTCAGATTCCCTTTCTCTTGCTCTGTGAGCATTTTACTTCACAGAGAGAAGGAAAATACCTTTTTTTAATCTGTGTTTTCCCCCCGGGGGGTTGATATTGGAGGATCACACCATTTAAAAACTCACACAATATCAGGAGTGAACTGCATCCTGTTGAGCAGAATTTACTGAAATGCTTGTCTATCACACACAGTTGTGGAGCTGGAAAAGATTGAAACCCCAGGATTCTATTTTTATATGCAAAAACCCTATAAAATAGATTAATGGAGTTAGGCATGTGACTGTATTGATTTTATTTAATGCAGAAGAGGTGCATAAAGCCTCTGTGCTGCTTAGGCAGCCTCAAGTGCAGTCCTGTAATTAGGAGGCTGGATTAAGACCCAGCCTTTGCCTGCTACAGAATAATTTTGAACAAGAGATTGCTTAAAGTAAATTCCTTATTAAGGTCCTTTAAGATGAAAAGCAGTGGATGAGCACTGGGCATCAGTGCTTGTCCATGGTACATTTTGCCTGGTAGAGAAGTAACTGATTCACTGCTCTAAAAAAAAAATCTATACCTGGTCAGCTCAGTGGAGCCCAACAATCCAACAACCCACACCTGCTGTGTGTGCCCAGCAGTGTTTTCTGCTTGGAGCGTGTTGAACAACTTGGTGAGTTGAAGAACAGGAGAGAATGGAGAGGCCAAAGCACAGTAATGTTCCCCACTCAATGTGGATGAGCAATGGGACCATATGGACTCTTAATTCCATTGCAGAACGTGGCTGCTTTCCATCTCCTGCTGTTCCTTGCATTCAAATAGCAAAATCCATCAGCTTTAGCTGTTTTTCAACTCTTCATTACCCCCATTGCTCTCACAGGCCTAATTGGTGACGTCTTCTTGAATAAAACCCCCTTGAGGAACTTCAAGATTTACAGTTTGGAGATGAAACCTGCCTTCATGAAAAGGTTTGTGGGATTTAAACATTTTTTTTTTAGTTCCTCCTTTGAAACCACCTGTTTACCAGCAGAGCAAAGTTCTAATAGGGAGTAGCTAAATATATGAGAAAGGCAAAGTGAGGTGAGAGTAGAGAGGTGGATTTTTGCATTGAGAAATGCCTTGCTGCTACATTTGCCTGAAATAGTGCATAAAGTAATGCTGGTTTGTCCATACCATTCTTCAGAATGAAATGTATTCCCACTATGGAGGATTTAAAGATTTCCTTGCAGCTTGTACAGGGGGGTTAGGTCAGGTGGGTAAAAGCAAGGCTTAACCAAAGGGGTGGGTGGAGAAGTTGGGTCTTTCTGGAAATTACCACTGTGGCTGATATATTTAGTAATTCAGACTTCAAGGGATGGATTAATTGTAGAAAGCTACTAATAGTACATTAACAATCCAGATGGCTCCTGCTCTTTTATGTTATTGTGCTTTAATTCAAGAAATGAGGTCTATCAGGGGGACATCAAGGAGCCTTTGTCAGCAGATACAGAAGATCTTAGCTCATGTTTAAGGCAGCAGATGCCCTGTGGACTCTGGCCACGATCCAGAAAGACCCTTCAGTGATGTTAATACCAAAGAGCTATTTATGTGCATCCCCCAAGACATCACAGCTCCCCCATTTTGTGTGGGAAGGAGAAACAGGCAACATTAAACTGAAATGGCTTTTAGAAGGAAAAAAAGTCCATGTTTTGAAATTTCTAAAGGTTATTTTACCAGGTGCTGGGGGGCTGCTTGAAGGATTCTTTCTGATGGAGTAACTCACAACCTTTTGGACTGCAGGGTGTTAGAGGGACATTTTCAGTGAGGGACACTAAAGCAAGTGAGGTGCCCAAATAAAAGCAAGATTAGTCCCCACTGCCCTCAGTTCCTGGCTGTTGACCAACAGCACTGGAACACAATCAGCTTACAGTCCCCAAGGGGGAGGAGGGAGCAGGGTGTTGTGAAAGGAACTGTCACAGGCTTTTAGCTGAATAATGCAGTAGCAGTCAGGCTGCACTGGATCAATAACTTCCCTGAGTCCAAGAGATGCAGTTCCTAAGGGTTGGCAGAAACATGTTCTGACAGAAGCTCAAGGGATTCTACAGTCCTGATTTCCTCTTCTGTTTGTCCTTGTGGGTTTCTTCCCTCCTTATTTCCTCTTGTTTGTCCCCTGCTCCCAAATTGTTGCCACAGGTAAGGAATAAAGTCAGGTTGCCCCTAATTACTGCAGACTTGCAAGGATGTGTTCATGTTCCTTGGCAGGAACAGGGGCAGGACACCTCCCACTATCCCAGGGGGCTCCAACCTGGCCTTGGGCACTTCCAGGGATGGGGCAGCTTCTCTGGGCACCCTCCCAGGTGTGTACTGGGGCTGCCTGGCTGTGTCTTCACCTGTGTGAAGTGGGTCCCTGTCTTTCAGCCTGCAGCACGTTTCTGGATGGAGCACAGTCCCAGATTACTTTGTTGGTCCAGCTTTTTTCCGTGGAAGGCTGTGGATAGAGCAGCAGCCACAGGACACTTTCTTGAAGCTACAGGCAAGTCCTGGTTTTTCTTGATCAAGATTTTAACAGAATCTATTTAGAGAGACACTTGTGCACGAGCTCTGGCTGAGCTCTGCCTGTAGTTCTTTAGTTTTCCTCTGATGTTGGAGGATTATCCTGAGGGTGTAGGTCTTCTCCAGCTGCAGGTAAGTCTGTTCAGTCTGTAGTGGTCCTGATGAGAAAACATGTGACTGACCCTGACCCTGCAGAGCTGCTAATGACCACTGAGTCTTTTTTATTGACCTACCAGTGCTATTTTCTAGTTGCAGAGGAGTAATGGGCACAAAAAATAAAGGAGAGACTAGTTTTATCCCTGTCTCCTCAGTGTGATAGGGAAACAGTCACTTCTTTGTAGACATGGCATGGGAATTAGCATTCCTATCATCCTTCTGTGGAAGATTGCTGCTCCTGCATAGAACTTCAGATGAGATATTAAGTATTATTAAATTTTCTCCTCTGATTTCCCTCCCTCAGAGCCAAGGTTCATACCAATCATTACAGTACTGCTCATTTTTCCTTTAATGCTTTGTTGTAAATTATGCCAATCAGCAGCAATACAGTATTTCTGTCACCTGGGACAGAGGTGAGGGGAGATATTCCATGCTTGGGAAGGAATAAAGGCCTGTCTGTTCAAAAGGATGAAGTTTTCCTGTTGCACATTTTTGAAAGCTTTATCCTTTTAATTAGTACATTAAGGATAACTCCTGTTCAACAGGGCTTACTTAAATGTTCATGGCTTCAGGGATTTGTGCAAGGAAAGCAAGCAGAAAACCTGTGGAAAACGGCTGGAAGGAATGCAAGTGTGAAAGAAGATTTAGTTTCCTGGGGGGATGTTAACGAGGCAGCAGAGCTGCATCAGTAATTCCATGTTCTGCCTTGATTCCAGGGCTGGGAAAAAGGAGTGGTGTTTGTCAATGGGCAGAACCTGGGCCGTTACTGGAAAATTGGACCTCAGGAAACTCTCTACCTTCCCGGGCCCTGGTTAAGGAAAGGGGGCAACGAGGTGAGGGGAAATGCTGGGATTGCTCCTTGCCTGCTTGTGTTGTTAAAGATCCTGCTCTGAGCCATGTCCCAAAGAGCCAGACAAACACAGCATATTAATTACCCATCTCTAGCTGAAAGCCAGAGCAATAGAGGGGAAGGAGAGTGTTATCTCCTTAGATCTGTGAAAATTAGGGAAGGTGCTGCTCTAAAATTGACTCTGGCTCTGACAACCATTAAGACATTGGCAGCTAAACCTCAAAGCACCGCATCAAGTTCAAAATCAAGACAAACCCGACATGGTGCTGGTTTGTTTTTGCATCACGTGGTACCAAAGAAAAATCACATTTACTGTTCAGACTCACACTGATTGATCTCTTTAAATGATGCTTCCTTCCCCTGCTGGGAGCGTGTGCCTTTTCTTCCTAAAAATACTCAGAGTAACTCAGCCTTTGTATGGAGGAGTTTGTGTGTCCCTGTCTCCTGCAGATTGTCATCTTTGAGGAGCGCACAGCGGGACGGATAATCCAGTCTGTGGACATCCCTTACCTAGGAAGGACCCAGTATGTGGACTGAGGAGCTGCTTTCCCATGTTTGGTTCATCCTGAACATTCCTGGTTGCACGTCTGGGGACATGATGGCTCAGCACTGGGCATGCTAATCTCCACTAGAGCCAGGTAAAGGATTTGGCAGCAAGTTCTGAGGAGAGGATGGGCCCCGAAGGAAGCAGGGTCTGTTGTTTCATGGATGGATGGATGGATGGATGCAGCAGCTCATCTCCCTGAGGACCCACAGCCTGGATGGCTGTGCATGTTTTGGACCATCTGGTGGATGTGGAGGAGGAAAAAGGTGCTGGAGGCAGGTGGGAGAGAGAGCAAGAACTGAAGCCATCTGAGCCAAAAGCTGAGCTCAGAGTTCCAGTGACTTTAAAAATGTCTTATTACTGGCCTCCTCATTTTTATGATTAGGTAGGGAGAAAATAGTTGGCAAACATGTGGGTAATCAGGTGTGGAAGACCATTTTGTTGTGCTTCCAGGCAGATTTTAGCAACTCTCTCTGCAAAGAGGCCATTATGTGTTCAGTTGTTGGAAGCCAAGGTGGTTGTCAAATGACTTTTAATTCAAGCTTTTTTTCCACTAAGTTTTACTATGGAGGTTGTCTCTCTCTCAAAAGGGAAAAAAAAAAAAGAGTTTTAAAAAGTGAAATGTGTTTTGTCCTCTGTCAAATTTATCATTATGTTTCAGGCCAGGCAGGAATGAGAATTTACAGGGAAGAGAAAAGGGCAAGTGAGTCTTCCAGTCCTCTTTCCACCTCTGCTCATGCTGGGAAGCACCTAAAGATGAAATTCCCCCTTGTAAAATGAGCAGGGATCGGGATAGAAGCAAAGGAATTGTGCACATAGTTGCAAATAGGAGAACACATCTGTACTTTCAGGTTAAACCTGCTGTGGGATCCCAGGTCCTGGTTTCTTTTCCTTTTTTTCCCTCCCAACAGAAAATCAGAATTTAGGTAAACACAAGTTCTTTTAACTCACCAGCTCCAGGTCACAGAGGAGCTGCAGTCTCTTTAGAGAGAGGAAAAGATCAAACTCAAGCTGTGAATCCATTCAGAATCTCCAAGGAGTGGCTCAGCCCCTGCTTTGTGTGCCAGGAACAGGATTTGGGCTCTGAGAGAAACACCAACCATGCACTGCCTCTGTAATGGAGTTGCAGGGTATCCTGGCTCTTAGAAACCATCATTTTATTTAACAAATTAAATACAGTTTGTTTAAAACTGAGAACAGACAGTGCAGCTGTGACACACTCCATCCTGGCCAGGGCTGGTCCTGCTGGACATACCTATCCCTGCTCCTGAGGGGAAAAGCAGCCTCTTGGGAAAGCTGGAAGGACCCAGGCTCCCGTGGCCAGAGCAAATGTGCAAGACTGTGCTCAGCACTCTATCCTTTGCATTTTTCTGAAAGTTATTTCCTTCCAAGGAGGGAAGGTTGCAACCCAGCAGGGGCTGGAATCAAGATCAGTGACCCAAAACATGCAGCTCGGAGTTGGAAACTATTTAAATGGTCTGAAAACTTGGTAGTCCTGGAAAAAATGTCTCTTCCCACTTGTAGACTCAAGTGAACTTGGAAAGCCAGTACAACAACAGGATAAATCGGTGTGAGTGCAGAGAGCTACTGTTTTAATCCAGGATAACAACACCCATTCCCAGAGAGCAGCCAGCAGCATCCAACACTTTCTATCCCAGTAATGCTTCAGCCATTGCATCTTAAGGAACATTTTTGTAAAGGCTTCTGTGGCTGGGAACTAAAGAATGCAGCTTTTCCCCAATGGGTCTGATATACAGTGGGAGAAAATAACTTACAAAAAATATTTTCCTTTGAAATATCAGGAAATCCACAATGTCATTAGTCCAAGGGGACACTTTTTCACTGTGAAGCCAACAATCAAACCCAGAGCATTTTAATAGTTCTACGTGTTAGGGCTAAAAATAACCAAACCTGTTTCCAGGATTACATTTTCCTTCAGTTCAAAGGTAAAATTGTGCTTCAGACCTTTTGGAAAGAATTGGGACAGAGGGTTTGACAACAGCTGTCAAGGGGGAAGGAAGTTTGGGGGTTTGTAAAGGGACATGTTGTACCTCTGTTCCTCAGCAAGTTTGTCAGGCTCAAACACAGAGTCGCCCAAGGTAGCAGCACCCAGGTCCCTCTTCTGCACTGCCCAGTCCTGTGTCTCTCACTGAGAAGCAAAACACAATTTCATCAGAGAACATCCAACTCTGTCTCTGGTCCTTTGATGTTACAGGGCAGGGAAGAGGCAACTGGTGTTCTACTTGAACTTTGCTCAAGCCAGGTGCTGGAGAAACAGAGCTCTGAGCACAGGATCCCCTTTCCAAGGGTGCAAGAAGGTGACTGGGAACTGCTCCAGTGTGGCTTTTCATACCAGTAGCTCTGCAGGAGCATTGCCCTGGAAAGGGGCTGGGGCTGAAGGATACATTCCAGCTGAATGGGAAATGTACTAAAATCACCTGTTAGCATTCAGTCCCTAGTTTTAAGCAGTTAAGTTTATTTTTTACGAGTGGAAATTTGCCTTTATGTAGGAGCACCCTTCAGAGAATCCCACACCTAATGCTCACATGAACCAAATCAGGGCTAAACAGGACCAAGATCTGGATGAATATCATGGTGTATGGCCCCCAACAATCTCACTAAACCCCATTTTCAATTCTTTTAGCATGGATGAATGGAGAACCACATGCTGGAAACATAACTCAATCCAGGAAAGATGGTAAACTGACAGTGATCAACAGTTCTATGATTCTGCCCCTCTCTCCCCCTCTGCTGAGACCCCATGAGTGCTGTGTCTTTTCATTGTTTAACAGGGGCTTATGACAAAGATGAGGACAAGGGATGATGCTTTAAAACTAGAAGAGGGTAGAATAGATGTAAGGAAGAAATTTTTTACAGTGAGGGCGGTGTAACACTGGCACAGGCCATCCAGAGAGGTGGGAGATGCCCTGGGAACATCCAAGGCTGGACAGGGCTCTGAGCAACCTGGTCGAGTTGAGGATATCCCTGTCCACAGCAGGGAGGTTTTAGCAGATGATCTTTAAATTCCTTTCCAACTCCAACCATTTTGTGATTCCATGAACGCCAAGATACATCAGAGTGCCCTCCAAACCATGAAACTATTGAAGGAAAAGGGAGTACAAAGAGAACAGCAGAGAGATACTTAATGGGTTTGTTCTAACCTGCCTTGCTTCCCCCCTCCCCCAAAACCCTCCTGTCTTGTGCAGCGTAATAAACACTGATTAAAGTAGGTTTAAAATTAAGGGCTAAGGTGCCATCTCAGAAGGCAGCTGTCCCCTCCACGAACAGAGAGCTGCTTCGGCTGTCGCACACAAGGTACGTGTGTGTGCCAGGAAAATCCAGTCCCTGGGGCCAACACACTCCTGGGGGCGTTCCCAGCCTGGCCTTCAGGTCCTGTCCAACAGCCCCTCAGTCCAGCCCCCCATTCCAGCTGGGCCACAGCCCCAGTGCAGTGAGCCCTGGTGCGCCGCTCCCAAACCGAGCATCCCGCGAGGCAGCTGCTCCTGTCCTGGAGCTCAGTCAGTCCTGGGGTTTCTGTGCTTTTATCTCCACCTCCGGAGCGTCTGGTTCTGCTCCAATTCCAGGAGGAAGGGCAGGGGGATCCGGGGGGGGGATGTATGCAGTGTTGCTTGGTTTCAGTACGCTAAAACTCTTGGAAGTCAGCAGAGGTCCTGGCTCCTGCCTGGCTGGCTGGTCAGATGCTGTGGAGAGGAACCTTGCGGGCTGTGCATGAAGAAATCTTCTGCAACAGAGACACAGGCAGCATGTATATTACCCTTCTGCCTCGCTGCATTTAGCTGCTACCCCTTGGAACCCTCCCAAAACCCAGCTCAGCCTGCAGATCTGTGAGTTCTGCTGCTAAGCAACTGGGCTTGGGAGCAGCAGTTGTGACAGCGCTGAAGAGCTACGGCCTCTCTGCACAGCGGATATATATAGCTCAGACAACGTGGTCCAGGCTCTCCTGCTGCCCTGCCAAGGGCCACAAAGCAGCCCCTGCGGTGGCCAGGGCTCCATCCAGCTGCCCTCAGGGAATGTGCCAGAAGAGAGCTCATTACTGTTAAAAATACACCACTGCTGAGCAAATCTACCCCCTTCCTTTGCTGTACTCAAGAGCAGCACCTCCTCTCCCTTCCAGGCCTGGTTCTGCACTGCATTTAAAGGGACTTGTGCATTTCCTTTTTTCCCCATAATAATGAAGAACAGTTGCACAGCCTGGATGCAGACACAAGTGAGTAGCCCATCCTTCACTCCAGCACTGTGCCCTTGAGAAGTACAAAAGGCTAAATGCTTCAGGGTGCTCAGGTAATGAAGGTGAGGAGCCAGGGCATGAACAAATGCAAGTCAACCATCAGTGTGTGTTCTTTCCTCCTTTCCACTGAGGAAGACACTCCATGCTCATCTTAGGTAAACAAACCCCTCAGGTGGGATTTAATCCACACCTCCCCTTCTTGTCACTGGCTCTGTGTGGCTTTGATATGAATAAAAATTAAGCTCTTTCTTCAGTGAAAGCTTCTGCTTAATTTAAAAATCCTTTTGCTGATACTGCTTTAGCTTTTCTCAAGTGTTAACAGGTGGATGAATCCACACTCTCACCCCTGTGCTTTAGCTATATTAGCACAGTTAATAAGGCAACCTTCTTGTTTAGACAAGGCTTCTATTGTTTTTTAACAGTGTAACTTTAACTCCTACTTCCTTCATTTCTGTTCTTCTCAACCTCTCATTAGGAATCTTCCCTTTAGCATTTTGCCTTAAAGATTCATTAACTTAAAAAAAGAGAGGTTAACGAGTGGTCTTGAGAAGTTTTGCAGTAAGGGAAGGTTGGAGATGTGAAAAATGGAAACAAAAAAGCACATTTAAAAGAGCTTTCATCTTTTCCCTGCCATTATCTGGCTTCTCATTACTGTTAAAACCACGTGCTCTTACCTGGCGTTGGTCTCCGTTCAGCCATGCACAGTCAGATTTCCACATTGGGATCTGTGAATCCTTTCTTCCCCTCATTCACCAGCACAGGCTTTTCTGTCCTTGTGTGCCAGACTAAAATCTGAAGAAGCCAGCAGAAGTCATTAGCTGCACCTCTCCACTGCACTAACAAATATTCCTGCACATTAAATCAATAGTGCAATTTAACCAGCCACCCTGGAGCCTAATGGTGCATCCCCCGCTCAGAGGGGCTTTGCATAAACCTTCATTTAGGCAAGAGCTGCTGCTCTGCAAGATGCACAGTGCACAGAAATTACCCATTTTACAGTGTACAGTCGTGGGACATTAACCTGCTCCTTCCATGTAGTTATCAACCATCTTCCTCCAAAGGCTCATCAACCTTCCAATGGTGTAAGGCAGTTCCCTCAGAACCAGGGAATCACATCCATGTTTCCCCACAGAGCAAGTTCCTCGCTCTGGCTCTTGGTTATCATGTTACTACATCCCTGGCCAGTGGAGGCACTTGCTTGGCTTAGAGGGGAAATGCAAATTCCTGACACTTCAGGTCACTTGGTGAGTGGTGAATCAGAGGGAAGAGGCAGCTCTAGGAGCACCACCAGCTGTTCCCTTCACCATCACTGCCTTTGCTTGTGGGAGATGTAAAATGAATTTTTCAGTGCATCCTTGAACATTTATTATGGGAGAGAAGACATTGATCTGTTGCCTAGCCTTGGTATCACTTCTAGTTCACTTTTCAATTCTTTCCAGATCCTAAAAAGCTGTGAGAGAGTCACTGAGCTGAGAAGGACTTACTGCTGCTGCAGTGCTGCTGCAAGCTCTGCTGCCTCAGAGATGCACAATACAGGAGCTGGTTCCAAAATCATCCTTTCTTCCCAAGTGCTCTGGGCTGTACACAGCCCCTTCACAACCAACAATCATTCCCCTACAATATCCCCTCTAAATAACCCCATACACATTTCCTTTGGAACGCTGCCACCCCCTATTCTGTATCATGGTATCATGTTAAAGCCCCTCTTCAGCTTGTTTAAAACAGAACTGAAGCTTCTACTAAAAGCTTCCCTCAGTCTTAGCAGCAAAGTTTCATAAAGATCAACATCTGTGGAGAACTGGCAAAATATGAGGTGTTTGAACATTTCAGGGGGGCTATTATAGGTAAATAGTTTCTACTTGCTGTGCTATGCTGCTGGCTCAGATGGTTCTGGAAGCTGTTTAAAATACTCTCCTCCTCACTAGGCTCAATTATACTTATTGCTTTGCTCTTGAAGCCTGGATTGCTGGGAGCAGCTTCATCCTCTCAGAGCAGGTTCCCTGCTTCCCCTCACCTGTGCACTGATATTTCCCACCTTGCAGGGCTTTCCCTCTGGTTGCTATGACAATACTCTGCACATTGAATCCAAGTCTCTGCAAACCATTCCCACCCAGTCCCTGCTACTCTGAAAAACGAGGGCACGCTCTGTTTCTAAAGGATGAACAAAGCACTTCCCAAACCCTCCTGGTTCAAGGGCAGCACCCCCACCCTCCCAAGGAGCTTGTTTGACCAAATTTGTCTCTGATGTGAGCAGTCACCTCCTGTGCAGGGCTTAAATCTCACCTAATGCTAAGGCAGTAGAGACCAACTGCTGGCTGCAGTGGGTCCAAAAAACCATTTCATCATCCTCCACAACCATTTCAGAGCCTGCTCATCAAAGTTCCCCTTTATTCCAGCCCTGCTCCCCCACCACAGCAACGCTGCTGCAATTACTGCGCTGCTTCCCACGAAAAGGCAAAACCAAACAGGTTTCACAAGTGGCTCTCAGGACTCTGCAGGGACCAGTTACAGGTCCTCATCCAACAAGAGAATGCATAAACCTTAGTGCAGGCCAGGTGCTAAGAGGTCCTGCAGCCAAGGCTCCTTTCCAGTGCGAGCAGGTAAGAGCTCTTTCCCCTCCTGGCACATAAACACTCAGCCCTGCTCGTGGCCCAGCAAAGGGACTCACATTTCAGCAACTTGAGCCACACACCCCATAAACAGGAGGCCACAACTGCACATTATTGGCTTTTCCTTAAAGTAGATCCCACTTTTGCATCGTTAAAGCCAACTGTCTAAAAGACAGATTAAATCAACTAAAACAGACCCGTTTTTGTGAGTTTGCAGCTCGATAGAGCAGCTTTTACCATTTTTTTCATGCTGTGCTCTTAAATGAAGGAGGGAGATCACCATTTAGCACAGAAATACCTGCTTTTCCTCTCAGCCAATGCTTGATTTTTTTCCACAAGCAGCATGTTTTATGCCTCAGGGAAGCTTTGGCTTGTGCACCAAGAAAGCAAAGGGTGAGGGGGACCAAGTCTCTGACTCCCCCTGAAGAGTGGTTTCATGCAGGTCACTTAAGGGACTTCACTTTAAAAAAACTGTACTTCTGAGAAACTCTTCCAATCATTTACAGCCCTGCCATCCAGAATCACAGGACTCAAAAGCGATCTAAGAGATTACAAAGACTCATCTCCCTATAGAATATTTAATTGTCTTCCAACAGGAAATTAAAAAGCCAACAAGAGAGTCGACCTGCAGTGGGAGGGGGTCTCACAGGGTCTCCAGCACACAGACTGTCTCTGGAGGGTTTCAGTGATTGTTATTTGAAATAGAGACTACACAACATGAAGGAAGAGACAGGTTTGTTCTCCAGACTGTGGCATTAACAGTGCTCACAAACACCTGCCTTGATGCTCAGAGACACCGTTCCCAGCCAGTGCAGAGCTGCCAGACAACCCCTTCCACAACATCCACCCAAACACTGAGCTGCCAACCCACAGACTTCATCTCTGGTTTTACAAGAGATAAGGAGAGAACAGGAATGACTCCTTTTAGCCACCACTTCAATCCCAGGGAATTGCTGCCCAGCCCGCCCAAGTGCACAAAACCTGTCTCACCCAAACAGAGCCACCCATGCCTGTGTCCCTGGAGGAACAAGTGGCTCCAGGAGCAGCTGGAATGAGGCTTTTTCAATAGCTGGGGCTGCTCAAAATCTCCTTTAATCTTCCCTGGCTGAGCACATTGCAGATTGTTTTCTTAAGGTGCTAATAGAAAATAGGGAGCAGAATGTCCCCCAGTTACATCAACTTCATGGGAACACGGAATTTCAGACCTCTCTCCTGTGTCCAGGGATTGAAGAGAGGATGGTTTGCTTTAGGGGTGTGGGGGGAAAAGCAGAACACTGAAACACAGAGCACTTGCAAAGCCTTGTTTTCTTACATCTCCAGGATAAAACCACCTTTCCTGATAAAGAGAAATAACTTTCTCCTCGGCAACTAATGCTAATTTCCTTTACTTTCTCCTGCATTTTGGCAGTTCCCAAATCAAAGAAAATAAGCAGGATATATAGCCTTTGGCCTAAGCTTAAGCCTTTTTCAGGAGAGTGCATTTGTGGGCTGAATTCTGATAAATATTACACACAGCAGCACTGCACACTGGGAAAAGGCAGAATTTTTGGAGAACAGATGTCTGTGCTTATCTCCCATATTTCTCTGATCCCTCCTTAATGACTCTATATAAGCACATCATAATTTTTAATGTAAATCTCACTGCAAACAGGTGTTTCACAGAAGCAAACCATGACAAGTGATGGGCGCACAGCAGCACAGTCTGTGCTTTTACCTGAGGGCTAGAGGACCCCAGACCACAGCTGACTTCTGTCCTTCTCTGCTGCATGTCTGGACTCTGCTCCTGGTAAAATGAGTGAGCAAAACAGCCACTGGGGAAGTGGAGGCTGCTGGCACCAGCTATGGCAGAGAGGCAAAGCCCGACCTGCAAAGCTGCACTCAGAGCTTGCCAGGAGCAGACAGCATTCAGCTCCCAACAAGGACTCTTGTAAGATCTCCCCAGCCCAGCCAAGGAAAGAAACACAGTCTGCTTCAGATCCTGGGCAGCAATCCCTGCTCCCTCCCCATCCCTGGCCTGCAGCTCCTGTGTCCCAGCACGGCCACTGCAGCCTGGCTGACAGCACCATTTGTTTCCTCCTGCCTGGGAACAACCTTTTCCTTCCTCTTCTTCCTCCAGGACTGTCATTTCCTATCCCCAGCCTTTTACCACAGCTTCTTTCCAACAGTTATTTACAGCAGAGACAATACACCAAGGACTGGCCATGGAGTAAACACCCCTGATCTTTTGTACATCAGCACAGAAGCAACTTGTTCCTCTCTCCTGGCCTCTTGGAATCCCATTTACTTCCAGCCAGTGCTTTCCTGTTAGCTAGTAGGGCCCAAAACAGTGATCTCATTTTAATCCAACCTCTTTTCCCCTCCTTGGGAAAGTGTTATTAGTCCCAGTGTTGGACAGCCATAACCACAGACATGGATTAAAACAGGAGGCAGAGCAGGTATCAGATAATAAAGAAACCTGCTTTCTCCCCTTGGCCCTTCCTCCTTAATCCTGGATTCCTTGCCTGAACCTTGAGATCCTTGTTTTTTCCCATGGCTGTGGATCAGTGCAGATAGAAAGCAGAGACAAAGGGTATTAGTCACATGTTTTTCCCAAAAAGGGATGGAAACCTGAATCCAACACTGAGACTGTTGCTAATAGCAACTTATTTGCAAAAAATCCCAAATATAATCCTGTTGGGATAAGTAAGCAAGAAAGACTTGGGAAGTACTTAGGGCAAGGACCATCCCTGTCTTCTGAGATTCTACATTATTTAGCACACGGGGTCCTGCTCCACAACCCAGTGGCTCCTAAGAAATGTGTACAGTCAAATAATCAGCAGGCAGTTGACAGCAGTAAACTCTCCCCCCAAATGAAGCTTCCTGGAAACCTCCTGGTTTCAGAGCAATATCCCAGGCATTAAACCATTTCTACCTCAGGCACAGAAAGTTCCAGTTTGTTGTGGACAACTACAGCACAGCTATTGCAGAGATGTCAGGAGGGAGAAGGCAACTTGTGAACGAGGCAGTGACTGTGTGAACAGTCCTTCCCTGCAGCCAGGAAACACTGTGGCTGCTGCTCCTGGGTTACAGCTCACATGGGTCCAGAGAGCCAAATCTCAGTGTAGCACAGAAGTGCCAGCACTCAGAAACCCCTCTCAGGAGTTCAGGGAAAGCAGCCGACATCATTTCACCTACGGAATCCCCTCTCCAGGGATCATCAAGGCCACGGAAAAGAAAATAATAAGGATGTTTTCTGGAGGTAATGTAAGAAAGAAGAACATTACAGGAGTGAGAAGACTCCATATTTCAAGGTTTATGGTAACAGCTAGAAGTCTGTACCAAAATGTCCTCCCATATTTTAGTGCATAATCACCCATTTCCAGCTTCCTTGCAATGGGAGAGTGCTACCTTCAAACACAGAGGAGCAGCCTGGAGAAGAGGAGACTGAGGAGGGGCCTCATGGCTCTCTACAACTTCCTCACCAGGGGCAGCAGGGGACCAGGCACCGATCTGTGTTCTCTGTGACCAGTGGCACAACCCAAGGGAACAGCTGGAGCTGTGTCAGGGCAGGGTGGGGTGGGATTTTAGGAAAAGGTTTTTCCCTCAGAGGGTGACTGGGCAGTGAACAGGCTCTTCCAGGGCAGTGGGCACAATCCCAAGGCTGCCAGACAATGCTCTCAAGCCCACATTGTGACTTTTGGGGATGGTCCTGTGCAGGGCTGGGCGTTGGATCGATGACCTTCATGGATCCCTTCTAACTCAGGATATTCTGTGACTCCACAAAGTGACTGAATGATGGAGCTGAACAGCTTTTCTTCCACCCCTGGGCCATGCACCCTCATCCCACGCACAAGGACACGGCCCTACCTTAGTGCAATTGGCAGCTTTCGGCTCGAGGTCGTTCAGGGTCACCAGCTCCCGGAGCAGGCTGCTCTCCTGGTAGCCTCCCTTCACTCCCCGCAGTTTGAAGTACGCCTGAGATCGCTGCAGGATCAGCCTGAGGTTCACAGCAAACCCTGCCATGTCTATGGCGAAGGGGCGGTGGGGGTCAAACACAGTTTTCCAGCCGTACACCTTCCCCGCTGAGTTCACCTTGGGCGACTCGTAGCGCAGGCCCCCGACGAAGGCCACTGGCCACACGGACACCTTCCTGGTGCTGCGCATCTGGGGGCGAGGACAGAGGGGGGCACGGTGGGTGCACACGGAAGGAGGGGGCTGTGTGCACCCTCCAACAGCCCAAAAGAACCACCTCACCTGGAAACCAACACCCTTGAGCCCAGGTGATGTCCCCCGTGGCTTCTTCATCACTCACCTGTAAAAGGCTGCACGCCCCCGAGCTGGAGAAGCAAAGTGCTTTGGGGAAGTGGGAGCTGAAAGCAGCACCGGTAATGGATGGCCACGGAACTGAGCTCAGCACTGAAAACAAAGCTGCCAGTTATAAACGTCTCTGAGATTGATGAGTGGGGGGTTTTTTTTAAGTCCAAATGTCTTTAGAGCTGCGCGGCTCCATGTGGAGTGCCGGGGAATTTCAGACATGGGAGGGAAGCACCTCATTTAAGGAAACCTGGGAATGCAGGAATGGTGTGTCTAGGGAAAAAGGTGATCTCTACTGAGGTATTTAAGCTGCAATCTCAGCCTATGGGCCATGGCAAGGCTGAAGACACCACTGGAGTGAGGCACTGCAAGCCACAACCTCGGGGACAGCTGGGAAGCACAGCCTCTCCAGACATTCCCAGCACGCAGGGTGGTGCTTTCTAGCTGCTCCTACCCATCAGAACAACTCTGGATGCCTCTGCTCCCTGTAGAGTCACCAAAAATAGAGAAGAGCCACCAGGGGCCATTTCAGATGCCTGCACTTGCCAAGGCAGATGCTTTGAATGCCAGTCTGCCCTCTCAACTCACCCCCAGCACCCTGCCCTGCTCTCTGGCAGGCTCAGCCTCCTGTTCTGCTCTCAGCTCGGTCTCTCGGATCAGGGATCTCCCAGAGCTAATCTCATCACTGCTAATTACTGCAAACGAGAGCAGAAGAGCTCTGGCACTTGCCCTTCTGCATTATACAGATGCTAACGGCAGCCCTTGTCCACAGGGAACAATAATGTGTGTCTCCTGCATTTCACAGCACATTTCCTTGGCTCCCTGTGACCTCAACTGCAGAGACATATCAGAGAGGAGAAGCCTCTACCAGCAAAGCACACAAGTGAATGAAGGAACCCCTTCTGCTTTATTCATGTGTGGAGTCTGTCTCAAGATGCTGCCAGAGCAACGTCAAAGGGGACTGGGGAAGAAAGAAATTCAGCCTGAATTCACTTTCAGCTTTAAAAGCGTGTGTATTCCTGTGGCTGCCCAAGCTAAAGTGAGAACCATCAGGGAAAGGAAAGAGGCATATATGAGGAAATAAATAGGAGATCCCTGGCATGGAAACTGGCAACTGGTGGGGAAGGGAGAAATCCTCCTTCCTTGTCCCTTGCTGCAAGAGTTTGGCCTCATGAGAGCAAGGGAACAAGTGTAAGCTGGAAGCCAGGTGAGGTACAGTGTACCTAGCACTGTAACACCTTTCAAACCTGCAGACAGGGAAATGCTCAGGAGTTCACTTAGAGCCCCACGTGGAGTGGAACAAACGGCAGAGGTGGGAAAGCACATGGAAACCTTCCCCTGCTCAAGCCCAACAATATTGGGAGGACGTGCTGAAATTCAGCCCTGCCACAGCAGTCCCTGGAGCTGCACACTTCCAGGCTGAGATCTCAGCCCCTTGGCCTACTGAGAACAGCCTGAGAGACCACCTATCCCCTGCCCCGAGAGAGGAATTGCTCTGGGGAGGGAATGCAAAGGCCTTCACAAACTCATGCTCCTCACATGTGCAGCAAGGCAGAGACAAGCACGCAGAGCATCTGTGAATGGGATGTCCTGCAATGCTGTGACTGTTCTAACACCGTTCAGGGGTAGCTCTGACAGGGCACTGCTGCCTCAGCTGGGGTCTGTGTGGAGCAGGCACTGGGCTCCTGATACCTCTGGAATTAAACCAGAGGACTCCGTGGGATGGAACAAATGAATGCAGACAGCGAGCAGTGAAGAGAAACACCAGACAGCCAAATGGTGGAGCAAGAAAGTGGGCAACATCAGATCAGGAGCCTGCCAGAAAGCTCCAGGATAAGGCATGGAAGGGGAATGCCCAAGGTTTCTTCTTCTTCTGCACAGGCACGTTGGACAGCAGGGGATCTTCCAACCCTAACAAGGCTCCCTGCAGGGGAAGGCAGCTCCTCATTAGCTCCCTTTACAGTGAAAGCTGCCTCCTGATCACATGCCACAGATAAACTGGTGTTTCTGCTCCTTCACACAGGATACCTCTGACTCTGGGAAACACACAGCAGAGAAAACCTGAGGACAGCTGCAGTGGGACCACAGCCGAGACCAGGCTAACTCAGAGCGCAGGAGAGGGTGGGCACAGCATCTTCCCCATTTTTCCCACCCTTCACACTCACCTGGCCCCGGCAGGGTCTTACCTCCTCAAAGAGCTCCAGGCTGTAGGTGTTGTCATCATCAGCAAAGTAAACAATCCCAGGCTGGCTGTTATTTTTGTTAAAGGTCTCTCTCAGCCACCTCAGGGCGAGGTTCCTCTGCATGGTCCCGCGGGGGATGCGGGGGTCCCTCATGTCCCCCCGCAGTTTGTAGTTGCGCGGTGTCTCCACGTTGAGGTGGGTGTAGTTGAGCCCCGTGTCCCTCAGCAGGCGGGTGATGAGCGGAGTTCGACGCTGGGAATCCTCCACCAGGATCCAGTGCAGGTTGGGCACGTGCAGGAGGGTGTTGGCCAGGCGTGTCAGCTCTGCCTTCTGCACGGGCCGGCTGTAGGTGGGGGTGACGACGTGGATGGTGGGGAGGGTGTCCGACCACGGGGGTGGGCGCGTGTAAACGTACTCTGTCCTCACCACCTCCACAATGTCCCGGTCCGACAGGCAGTATTCCTTGGAGTCCAAGCCTGCAGCGAGATCACGCTGGGAGTCACCACCATCATCTGGGCAAGGGCATGGAGAGAAGAAAAAGCCGCATGGACTCAAGGCCTCCGACACCCCCCGACTGAGCCAGCGGGCTGCTCGCTAACAGCAGGTCACCCCGGGGTTCAGAGGAAAGGAAACGAGCTCGGAGGGAGGCTTTAATAAATAGGTACACAGATAAGTAAAGGAATCAGGGACAAACACGCGTGAGAGAAGAAGATTCTGCTGTTAGAAAACCAGCACCGAACAAGGCTTGAGAGGGCAGGGCAACACTGCGGGGTGCTCACCATAAGAAACTTCAAAGAGCACCCAGGAGAGATGGGATTGTAGAGCAATTAGATCTAGATGAAGAAAATAGCCACGTGGATTGCTATCCATCATTCCTGAAGAGCTCCAGTGCTCTGGGCACCTTGCTCAGTGAGACAGGACTCATGGCTCCACATTCAAGCACTGGAGCACCTGGATTGGGAGGCAGGGAACTGGTGGAAAACACCAGGTCAGTGAAGATTCCCCAGCAGCAGCGTCTGGGTAGGACACTGCAGAACTCTTGTGCTCTCTGACAGGCACAGATGGGGCACAGAGAAAAAGGGAAAGACACACTTTGAATCCAGAAATGGAGAGGAGAAATTAAAGCCTGTAATAGGATTTTTTCCTGCCTCCGAGTAACCTCTTCTCAAAAAGATCCCACCAACCTCTGAACATAACAGCCCGTTCAGCAGTGAGGATGTGAACAGTGAACAGCATATAATCATATTCTGATCTAAACATATAAAATTCCTGCAAAAAGATTTGGTTACAAACAGCTCAGGTTAAAATACAATGCTGATGCACCTGTTGGTTTTCCAAGGTGCAACTTCCACAGTTTCCACTGGCAGAGCAGCAGGAATGCCATGGTCTGCAGAGATGAAGGGGGACCTCCATTCAGGATGTAAGCCTGCCTCTCCAGTGGGCACACAACGCTTTTAGCCACAGATTTTGCAAAACCAGCTACTACCAGGAACTTCAGATGAGAAAGAACAGGAACAGACAGCCATTAGATCTGACCCAGCAGGGTACTACCTGTGATTTTTTCATACCATGTTAATCTTCCAGCTGCACAGACTTTGATACCAGCCCTGAAGCAAATGAAGTATCCATACTCTATGGCATTGACAGAGAGAGGGTGGATATTGGGGGAAGGAAATGGGTGAGATGGCCTGGCCACGTTGATATCATGCCCTGGGTGGGACAAAGCTCATCAGCATCACCCAGAGCTCTCCGAAAGCAGAGAACACTGGGATGAATTAAAAAATAAATGCACTGGACATAGACACAACTGTAATCAGCCAGAAGGGTGCCTGAGACTGTTTGCAAACCTCTGCAGGTCAAATCCTGAGCTGTAAACCCTGGCTCTTGTCAGCACTGCTGTTCTGTGCATCTCAGGTGCACTTCCCTTCCAGCAACTGTTACCAAAGGATCTCAGAAACAAGAGTATTATTCATAGGTCTTTATTCACATAGTCTTTATTCACAAGAATAAAATGAGTTCTCTCAAAAGCTTGGTCTATGTCACTACTCACTTTCCATGGGGGGCTCAGAGAAGTGTCTTACCAAGGTCTTTGGTAAGTTCTCAACAGAGTCAGAGCAGTCTCTGCTGTAACTTCAGAAAACAGCTCCCAGTTTTCAGGGCAGTGAATCAAACTGCTACACAGACAGGCAGAATATTTTTAATACTCTTTCAAATCCTGTTTTAGAGCCCAGTAGATCCCTCATGCTCTGAAACACTGTCCACCTTCCAGAGGGGCTCACAGTCATTTTTCCGTGGCCAAAGCTTCATGGCTGGCTGTCAGGGGAAAGGTAAAACTGCTCAGGACAGACTCGGAACTTCCTACAATTCTAGGAAAAAGTTGCACTGTTCAGCAAAGGGATAAGCAACTGTGGGGGACAGGGATGAACACTAAGAAGAAAAAGGGAGAGAATTCCCCAGAGAAGGGGGCCTGAGAGGATGAAAGGGACCTGGAAATGAGCTGGCCTTCTTCCCCACAAAGCAGCTCCCCCAGCTGACCCACCTGCCCTCAGCAGAAGGGCAGAACCAAGAAGGAAGAGGGCACAAAGCCACGTGGCTTCTTCCAGCTCCCACAGCCCTGAAATATTGCTGCTGTGCCAAGAACAGGATCAAAACTAAGACCCTTCTGTCCACAGAGGATCCCTCGGAACTTCCTTTTGTCACCTGATCTGGGCTAGGGCTGTAATTAGAGCCAGGGCTCTAATTACTGCAGCGTGTGACAGCTAGTGTAAAGCCCAGTCACTCATTGCATCGTAACTCCACCAGGCAGGTGAGATGTGGCTCTTGCCTTCTCCTTCAAGCACAGGAGCTCCAGTTTGCTGCTTTCCTTAAAAAGTGCTCTGTGCCTCACGTCTCAGGTAGCAGCCTTGTTTCCTCTGCTCTCTTTTTTTTGCAGCTTTCCTGCTGGAGTGACTTGTGAGCAGAGTGCTCAGAAGGCCAGCGGGATGGGAATCCTGTCTTATGGATCATCAGGGAACAAAGCAAAGCAGTACCCCGGATTTAGGCCACAAAGAGCTCTCCAAGTGCAGTAAGCACATCCCATGGCTTGGAGTTTGATGTCTCTGAAGAACCCCTACAGGCACTGGGCTGTCCCTACAGCAGAAGTGGGGAGGCTCCTGCATGAGCATGGTCTGGGAGCTGAGATGAGCATGGCTGCCATGAAGAAATGAAATGAGAGAGGAGATGAGGACGAGGGAGGGATGCACAGACTTGGCATGGGCTGGTTTGATTTCTCTCACCCTTGTGCACTGCAAGCAGTGGAGCAATGGTGCTCTGGTGCCAGACGGTGATTAGTAGTGTCCAGGGCAGAACTATCAGCACGATAGCCAGGATGTCTCGTCTCTTCGGCATCTCCAAGACTGACTGGACCCACAGCTCCTCATTACCTGACAGTGAAAACCCCAGAGACAGAACAGCAGAGCACATGGAGAACAGAAATAAATGGGCAAGAAGGAGCAGGGACAGAGAGAGAGAACGCGAGAGAGGGAGAGAGCAGCGAAGGAGACACGACTCGTGGGTCTTACCAGTGCTTACAACCCACCCATTGCAGAAGCAGGTTTGGAAGGGCCTCGGCTGCTGAGACCAGGAGCAGGAGGGCACTTCTGCAGGGCACTGCTGGAGCTGCCAGCAGGAACCTCAGGGGCTCATTTGGAAGGAAACCTGCAACACAGAGCAAAGGTGAGTAGGCAGAGGAAGGTACTGGGGAGCTGCTCCATGGAGTTCACAAAGCCTCCTCAAGAAAAACAAACTGAACTGGGGGAGTGAGCAGCAGAAACGTGTCCCACTCCTCCAGGGAGGTGTCTCCTGGTGTCCAGAGCATTGCTTTTCCTCTGCATCCACTTGTCAAGCAAGGCCCTTATTTCAGCCAAGCGAAAGCTGATCAGTGCTGCAGTGTCTGAACCATTCCCAGCACAAAGGGACCTCCATGACAAGCCAGCCAAGCCTCACACACCACGAGTCAGGCCCAAGCTCAAGGAGGGAGCAGAGACCATCATGACCAAACCACATCAGCAAGTGCTGTGACCCCCCAGACCCTCTCTGTCAGCCAGGCAGAGCACTTGGGATGACTGCACCTCTGCTCCCACAGCTCCAGCAGAGCTGGTGATCCCATGTTTTGCCCACCCCTAATCCCCTCACTCAGCCCATCCCACTGGTGTTTTATCTCAGGCTTCCAACAGCCTGTTCAGGTTCATTTCTCCCATCTCAGAGGTGCTGCAGCTGGAGTGTATTAAAGTGCCACAATGGCTTAGTTTGATTCAACACCAGCACATACAAGATTTAAGCAGACTGTATTTTATCCAAGTATCTTGGCAAGCAAAGCACAGCACTTAGCAGGGCCACGCAGGGTGGGCAGTTTGCAAACATGGGTAGCAGTTTAGTAGCACTGTTCCCAGGGGGGGAATGCATTAGTTGGCTGCTAAAAGGGCTGCAGTGCAGGCAAGGGAGAGCCCAGGAATACCGCAGTGGGATGCAGGGAGCAGAAGGCTCTGGGAAAAGCACTGATCTCCCACTGCACAACCACTGCCTGGTCAGTCACCTTCAGCGACGTGGAAATTATCAGATCCCCTCCTTAAATCAAAGGGAGCTCCTGGAGCCTGGGCTTTAGATATGATGCTACTTTGCAAATGTTTTCCCTGAGCTTGCTTTTTCTTGGTTGCATGGGGCAGTTCATGGAGAAATCTGGGTCCAAATTCCTTGATTAGCCCAAATTGGATGGATCTGAATTTCCCCTGGCCAGGCCTTGGCTGCTGGGCTGTACAGTCAGGCACTGACACTGAGCCCAGTGGAAGACCTGAAGTGAAATGGCTCCAAGAACTGACAGGTTGTCCTTCTAAAGGAATGTTGATATTCCAGTTGCTGGACAGAGCCTGCTTCTTCTAAATTAGCACTTCAATCACAGAGGTATTAATTTACCAGGCAAAACAAGGGGTAAGGAGATACAGGTTAAAAAAACTCCAAACGTCCCTCAACTGAAGATTCAGTGAATCACTTTTTTTTTCTTCCACACATAAAAACCTGAACTCATCAGAAAATTTCCAGCCAACTCCAGGAAACAGCCAGCTCTCCACTCAGAGGTCTCTCATTTATATTTTTTTTTTCAGAATTGGTGAAAGCAGCCTCATCCAAACAGAATAAAACAGGGAGGAAGAGTAAGAATTATTCCAGCAAATGTCAGCCTTCTGCTGCATCCCTGTCCAGCTCTCAGAGCCAGAGAAATCCCACTGGCCTAACACTGCCAAAGCACAGTGCCCTCAGGAAAATCATCTGGCCTCATCCCTGCTGTCCCTGCAGTTGCTGTCGGCACCTCAACAGAGGACACGGAGTGTTGGCATCCTTTGAATCCTCTAATAAAGCTGGAACATGTCCCTTGGGCATCCCTGTAGGGCAGAGCTGTAAGGGGCAGCTGAAAAGCCTCAACACCTTGCCTGGGAAAGTGCCATCCTTAGAAACGCACCAGGAAAGGACCGTGCCTCTGGAGAGGGGGTGGGAGGAATTGAGAGGCAAAAAGAGCCACTCAGAGTCCATTCCCAGCATGTGGCAAGCTGCCACAGTGGGTTGGCATGCATCAAATGCCCTGTTTGTCAAGGGCAGCTTCCTCCAAACACAGTGCCCCGACTTTAAAGACGCCTT
Organism: Serilophus lunatus; assembly: GCA_013399895.1. Taxonomy (NCBI): domain Eukaryota; kingdom Metazoa; phylum Chordata; class Aves; order Passeriformes; family Eurylaimidae; genus Serilophus; species Serilophus lunatus. The sequence goes on along the minus strand of VXBA01001791.1, from coordinate 276,761 downwards.
TTCCTGCCTATCCAGACTCAATTCAGCCTCCTCCCACGGGACAGGCTGACCCTGGATGATGGAGAAGGGGCATCTTTGGGCTGGGGTGCTCCTCTGCTTCCCAACCCCTCAACACTGGGGAAAACGAACAGGCTCCAACGATTTATGCATTGGTCTCTCCAGCATCGATCTCTTTTAATTTGCTGTGGACATTTAGCAGCAACCTGGTCAATCAGCTGTCACTGTGGAGCTCCAGCTGCCAAGGGCCAGCTCAGCCCACAGCTCTGCTGGGGGATGGCAGCAGCAGCTCCAGGGGACAGGGAATGGTCCCTTCCACATCCCCCCGGAGCTGCCTGAGCCCTGTTTGCACCACGGGCAGCTGTGGGCTGCAGGTGTCACTTAGGTACCCTGTGTTTACTGCTCTCTGTGCCCAAGGAGACAGGACCCTTTGGGATCCCTCTTTGGGATCCCCCTTGCATCCCAACGGACAGAGATGGTCGGATGGGGAGGGATGTGGAATCACAGCCCATCCTCTGCCCCCCAGTTCTGCCCCACACTCTGCATCCTTGAGCTGCCACAGAGCACCACGGGCTCTGCCCTGCAGCAAAGGCATTTGCTGGCTGCTGATTCCTGGGGGGATTTGCAGTTCTTGATGACCCTGAGCAGCCCGACTGAAGGGCACGGTAGGAGCTCCCTTGGGGCTGCTGTGAGCACCGTGAAATCTCCATCCAAAGTATTTCAAGCGTGTTCCCTCTCAACACACCAAAGCCAAGGAGGGCCTTGGCACGGGGTGACACCAGTTCTCAGTGGAAAAAGGCCACACTCCCCCCTCCCTGTCACTGCTAAAGCTGCCAGAGGTGAAATCCATTTCCTCCTGTGAACAGCACCAGCCAGGAAGGACATATTTGCCTGTGATTTTACACTGCTGGTGAGAAAAGTCACAGCATCATAGCCCCAGACACAGGGCTTGCCCTGCATCCCAAAAATCCCTTGTTGCCAGACCTTGTTGCTGTTCATGGCACCAGCCAAAAACTGGTCTGGGAAAAATGATGCTCCTCTTGAAGGCATTCACTCTACCCCTTCCCCATCATAACACCACTCTCCTTTTCTCACTGAAAATATTCAAAACAAAACCTGCTTTGTTCAGATTGTCAATTTTAGGCTTCTGCTATCTCCTCCTCCACAGGGAAAAGAAGGAGGGGGGAACAAATTTAAACATCAATTTAAAAAATCAAACTCTATTTTCCACTACAGAAAGTATACTTTCTTCTTTATTTATTTTTTTTTTTTAGTTTCAAAAAATCAGGATAAAGATGCAAATCACTGGCTTTAAACATCAGCGATTTGGGGGTTAAAATACTCCTAAAACAAAGATGTTTTGCAAGGATTGGAAAAAATCAGATGCCAAATGGTGAAAGAGATCCCCGTCCTCCGGCAGAGGGCAATGGTGTCGAAGCATGACAGTATGGAAAGGGCACTCATCTCATAAAAAAGCTTTAATAAATCCTGGAGCCACGTGTTAGTAACATGCTGGATTATTAAACACTGAAGATTCTTTTTTTAAATCAAGTTAATTGGCATCAGCTCTGACACTTGCCATAGGAAGCACTAATTTGATCTGCAACCTTTATATTCAGTTTTACCTCCTTCCCTCCTTTGGGGCTACTCAGCCCCAGTGTCATTAATCGTTGCTTTGCCCACACTGAACAGAAGTGATTTAGAGATGAAGAATGGCTTGTTTTGAATTTGTATATATATATATACATATCACCAGAGTGAAAACATTGTCTATATGTAAGGAAAACACACTCAGAAAAGCCCCCAAACAAACAAAGCAAACAGTTGTGTTCCAAAACAGCCAGGAAATAGCAAACAAAGCCAAAACCTCCAACGAAAGCTTGACAAAGAAAATAAACACTCACAGTTCAGGATATAAAGTATATTCTCACCAATAGCTTTTGCCTCCGGGCAAAGTATCCCCTAAATCTAAACAGAGGGTTCTTTTTACTTTTGCAAAAGCAACCGATGCTGATAAAAAATGATGCTGGAGCAGCACAAGCCAGAGCTGGTTCCTGTGCTCTGCCCACCTCAATCCACTGAGCAGCTGCAGCACAACCCCTGCGACACAGAAAAACCCTTCTCAATTCACATCCAAGCTCAGCCAGAGCTCAGATGAGGAAACTGAGGCACAAGGGGATTTTTGCATTCTCTTGCAACTCCCCAGCACAGCAGACACTGGGGACAAGGCTGGGTCAGGACAAGGGGACAGGTTGGACAGGGCTTGGAGCAGCCTGGGATAGTGGGAGGTGTGTGGAAGGGATGTGGAACAAGATGAGCTTTAAGGTCTCTTCCAATCCAAACCATTGTGGGATTTTGTGATCCTGTAACCAGGGCTCTGCTCCTTTCCACACCACAGGATGGGCACAGCAAGCCTCTGTCCAAGGTTTTGGTTGTTTGGCAGAAAAGGCTGGTAAAAAGCACAGGATAAAAATAAAGGTAGCAATAAAAGCCTCTTGCTCGTTAATTACCCATTACTGCCTAAAAATCCCATAACTTTAATGGGGGCTATTATAAGTATAGTAGCAAAACTGTGGAGCTAATTACTGTTTAGTTATTAAGCAGAACATAGCCAGAACTGAGTAATGAGAACACAGAATTGCTTCTTCCTCGAGGATTTAATCAGGGGTGCTGCCTTCAACCTCAGATTCTCCCGACTGAGGGGACCAGAGGGCAGAGGTTTTGCAGCCCAGCCCTCCCTGAGCTGGAGCTGATCCCTGCAAGACAAAGCTCGAAATGCAAGTCAACAAAGGGAGGGAGAATGATGCAGACATGTTTCAGACCACTGTTAGCAATTTTCCAGCCAGAGGAGACCCAGATTCATCCACAGAATCTAAAGTGTGGAGCCAATATGACAGAGAGGGAGGGTTTGTGTTGTCTCCTCACCCAGCATTTGTTTCTTTCTTTTAAAAAATTAAAATAATTCCTGAGCTTTGGCCAGAATTGGAGAAATTCCAGAATTTCAGAATTCCAGAGACTTGGAAATGTTGGAACAGCCTGGTAAGGAAGCCTAGCTCCAGGGGAATGTTTTTTCACTAGTGCTTTTGTCCAGCTTCACCTACAAACCACAGTTCTGTCACTGCACCTGCCCTGGCTACACTCCCACAGGGCACTCCTTGTGTTTTCCAGGCTGTCACAGAAAATGAGGCACAAAATATCCCCAACCTTGCAACAGTTGAGGCAAAACCTGACGAACTCTCCCCCTCCAGCCTGAGCCCCTGAGCCTCGTTGCAACAAATGGGATCAAGAACACAGATTATCTCACAGAAAAAAAAATAAATAAAAATTATTAACCAAGCTTCTCAGAACAACACTTAAAATTTAAAGCAAGCATGAGCAAAGTGGATCAAGGGAGCTCAACACAAGCACAATTAGCTTCTGGAACTTATTGCCACAGGATACTAAGAAGAACAAGAACTTAACAGGATTCGAAAAAGGATTAGTTGTGTATGTGAATAAACTGCATATCCAGAATTAGAATGAACCACCCACCAGTTTGGAAAACATATAAACCCTTGAGTTTCAGAGCTCCAGCCAAATTTTAACAAGCATCAGAAACGTTCTCTTCTCCAGATTAATCTTCCCTCCTCCCATGCTAGAAACAGGACAGGGGTGTGATGGCACTACTCTCATGCTGCAACTCTGCCTAGTCCCAAGATTTCACTGCTTCCAACAGCAGGGCAGATCTTTTAAATCCTTAACAAATGTGCTTGCTTTCCTGGACAGGTTCTTACACTGAAATCATCACCACGCTGCCCAAGTGCTGTCCAGGATTTCTCTCTTCCAATCCGCACTGCACTTCCTTTGCTCGTTGCTCCAAAGACACACAGGGGTCTCTTCCAAGGATGGAAAGGGCAGATATCCTTTTATTACGTGATTTTGGAAAGGACTGAACCTGGGCTTTGCAATCTTGTTGTGATAAGCAAAGCAGAAGGATAAACAGAGGCTGATTTGTGTTCTTGATGTCCGGGAGAGTCCCACCAGGGAATGCTGTCTGTCACAGAGGGTGCCCCGGTCTGTCAGTCAGGATTGGCAGGACACTCTCCAGCCAGGAAAGCTGTGGGTTGACTCAGGTCTTGGATGAGAAAACATCTCCAGCACCCAATCCTTGATAAACGGCTGCACTTCACACATGGGTTTTAAAAAGCATCTCTATCAAGATGAAAAGCTGTTTGACTTACAGCCCACTTCCAAAATAGAAAGACAACTGGGAGTTGTTTTTCTTAGGGAAAAGTTGGTGAATTTTAAGGTTGCTCATGGGTGAATGCTGAATGAGTGCTGGGAAAAGAGTGCTCCATCAATTAGCTCATTTAAGGGCTCCTCCATCAAGTCTCCTTAACTGGTGACACGATTCCTTGAGTTATCCCCTCTGCTCAGCTCAGCTCAGCTCACATCAGCATTGTCAGGATCAGACATATTTCCAGACTCTCTATTTCCACCTCTGTGGTCTGCACTGCACTGACTATTTTGTGCACCGCTGACTTCCACAGAGTTTAAAAAAAGTGACATTAACAAAGGATGACCCAATTTCAACATGATTGGACTAAATTCCACAGCTTCATAATAGGCTTTGCATATGCTTTGTCCAAAGGGTTTGGAGACACGTGCTGCCATGTGATACCTCACAGTAAGAGGTCATAACAACCAAGCCTCACTTCTCCAAAGGACCAAACCTCACCTTTCCAAGCAGCAGGTCAGCAAGCAGCACAGGACCTTCAAGGATGAATTATTGAGCCAAACAGGTCCAGCAAACACCAGGTTCTCTGTGGACTTTCCTCTCTCCCTCCACCCAAGGGATCCTAACAAGTCAAACACAGCAGGCTGATGAGAGAAAGACTGCCAGAAGAGAGACTGTGACTCTCACAGGATTACACCACCATCACCACTTCCCAGCTTTTGGTGGTGGTGGTGGTTAAGGGAAGCCCAAGGCTTTTATACACTCTCTGAATTAAGGGAGAAGGATTCTGTGGGTGCATCTGGAACCCTGGGCTGGTGGGATACCCTGGGAGCTGCCTCCCCTTAAACTGGCACCTGGGAAAGTTCACAAATATGACCACCAAACATGAAGAGCTGTGCCCAGAAAGCCCTAATTTTATCTCCAGTTCCCAATGTTCTCAGTTCCAGACCTGGAGATGAGACTGCTCTCCTCCCACACACTTGTCTCTTGACTCACAGGGGACACGAGGCTGGAGAAGCTCAGCAGGGCACACACCTTTCAGCATCACCACCCCTGTACCTGCCATCAGCATTCACTTTTAATTACTGAGTTCTTCCCTGCCCCTGGAAGGAAATAAATCCTGCTCTATTTAAAAAGAGTTATTAATAACCTGATCCTAGCACATAAAATAAAAGGGAAAAAAGAAACCTTGCAGAGCTATGAGCAAACTCACCCTCTCCCACCACAGCAAGCCACCACTGGGCTCTCTAAACTCCTCAAAAAGGGATTTATTTTTCAAAAGCACCATTTTCCTTTTTTGCAATAGCAAACATCAAGTATCTTGAAGGTGTTTTCTTTGAAAGCTGGGGGAAAAACATGCAGGCATCCAAATTCTCCATTACTTTTGAAAACAACAGCTGCTGTAGGCACAAGTCCCTGAAGACAGAGCTGAAGGAGAAATGCTTTGCAGGAGCTGCTGTCAGAGCTGCTGGACAGTGTGTTCATGTCCAGGCTGTGGGGGGCTCTGGCTAGGGAGCCAAGAGCACCCCTTCCTGCTCAGAGAGCTCCTGATATGCTGTGAATCCACATCCAGCATCTCCTCCCAGCACGTGCTGCTCACGAGGCAGCTGAGGAAGCCTGGAACGACTCGCTTTGTATTTCAGAGGCACTCAGAGCAGCCACGCAGGGAATTTCAACTGAGGAGCTTCTGGGCTGTAAATTCACATATAAATTTCTGCCTTATTGCAAACCACCTTTGCACTGCCAGGGCCAGGGCTCCCAGGTTAACTGCTGCACTCTACTCAAGCAGCCTGATCCAGAGTCCTCCTTAGCTGCTGCCCAGGCAACAAACCCTCCAGCACACCCCAATGCTGCAGGAATGTATTTATGTCACAGCAGCAGTGCCATTCACTGAGTCACAGGAGTATTTCCTGCAGGTTTTCTCTCCTGTAGCTTCCTGGGACAGATCTAGCAAAGCTGCAGCATGGCACTTAGAGATCTCAGCTCTCTGGTTAGCATTACACCAATCTACAGAGAAAACTCCCAGCTCCCATCCCTATTAAACAGCTTTTTTAAAGGGATGAGGCTCAAATCCTGATCCCAGCTCAGGGCTGGGTGGTCAAACAGGACACAGAGAGCCTGACAGGCTGTGACCTCTGCAAACGTCCCTAATGGGACTGAGGAATTAACATTGATTCTTTGATGCCATGGCGTGGGAAGGGAAGCAGGGGGGATCTGGGATGATTAAGCAGATGCCCAACTATAATTCAGCAGTTGCAACACAATCAATTGGTGCTCGCAGTTGTGCAGTCCATTAGTGCAGCCACAAACCTACACAGCCTTCTTGGGAACAGGAAGGTCATTTCAAAATTGTCTCCCTTTGATTTCTGGTCCCTGCCCAGTTTTTGCCAGGGCATGCTGACCCTGTTGTGAGCACACAGGGCTCTCATCCTTCTTCTCTCACCTCCTCTTTCCCCAGTGAACACGGAGGTTTTTGCCTGCCTGGGAAGCTTTGACACGTCAGGATAACATGGCCTGTCTTACATTTGAGAGGCATTTGGCAGGGAACCATTCCTTTTCTTCTAATTGCCTAAAACCCCCATATGCCAATCCAATAAACCCAGAGCTATTCCAGCATTGCCCAAAGAAGTGGGATTTGGCTCTTGGTGGGAACAGCATGGGCTAAATGTACCAGTTTGTCCAGCTTCCAGTCCAAGCCTGGTTCTGACTCTGGCTTCCCTGTGGCTAAGTTATTTTGGCTCACCTGCACCTCAGCTTGCTACAGAGGTGAGATGGAAATAGCTGCCTGCTTTTGGCCAGGAATCACAAGGCCCAAGCAGCTCACAGGCCAAATACAGCAGTGGCACAAGCACCGATGCCTGAGGTGCTGGCAGAGCCCAACTCCCATCCCATGGCTTGGTGTGCATGGCTGAGGAAGGCCATTTCTCCTAAGTTTAGACTCACCCAAGGGCTAAACCTACTCCAGATCTTCTGAATAAGAAATGGAGAAGCCAAAAGAGCTGGAGGCAGAATGAAGCCAACAGTTTCACAGCCCAACTCAAAAAAGCAGTGAACAGGAGGTTTAACAGGGAGACAGGCACCTAAAAGTTCTCTCCCTACAGCATCACTCACCTGCCCCTGCTCTTCCCAAGAGCATCCTCAGCACTTCAAAAAGGTTGACCTGCTTGGCCAAGCACCCTCCTGCCACCAAATAGGGAGATATTCCCTGTGATCTGCAGTGTCTCAGCACCAGGGGACTCTGATCCACAAGTGAGAGCACACACGTGTCACCTGACACAGATAGAGCTGAAGATGTGACTGATGGACACAAAAACTCTCTCCCTTGCAGGGTTTTATTTGCAAGGTGAGGTGTGAGAAAAGTCCTTGGGGAGCTCGGAGAAACTGGAGGGTTTTGTAATGGCTGCTCTAAGAATATTGTAATCACGCAGTAATTATGGTGCATCTCAAATCAACCAGGCAAATTACATCATTATTATTACTGTCACCAACCTTGCATGGCAGAGATGGAGATCAGGCCCTTGCCCAAGGAGGGAGCAGGGTTAGGAAACCATCAACAGAGCTACAGCACAGCCCCACCACAGTCCCTTCAGGCCTGTCAAACCCATGCACTGGCAGCCCTGGCAGCTTCCTCGAGTGACTAGGACCACATCTGTACTTTCCTTGGCTGTATCTCAAGGTACAACACTTAATTAGTCAGGTTGATTTTACCTTTTTTTTTTTTTTTAATTAAACAAATATCTTCAAGCACAAGATCAGCCCTTGTGATTTGATTGGAGCTGTCAGTCTTTCAAATGTCATTCCTACAGATGACTAATCTTTAAAAACATGAGTTACTAAACTCATTGACTCAGTTGATAATGAGCCAGAAAAGGAATGATGGTTGAGGCAGAAAGAGAGGAATCAGTGCTGCCTGGACTTTGAAGGGCTCAGTGCTGCATGTGGCCCTAGAGCCTTTTTGCAGCTCAAGAGACTGGAGCAAGAAATCCAGAATGCAGGCTACAGAAATGGGGGATGTGGCACATCAGGGAGAAATCTCAGCATACCTGGTCCTCCCAGTCGCTGTCATTCTGACAAGAGAGAGAATTCTTCCTCTTAGTCTCTCTGAACGTGCTGATTTCTCAGTGCAGAGCAAAGACATCGTTTCATTCCACCTCCTCCACAGGTTCCCTTTTGAACAGACTTCCCTGGACTCCCATATCCTCCATTGTCCCACATGTACCCAGTGCCACACTGCTTTAGGAAGCATCCCAAGATTTCCAAGCCCCAAGTGGTGTCAGCAGCAGAGTGGAGCATGTGCTGATCCCAACCCAAATATTGGGGCTCACCTACTCCCCAAGCCCCTTTCCCCAGAGACTGGGCTATTGCTGAATAGTTCACACTTTGCTCTGTAACAGAGTGACTCAGGCTGTTGGCTAAGTTATTAACTCCAGCAGCCTGAGCCTCTTCCCTTTCCAGCCTTCTGGAATGAGCTGCCTGAGTGAGACAAAAAGGACTTGCCAGGGAGGGCACGGTGTGCGTGAGGTGGTGACATGAAATAATGTTGGCAGCATTATTGAAAGATAAACTGGGGGAAGAAAGAAGGTGCATGTGTTGGGTGACAGCTCCAGAGGATTGCCACAAATCCTTTGCCCCCAGAGGCTTCACAGCTCTCAAATTTCCCAAGGCCAAGGACAGGGCTGTGGCACTGCCAGCTCAGGTCCTCCTGCTCCACAGCCCAAAGCCCCCCTCCCACCCCAAAAGTATCCAGCAGTAATAGATTTAAGGTGTGTAATGTTCCCCTGAGCCCAGCACCTGACAATAATCCCAGTGTCCTCACAATGCCATGGACAGTTATTCCTCCACAAAAGGCAGAAACTGGCAGCTCCCCCTCCTCTCATCCTTTGGGTTTTATTTATAGAAAGGCACCTTTTATTGCCATTCTTCCTTCTTCCTGAGGCTGGTCTGCCAGGCTCGAGGCAGAGATAGTATCTACACCTCCAGGATCCAGCCAGCTCCACCTTGCTGCCAAGGGATTCATCTTGGAGTACTTTTACACAGAATTATGCCTGCCAGGCCCCTTCTCAAAGCTCTTCTCTGAACACTGGCTGCTTACACTGGGGAGAATTTCAGAGCTAAAGTAACTAATAACTTAGAGTAACTAACTCTGGGGTAGATTTGACTTCAAACTGAGCCACCCAAGAATGAGCTGAACTCTCATCATGCTGCTTCCCAGTCTTAGATGGAGTTGCCTTGGTCCCCATCCTGACCACTCGGAATCCACAGGATTTTTTCAATCCTGCCCATTTTAGCACTTACAATTTCTTTCCCTTGTAAAAACCATGACAGAAATGATGCTCCTCGAACAGACAAACAGAAACAAATACTTCCAAAGCCTCACAGAAGGTCATTCCAGGAGCTGCACGCTCTGGGAAGATGAATATGTTGGAGTCACGCCTCGTGAATGTGCCACTATTATAAGAAAGACACTGGAAGAATTATTCATTAGCAGTGACTTCTGCAGCTCTAATCTCCATAACCAGCTGCCGTTTATCCAAGTGGATCACAGCCCATCTGAATAAACCTTTGAATGTCCCTACAAGCCCACATCACACAGCCAAAGCAGCCTCTCCTGGAGCACTGCATCCCTGCAGCTTCTGCAGGAGCTGAGCATGGCAGGACAGAATATTCCTGTACCTCACCAAGGCTGTAGGGAGCAGGCAGACAGAGAGTGCCATAAACTGGCTGGCAGCCTTTCAGGAGTGGCAGGTTTGTGCCAGATTATACTTCTCTCTCCCAAATTAGAAGCAAAACGTGCCACTAGAAAGTCAGGTGAAAGCTGCCTCTCAAGGAAGCTGCCTCTCAGTACCACGGCGTGAGGCAGCATCTCAAAGCACCCTGCTAATCTGAGCACAGCCAGTGCCTCCCAAAAAAAGCCACAGCTTCCAAGGTCCAACCTCTTTGTGCTGTCCCAAACCTGCCAATGTGCCCTGGCAGACACAGGCCACGGGTTGCTGACCCCCACCATAAACTGTGCTGGGATTTAACCACAGCACCGTTCCCCTCCCATTTTGCACAGCCACAGAAAGCCCCTCAGGGAGGCAGAGAAATGGCATTGTTACAAATATTGACCTTCCCCAGCCCCAGAGCATGGGCTGGACAGTGCTGTATTATACATATATATATATATATACTTATATCCTCCTACTGACCATAGGAGCCACGAAAAGACCAGACAGGCACCCTCTCTGCTCCAGTCACACAGATTTGCATCCAAACACCATCCCTGTCAGTCTTCCAGCACCCAGCAAGCTCCCAGTTCAGACCAGGACTGCATTATCCCATATGTCTCACTCCCTCCTTCACAGACCCAGCCCACTCACAGATCTGCCTCTCAGCAACCATCACGTGCATCCATTATTCAGGAGAAATATCAAGTTATTCATGAGCCAAAATAGGCTCCAGGTACTGCACTCAGGCTCTGAAGAAATTCCTCCTGCAAGCTGCTCTTTTCCCAGCCTGGACTCTTTGGAAAGGAGCGTGGATTTGCTCTGTCTTGGATCCCCCCAGAGGGATTTACAGCTTTGTTCTGGTGAGGGACAGGAGTTAACAACCCTCTCAGGCCTCTCCCTCATCATCTGCTTAATGTACCTCGTTAATGGCCACAGCAAAGGACTGCTCACCTCCTGCACACTCCACAGACTCCAGCCTTTCCCCTGGGCTTGCAGTTAGTTCTCTACAAGGACAGAGGGATGAGAGGGCAAAGAGGGCATGGGCAGTGCCATGGTGCCCACAGTGGCATTCAGCACGATGTCAGAGGCCCCAGCAGAGTTATTCACATGCCAGGGAGGCATCCAGCAGGCACACGAGGGTCACACAAACCAGCAAAGCCCTGCTTCCCTTCCACTAAGTCAGAATTCCAATGTGGCAGTGAGCAGTAATCACTGCTCTGGGTTGGATGGTGGCTCCTACACACAATGAGACACTCAGTGCTCTCTCTGAGCATTGCCCCTCATCTACACACACAGAAAATCCTGCCAGAAAAGCTATTCCTGTGCTGATGACAAAGGCTGGCTGGGCAGGCATGGAAGGGGGAGGCAGGAGGGAACACGCCAAGCTCAGTGTGCCTCTTGCTGCATTAAGAGCACCCACACCTCCTCTAAAAATGCACAAACAACATCAGTCTAGCCCATAAAAAAGGCCCCAAGTCCTGCACTGGAGCACCCAAACTGGCACAACACTCTGATGTGCTTCTCCTGTGCAGGGATGGGTCCCACAGTACAAATTCCTGCCACAGGACTGGAGGGTGGCACCGTGTTTTTGTGGCTGGATAAGGGGTGATGTGACCTGAAGGTGGGAAAAGCTCACTTGGATGCACTAGGCAGCAGCACTGCAGAGTGATCAGAGTCCCAGCACAGCTCCAGGCTTACTCTGTGTCACAGTCCATGGGATTCAGATGGAATAATCATAAAAGATCACCTAGTTCTGGTCCCCTGTGGCCAGAGCCATGTAACTCCCCGGCTGGTTTTTGCTCTTTTCCAGAGAAGACACCTCTGTTAAGAGAAATATATTGGTACACATTTCTTCTTCAGCTGTAGAAGCTGCTCAACAGATGGAAAACAAAAAGGATGAAATCTAAGGAGTTCAGCCAGGACACTTCAGCACCAAGGTGGAATTTACAGCCAAGTGCAGGGGGAGGTGACCCCAGGCACCCACCCCACTGCCACCCTTGGTCAGCACCCACACACACACAGACCCACTCCCTCACAGCAGCACACAAGGGCATCTCAGCTCTTGCTTTGTGCCACCAGCAGAAGAGTTTGGGCTATGAAACTACAACTTATCCAAAGTGGGACCCCTGTCCTGCTGATGGCGACAGGAGTGATGCTTTTTTATGCACTGAGAGCTGGACTGGGCCCCAAATCACGCTGGCATTATGTTATGATAATGCTGGAAGTATTATAAATGCTCTGTGTGCCAGACAAATCCTGGAGCAGGCTTCCAAATCCCCTCAAAATCCCCCCTCAAAATCCCCACTCGCATCTCTACATTCATCCATTCATGAAATCCAGAGCACAGCCTCTGCATCCATCCCTTTGCTCCTGGCCTCTTTCCAGCTGAATGGAAGGTGAGGCAGACTCAAGGTATTTCTTCTGGATTAGAATTTTTTTTGGCCTTTCAGGTGCCAGAGGAACCTGCAGAATGATGTCCAGCAAGTCAACTGAGACAAATCCCATGGCCCTTTCTCCTGTCAGAAAGTCAAGTGTGTCTCCTTGTCCTGCTTCATGCAAGGCCACAGGTGTAGGCAGGTCCTCACAGCAGAGTTTGCTGTCTATATTCTCTTTACAATCAACAGGCAGAGTATATTTGGTCTGATTTAGAGGAATGCCTTCCCATGGGATGAGCTGCACCCTGGAAATGCCTATTTTACTTTACAGTACAGTAATGGGACACTTAAGCAAAGGCTTTCCCACCTTTTGGGGGTAAAGCAGCCTTCTCTCTCTGAACTACAGCTTTCAATTCCCCATCCACTGCTCTTAAAGAACAGCACAAAAAGCCTTATACAGAAGCTTAGCTCTTGTCCCAGCTTTAGGAAAACAGCTCAGTTCCAGGCAGGAGGGGGATCTTGAGCATTTCCTATTTATTCTGCTGTCACTGCCAGGCATATCACAGAGTGTTCCCCAAGGATAGCAGAGCTGGAGGGATTTCTGAAGGACCACTGCAGCTGGGAAATTGCTTAAAGGCTCTGTGGTAGTCGGGCAGGACAGAAACACAGAGTGAGTGTGTGTGTACAGCTGCACAGAGGGAGAACACACACTTCTGTGGCCAGGATGGAAAGCACAGCTGTGCAAAGCTGCCTGTGCAAGCTCCAGGCACCCAAAAGGTGTTTTTCTGCACAGGAATCATTTTATGAGCCTGGGAACAACATACCTTGAAAAGTGCCACTTGGTACAACCAACATGCCCACAGAGGGAGAGGGACAAGAACCTCAGAAGGGCTAAACTGGCTGAACATGAGGGACAAAACACTGTGAGAGACAGGATCTGCTCCCTAGCACTGTGAATTGTTCTCAGCTCTTTTCCCAGTCTCAGTTCCCTGGAGGTGTGGAGTTCCCATTAGAACTGTAGGAGGATATATTCCACAGTGACTAATCTACTGTATTAGAGCACTTGGGGGTGGTCCATGTGTCTAGATCAGGATATGAAGATTAACTGGGGGCCACACCCTGTGATCTCCTCTCAGCAAAGCCCTCATTAGCTTCTGAAGGTGAATCCAGCCCTGACGTCAACTTGCCAACCCAAACACAGACAGCTGGGGATCCCAGGAGGAAAAGGGAGAATCCATCCTCACTCTTGGTACAGATCACACTGGTAGGTAACTGGTTCAGGATCTCCACAAGCAAAGCATAAATGCCAACATTTTAGAGAGAACACAAACCCATGAAACAGGCAGTGCAGAGGCCCTTGCATTATCAATGCTTTCCAGAAGATGCTTTGCCTTTGGGTGGGTTGAAGCCACACCAAATGCACCCTCAGCCAAAGACTCAGAGCTACAACCCACACAGCTTTTCAAGGCTACTGTGTGCAATGGAGGGCTGAAGGAAAAGTGGAGGGTGAGAAAGCCACAGAGGGCATGACTCCCAGAGGAAGATGCTGAGCAAGGCCTGCTGTGTCCCCAAAAGTCAGGGATCTTGCTGAAAAGCAGCCCTGGAATCCAAGCAGCCTCCGGCACTGCTCGTCCCTGCACGACAAAATGCACAGCAGTGCAAGAAAGGACCAGGTCCTGTCCTTCTCTGGATACAAATCTGTCCACTGGGTTTTGTTTGAAGGAGAAAAAACTGCTTTTGCACAACTTTTTTATGTGCCAGTAGAAATAGAACAAGGGCAGGAGAGAGGCGAAGCATCGTGGAAGGTAAGTCTGCAAAAAAACATTGAAAAATTAATTTTGCCCTGGTGCCCCTTAAAAGACAATTCTTTTTATCTCCCAAGACTTCTGCTGTGGCAACAGGATGGGGATGGAAAGATGAAAAGGGCAGATGCCCTGTTTGGGGTTCAGAAAGCATAATTCTGACATGGATCAGCCAGCTGTGGACAAGGGGAGATCGTGTGCTCCCACTTTGGTAGTGGAAGGTTTCTTGGAGAGCTTAGACCAGTGGTTTGCCAGGAGGATTCAGCACTGGTGAGCATCCTAAAAACCACCCAGCCTTGCACAGCAGAGGCACTCACTGCTCTCCGTGCCTCATAAAGGGCAGAACTGCAGAGAAAAACCAGAAAGAGGCAGGTCAAGAGAGGAAAGAGCAAATGCAGCATCACTGACGGTGGCTGGAGCTCTGCAGACAATGCCCTGACGAGGACAAAGCCACAGCAGAACAGGCTCCTGACCCCAGTGGCACTGAGTCAGCCAGTGACACAGCCAAGGTGACAGTCCCCTCCAGGGCTGGGGCACTATCCCCCCTTTGCATCCACTCTCCACTATGAGCCACCTCGATGGGTCAGGAAACTTTGGGAAGCCACTTCACGTGTGGGAAAGGTCTCCCCTTCTCCTCCTTGCTGACACTTGCACAGAGGGAGACCTTTATGGATGATCTCTTACTTTGCTCTCCTGGAAAATCAGTGACACAAGACTTGGGTCCCCTCTGCTGCACCTTCCTCAGCTCGCACTGAAACTGTCGCTGTATCACTTTTGACTCCAAGTTCCCAGTGCTCTGCCAGAGAATCCAACAGTGCTTCCCTAGGAATGCCCATGGGGATGCAGGGAGGGATTTATAACTGAGCTGTGTGGAAGGGGAATGTACTCAGAGCCAACATCACTGATGTTTCTTCTTTTGTCTTTCCTACACCCATAAATATTCAACCAGGAAAATAAAATTATTGGTCGGCTACCTTCCCATTCTTGTAGCACCTACTGTCCTGCTGGCTTTGGCCATTTCCAAAGCACTTGGTCCCTATCACAGAATTAACCCTCCTGAGAGAAATATCTTTCTTTTTCACTAATTATTCAGTTACTTCACCAGAAGACCTTCTATATTCCTCAATGCTCTGAGGCTGACATAGAAACCAGAGTTGAGTGCTACATACAAAAAGAAGATATTTTACCCTCTTTTGTCAAATGCCTCCATTTTCCCCACACCTTTTCAAACCCATCTCTGTCAGGCAAGCCAAGCAATCCCAACCACTGTAACCTTCAAGACAAATCTTGGCCAATTTATTCACAGAGGCAGATGTTCAGGGACACTAACAATTCAGACAAGGATGTACAGACCCATGTCACAGACTCCAAAGTCTCTGCTAGCCTGTAACACCGGACCACAGGCTCCTTAAATGTTCCTACAAGCTCTTACAGCCACTGACAGCACACTGGGGCTCAGACTTTCTGCACTGAGTGCACACAAGTAGGAACTTCTGTGACATGTCACTATTTAAGTAACCAAAGCAAATGCTTCCTAAGCCCATGCCAAGACCCATCAAGAAACCCCTGAAGGCAAAGGGAGCAGGAGGGATATGACAGATAGGACTGAACAAATGGATATTGCAGCAGCAAAATCCTGCCAAAGATAGTGAGGGATGGCCAGCCAAGACCTTTGCTATCTGGGAGCAGCTGGATATGGGCTCAACAGCTGGAAACATCAGGGTCTCCCCAGTGCTTTCCCAAACATCTGGGCTCAGACACCTCCCAGCACTATCTGAAGTTGCACTTTCTGCTCTGACTGAGAGAAATTCGGACTTTCATGGTCAGGAACCCAGGAACTGAGTCAGAGAGAGGCCCAGCAGGGAACAGGAAGGCATCATTTGTGGGCAGCTTCATTGATCACCACGGACTTTCTCCCCCATATTCACTGTTTTTCATCCCCACCCACTCCCACAATGTAACACAGCGCAGAGATCACTCCTCGGACGGCAAAGCATTGCTCAGCCATCTCCTATTCCTCCCAAAGATAGCACTTGGAAAGCTTCTCCCTTTAAGCAGCCTCAAAGTTGGCTGTCACCACTGCTGGCACGAATGAAAGGGATTTCAGTTCCCCCTCCTCCTAAATCCCATCCCTTTCTGTCGCGAAGAAAAGGCAGAGGATGACCAAGGGAAGAGAAAAGCAACTCTCTCGGTCGCCTCTCACCTCCCTCCCCTCCTCCTGCAGGGATGCTCTGTCGGGCTCGGAGGTCGCAGGGCCATTGTGGTCCCCAGGCAGCTTCCCCGGAGCCCGAGGGGAGCCCCGGGGCAGGTGCAGGGCAGGGCTGCGAGCACAGAGCTCCTGGAGGCGAGACACGGGCGTATTTCCCATCACCCAAGCAGCCCTCCCCAGGGAAAGCAGCTTGGTGTCCTCAGGCTTGGAAAGGGGGGGACAGAGGGACCCCCGGCACTGCAGCCCCGGGGAGCCATCCTGCGTTCTTTAAATGCACTCGGAGGGGTGGGAAAAATCGCTTGGAGTGTTCGCTGCTTCCTCCCGCTCCCTGCCCGCTGCATCCACACAGCCAGCCCGGTGCATAAAGGATCTCTGTCCTGCTCAGCACAGCCATGCAACGCCTGCAAGAGGCAAGAGTTACCTTATTCTCACCGCCTGAACCGCCTTCTCTCTCCATCGTGGCCGGGAAGCTGCTCCCATTCATGCTTTAATCCCTGGGAACAGAGGCACGATTCAAAGCGGCTGCTCGCCCATCGGAGTGAGCTCCCCCAGCAACCTCCTCCTCCTTCTCTCCTCCCTTTTCTCCTCGTTTGTTGGGTCCGGTTTTGTGCGGGAAGGGGGGTGTTTAACGTATTCTTTCTTAATCCAGGCAGCAACCAAGACACTCCTTCATCGCCTCTCTGCCTCCCCGTTTCACTCGCAGAGAAACAGCCTTGGAGAGCTCCTTCCTCCTCTCCTTCGCCTCCGTGGAGCTCCGGATCCCAGGTCTGCCTTCTGCAGCGTGGCGTTGAGGGAAAGAAAGAGAGTGAGGAGAGGGAGGGAGTGAGCAAACAGGGAGGAGGAGGAGGAGGAGGAGGAAGAGGCCAACGGGATGCAGGAGGAAGGAGCCAGAGCGTGGCTGGCTGCTTTGTATCCAGAGCAGTGCCGACAGCCTCCCCCCTGCCAGAGGAGGACCTGCTAATGGTCTGTACCAATTTATTCCACTTAGGCAGGGGCACTTCTCCCTGAGACAGGAGGAAAAGCCAGGGAAGGCTCCGAGACGGCCCCTTAAGGAATTGGTTCCTGCTCTCCTCACTCCTCGGCATCACCCACCGAGTTTGCAGCCACAGGCTCGGGGAGCTGCTCTCCCAGCTCGGCAGGAGGACGGGAAGCGTGAGGATGGGAAGGGCTGGGTGCGAGGGAAGGGGCTGGCCGCCGCCAAGGCTCAGCACCTCTTGGGGGAAGCAGCGGCTGTATGCTGGGGGGGGAAGCAGGGCTCCCCTCCAGCCCCCAGGATGGCAGGCTGAGCTCTGCTCCACTCCCCCCACACACACACTTCAGCAGGGCACCTTCCACTCCTCGCTGTGCATCCCTAAATGCCCGGGCTGATGGATCTCGGCTGACTCACCTGGACTTTGGAAGCAGTGGGTGACACTGGTTACACCCCATCCAACTCCCCTTAAACGGAGCATCACGTCCTTCCACGGTCCCGCTCATCCCAGCCCCACCCAAACAGCGAAGTACCCCCAGACAGAGGGCAGCAGGAACATGGGTTCCCATGGGAAGGAGGCTCTGGATGTGAGTAGGGCTGCCCCTACTATGGGGGCGACTGCACCAAGCCCAGCGGGCACACAGGACACTTGTGTGATCTCTAACCATGAGATGCTCCCTTCCTCCGTAGGGACTACTTGGAGGATGCAGGGCTTGAAAGGGCAGAGTAAAAGTCTTATCTCCCGATCCTGCCCTTTGATAACTAACCGGGGCAGGGCTGACTCATGCTCAGCCACAGATTTCTCGGAGATGGCTGAGCACCACAGAACGTGAGGCTCCGAATGCCACGTGCACGGCTGGGCAGTTTAACATGAGCCAAAAATCACTCTTGAGTGTGGGGAAAAATCAGCTTTTAGCTGTCCTGAACTGCTGCCTGCTCTCCATCCGCCTCCATGCGTCACTATCCCTTCCTGGCTTCGTGTTCCACAGTGGACATGCACAGATCCGCAGCTTGTTACTCCCTGTAAGGTTACAGTGCCACTAAAATACCTAAAAACACAGCATTCCTGTAACTGTGGAAAGCTTCACTACTCAGAGAGCTGGGATACATAACGTGGAGCAATCTCAGGAATCTCCACCAGGAATTCACACCATTTTCACTAAGTTTTTTGTTTTGAACCTACAGCATTCAGACCCCAGTTTTAACTTGTGCATTTCAAGGGGTACCTGGAAGCAGAGATTTCTCTAGTTTGGAAGTCAAAACATTACCCACAAATTAGGAACCATCATGGCACAATGAGAGATCCCAACTGCATCATCACAGGGAGAGGGACAGGCTCCCATACTCTTTCTCCCTCAAGTGGGGCAAGCTGGAGGACCCCACACCAACTGCCTCAGGTGGAAATGAGCTTTGCTGAGGCTGAAAAGGCCTGTGCTGGAAAAAAACCAGGGAGATGATGCTTCCAGGCCAGTGCTGGACTGTCCACAGTGATGCTTGAAGGAAGGAGCTTTTTAACAGCCTCTTCCCACGAGCTGCACTTCTCTGTGGATGAACAAGGACTGCCAATTCAGAATCCTTCATGCACAGCCAGGTGAGCTTCTGCTCAGCCACCTACTCTGCAAAACAAGGCAGTTCTTGCAATCAAAGGGAATGTGGCCTTTCTTTGTCCTTGGTCTCATTTTCTGCAAGGTACCTAGGGAGAGATCAGCTCCAAAGACTACTTGCCTGGGAGTTTTGTGCCAATTCAGCTAGTACTAAGGGTTTCACTGAGCTCTATGTCTATTAAAAATGCATAATGTCCACTTATATCCAAAGGGGGAGATTCAGATCCAGCGTTTTTCCAGTGTGTCCCAGCCTAGCTGCTGTTATGGCATGCAGGAGATGGTTAGGAAGGAGCTGTCCCTTGAGACCTATATCAGGAATAACAAAAGGGCACATTCATCGACTATTTCAGGGCTGGGTGTGACAGGGGAAAGTAAGGGAGAAAAGATATAAAAATGCTCCTGCCACAAAGCCTAAACACATAAATATTCAGGAAAGGTGCTACACCTGAGATTTATAAAAATTATGGGTGAGCAGTAACATTTCAGGCTAAGCCCTGCATTAGTGTCTCCAAAGACTCACAAAGGTAGAAGGCATTGGGAAAAGTATCAGGGAAGCTCAGGAGGGACATAGACACACACAGAAAGGCACTGCTGCATCCCTGCTCTTCCCCCCCGGCTGAAAATTACAGTCTGACGTACTCAGAGCTGCTTTTTGTGATCAGAGCAGCAGAACAACCGTGCAGAGACACTGCTCTGACATTTTCCAAGGTTGTCCCTTTGAACCTTAACATATCGACTTGTCTGCACGCTGAATAGGAGTGTGAACCATCCCCCAGCGCCAAATTCTAGGGGAGGGCAACCCTGCCAGCGAGAGGGGTATGGGGGGGAAGACTCAATGCTCCCGAAAGATCTCGGGATAAAGGGGGAAGGATGCTGTTTGCCTGGATCCACAGAGCTTCACTGAGGATGTGAGTCTGAATCAAGCAGCATCGCTGTTGACAGCAGTGTGTATAAACAGAGCAGCATTTCCCTGCTCCCTCCCCCTTCTTATTATAGCACAAAACACCCCGAGTAAAATACATACATACAACAATCCACTATAAAAGGAAAACAAAGCCCCGAGCGTGTGCACGCACACACGAACACACCGAGATACTTTTCTGGAGAGCACAGCATAGATTCAATACCTTAAATGTCATTTTTAAAATATTAATGCCGTGCTTCCGGCTAGGTTTATGTAAGGTTTGTAACCACAGGGCTGGAGACACATGAAAACCCAAACTAGATGCTCCCAGCCCGACACACTCTGCCTCCCCCAGCCTGACCCTGCTCCGTCTCCCTCTTGCCGACTCCACGGCAGCAGCACAGCCGGGGCAGACACACTCCAAACAGGCTTTTTTGTAATTTTTTTTTTTCCTGGGAGGAAGCAGAGCTGCATCTCCCCTTCTCCCTGTTCCCTTCCCTTGCCATCTGGCACTGTCAGGAGGATCCGCGCTGCAGCCGGGCACAGACACGAGCGGATGCCTCTCTCCGGATGAACAACCACCTCATTAAGCCGGGGCACAGGGAAGAGCAGGGGAGCAAAAGCTCGGCAAAAGCGGGATGCATTTCACACAAACACGGTGCTGGGCTGCTGGGAGCAACCCGAGGGCTGGGGGGATCCACGGTCCCATCTAACCTGGCTGCCACCCTCTCCTGCTGCCCCACTCAGAGTTTCACCACCTCTTCCAGCGCTGCCTTGTTTTCCAGCCTCAGGCAGCCTGAACATGGGAGCTGCCTGGCCTCAGGCTTTCCCAGAGTTTCCTCAGCTCCAGACTGGTTATTAAAACATGGCTCCAGGTTCTTACCACCTTGTGGTGCCACACTTGAGGAACGACTCCCTGCAGAAATGGGAAGAGGAATGAGATGGGCCAGTTGTTGAAATGCCAGGTCTGAGCTCCTCACACTCAGCCCTGACGCTGGGAAGGGAAAACCTCATTTGATGGTCCCCATCACTGTGTCATTCAGGTGAGAGGGACTGAGGCTGTGGAGGAAAAAAGTGTGAACACTTGGTCCCTTTGCCAAACTAAGACTATTCCCCTTCTTCCCACAGTGGCTAGAAATCAAACTAACAAATTGTGTTAAAAACCTATTTATGGTGCTCCCTTTGAGGACCATAGTCCATCCCACTCTCTGGAACAGATCCAAGCAAGACTGGAACCTTCCAGTCTGGTTGTCGTTTGTCAAGGGACAAAGAAGTCAACAGGTTTTCCTTTTCACCTTGAAGCCAAGATGGGGAAATACTTTCTTCCCTGGCAATACTCGAGGCTCTGTAAGTGGATGGAGGGCATTTATTCACCCTGGCTGTGGATGCAGCATGCCCTCAGGATGCTTCACAGGTTCATGCACGACACATTTAAGAGCAGGTCAAAGCAAAGGAGACCAGTAGAGCCATGGTGCTGTGTCAGCAGGTGGTGCTCTCCTCCTCAAATAAGCCCCAGCCTGGCATTTTCCCACTGGGATTTCCTCCAGTAAAGACATCTCAGCCTAATGCAAGCCCCCTCTTCTCTGCACTGCTGGGAGACTGAGCCTGAATCAGTTCAGAGCCACACTTTACACGGAGCTCCCCATGGACAGTAGTGCTCCTTAACATCTTGGAAAACTCTTCATGGGCTAAAAGACCCATTGTAGGTGAACCAAACACAGAGGAACATCTAAAAGGAAATGGTTTAACACATTGTTGGGA
The DNA here is from genome assembly GCA_013399895.1 of Serilophus lunatus. Classification (NCBI taxonomy): domain Eukaryota; kingdom Metazoa; phylum Chordata; class Aves; order Passeriformes; family Eurylaimidae; genus Serilophus; species Serilophus lunatus. Next base: position 255,215 of record VXBA01001791.1, on the reverse strand, counting down.
GCTGGCAGGAGGGATTCAGTAATCCTCAGACTCCTTGTCCAGCTACAGCCTTTCCTGGATCGTTATCCTGGCCAGGATCCAAGGCAGAGATTGTTCAGAGACCAGCACAACCCAGACGGTGCTAAATCACAGATATCCAAACTGTTCTCCAAGGAGTTTTAATTTATTGAGAAGCACCCTCTTAGCAAACAAACATAACCAGCAATCCAGCTCCCTCCACATTGCTTTGTAGTTAAGTTCTGTTTCCAAACCCTCTGCTCACCCATCATACAGGTCAGGAACTCTTGGCCCTGCAGCTTGAGACAGGAAGAGAGGAGGGAACACACTGCTGGAATTATTGCTGAGTCTCTGGGCATGGTCCCCCAAATGGGGACTTGCACATGACAAAAGCCACAGGCCCTTTGTTTTTGGGAGTCAGGAGACAGCAGCCAGTCCAAGATGCATCTCTCTGCCTTACTCCTTCAGCTGTGCTGTGGAGAGATGCTCTGCCCCATTTCCTGCCCTGCTGTCCCCACATTTTCTACTGCTGCTTCTCCAGGCAGTTTTGGCTCTTAGTGAGAGAGAACCTTCTTCAAGAGCAGCTTGTGACACTCTGGGATTGCAACACAATGAACTGATAAAGCGAGACATAGAAGCGCATAAATAATCATAATATCTCACGTCCCAAGATCACACAAGCAATTTAGATTCTTTTTTCGTGTCCCGTTTATAAATATTCATTTCAGAGATGTTTTAAACCAACAGAGCCTGATGCAGAATTGCTCCAAAAGCTCCAGCAGCCTGGCACTCCCATGCAGTGTGCAGGCAAAGTGCAGCTCTTTGAAGCCTCACCTCATCCTACCAGGGTGCTGCCTCTTGCCTACAAATGTCCACAGACCATGTGGCAAAAAACCCAGCAGCAAATACCTCAGTAAATTCCTGCCACTCCTCTGGCGTTCATGTCCCTGTCACATCCCCATTCCCTGCTATTAACCTCCACCCCAAAAGTATTACGTGACAACTTGGGAATCACATCACCTTGTCAGGGTTTTCCCAGCTGCCACTAAACAGAACCACTTGGATCTGTAAAGAACTGTTGTGTTCATGCCTGGAAAAGAAAAATTAGTATGCAAACAGTGATAAATCCTCTGCTGTGCACATTTATGTTTTTATCATGTAGTTAATCAGGAAAGAGTATGTTCAGTTTAGATACAGCTCCACACTTTGCCTCTACAATCCGAATCCCAGAAGGGCCTTATAAAACCATAATCTGCAATGCAAAGTTGCAAAGCATATGGGAGTGTCTATAGATTTTCCAAATCACCTGTGCCCTAATTTAATATGAATAACAATTAGTTTACTCTTATCAGTTAATTGTGCCCCTTGTGGATTCAGCAACACTGCATCTCGTCACCAAACGCCTTTGTATGAGCAAACTTTAATTACACTTCCTCTCGCCCAGCCCTACTTGCAGCTTTGGCAACAAAGGCGAAATCGCTGCTAAACAAAAAAACCCACCACCAGCGACAACACAAAGGAGCCAGCGCTGATTTCTGAGAGAATCAGAGGAGTAAACAGAGCCACCCAGGGTTAATAGCAGGGAGTGTAACTCATTCCCTCCAGCAGCCGGTAGCCCCACAGCATCGCAGATGAGCAGTTCCAGGGGCTTCTGCAGCCTCAGACAGCACTGACAGCTCTCCATCCCTATCTCCGTTCCAAGGTGTGCCTCCCAGCCCGGGCACCACCGGGAGAAGATTGGAGAGAGCTTTCATTCACCTCCGGTGCTGTGATTAGCAGAGGATTGAGAGCCAAGGCACCAGGGTCCTATTTCCAGCTCTGCCGCCGACTCCAAACGTGTGAGGCACTAAAACCCGAGCTGCTCCCTCACCCATTTCAACAGCGGCAGTGCTGTCATTGATAAAGGTGATGGGCTGTGCATACGCACTCCCCCAAAGCTTAGGGATCAATCCTGCACTGAAAACCCTCTTACTGCACCCAGAAGTGCCGCAACATTTACCTCTGGCACAGGATTCGCGTTTTCTTTTCAAGGCGCAAAGTCCCCTTGTGAATCATACAAAGAAGCAGATTGAGGATGGCTGTTTCTACTTCCATTTCAAACACTGCGGGGTTTTGCACACACACAGGCCTTCAATCTCAGTTGCACCATCACCTTGGCAGCAAAATGTTGCCTTTGCATAGCAGAGGATGCAGGCTATGAACCCTTTGGCAGAGAGGAAGGAACGAGCCTGCAGCACGGCAGATAAAGCCCCTGGTGTGAGGAATTCTCTTCAGCCTGGGAATAGAGAGGCACAGCAGTGGCAGAATGAGATGCTGAAGCCACAGAGGATGAGTATCTTCCCACTAAGGATGCTGGAAGCTCCAGCACCCTGTTGCTGCTCCCTCTCCCCAAAGGATGGGTAGCACCAGTGGGACTTGGCTCGCTGCTGCTCCACAGCACGAGGAATTCCAGCAGCTTTTTGCCTCACAGCCTTCAGAGTAGGTGTAAGGGAAGCCTTCTTCACAATCTGTGCTGATCCCTGCTCCTGCACTTCCCTGAATACGGGTGAGAAGGACACTCACCCTGCTCAAGCCAGGGAATCCATCACCTGCCATATCAAATATGCTCATCACCTTTCTACAACATGACCTCTGCTCCTCTCTGAAATGGGATATCTCCACCCTTACAAAGGAATAACTTGCTGTGAATACTTAATTGCTTTTATTACTCTCCTGTAATTGTTATCATGACCTTTCCATGGACTATTTTGATGTGTCTCTCACTAGGTCGTTATTTCTGAGCCATAGGCTCCAGTGGAACAGACACATCAATCTGCTACAGACAGCAGATACAAAGCTTGTGGTGTTTGATCTCTCCTGGTAAAAAAGGGGTGCCACAAGCTAGACCAGGTTGAGCTCTGGCATTCTGGCCATGCCGTGAAAGCTTTCTGACTTTTCCCAATGGATCTTCCCACCTCTCTCGCTGATCATCTCATCAGCTTAGCAAGCAGCAAAGTAAAGGCAACTACAATTACCAATTTTAAATATGGCAAAGAATAACTGGAACTGCATGAGAGGAGAGTCCAAGGTGCAGTAGCCAGGATAATTCTGCAAGCAGCATTAGCTACTTTGACAGCTGAGTGAGTCACTCCCCAAACTAATACCCAGTTAAAGAGAAAAATCAGGCTTTGATTCTTCATGGAGGTAAGAGCAACAACACCTTTGCAGTGCTCATTTCTGCTCCAAGCCATCCCACACTGCCAAACACATGCAGCATCAGGCAGGACGAGCTGGCAGGTGAGAACAGGGTCTGTCTCTTGACCATCTAATTCTTCTCAGAACAAAGCCATGGCTCAAGCAGGGCTGCTTTGGCTGAAGAAGCTGGAAGCATAAACCAAACAAAAGCTTATCTTGCAGACCTGCCAGCTTTGGCAGCACTCGTGCAGGTCTGACAGCCTCACCCTGTAAATAAATTGTTTCTGGTGGAAGCAGAGGAGCCATCTCATCCATCTCAGGCACTGCAAATCCATGGCTGGCCTTTCAGAAAGACTGCACTGTATTAAGAGTGCTGTTTAAATGGCTCCCAGCTTACCAAACAGCCTTTTCATTAACAGGAATTTAACATTTGTTAAGTTGTTGTGGCTGCCCTATCCCTGGAAGTGTCCAAGGCCAGACCGGACAGGGCTTGGAGCAGCCTGGTCTAGTGGAAGGTGTCGCTGTCCACAGCACAGGGGTGGAAGGAGATGATCTTTAAATTCCCTTCCAACCCAAGTCATTGTCTTGTTTTCTAATTATTGACACTCCTTTCCTCTTTCCTCCCCTGTCTCCCAGCTACTCATTGCTGTCTAGAAAGGGAGAGACAAATCTCCTAAAGCGGACCAGCCAAAAGTGAGCTCATGTCCTGCTGCATCCGTGAACAGACCACACTCCAGGTGAGGGACTGCCCAAGTCCTTGCAGAAAGAAAACATCCCAAAAAGCCTGACTGCAACCCCAAGGACTGCAGTGCTTGCAGGAACACGCAGAGCAACCTCATTCACCACATACTCTGATGACATACACACAGGGCTCAGCATTTGGACTCAAGCACAGACACACCAACGTGCTCCTTCCTGCAGGAATACAGATGTGAGAGCTGCTCCTCTGTTGGGCTGCTCCGGCACGTCGAGAGTTTCTGTCAGTGGTGTCTGTGGACGTGAGGGCTGTACAGGGCACTCAGCAGCCTCTGCCAGGGAGCTGAGCCCATCATTTCAAAGGAACACGCTGCCATAAAAGCAACAAACATTTCACTTCTAAATAACCACTTTGTTGCTGAATCTCAAAGCCCGTTGGCAGAGCTGCTGCAATGCTTCTCACACAGGCAGAGGCAGGAATGGAACCTGAACTCTCACTGAGGCTGCAGAGCTGCACTTTAACACAGAATATTTTCTAACTGGCCTAAAGTGTTTCTAGAACTAAATAAACTTCCAAACACCCAGTTTAACGCTGTGTTTGGTGCTGACCCAGTTTCTGCTCCCCTCTCTGCTCCAAGAAATGCAGCTGTTCAATGCCAGCCTAAGACAGGGAATCAAATCAGCAGAGCTCAGAAGCTTGGTTGGTCACGATGCTTCCCTTCAGGCCAAGCTGCAGCGCTGAGACACCTCACTGTGGTTTTGCTGCTTGTGACAGTCCAGCAGCTCATGTCTGTTCAGGTAAATTAAATATTGCCCTGATTAGATCTGAAACATGTGAGCATCCTTCACCAGCAGCTGAGAAACAAACAGACAGGACAGGGTTGCAATGAAAGGAGCAAGTGCACCTTCCACTGGGATACAGCCCGGAAAACACAATCGTTTCTCATCTATATGATGCACAGCACCATTCCCACGGGGGAAACTGATTCCATAAGCACATCTGGAGTAACCAAAGGTCTCTTCTGCCCACAGCCACCCCTGAGAATGCTGTGCTTCAGTCCACACCCAAGACCAAGCTCTGCATCCACCCATAAAGCTGTGTGCTCCCAATCCAGTTTGTGCCCTGGCTTTTCCCACCCTCACACCGTGGTGGGATTCCTGATGGATTCCTGCAGGTACCAGCTGATGGAGGGAGCAGCCACGGCCCGTCAGGAAACATCAGGCTCAGGGGCTGTCTCCTGTGCTCAGCTCCATCTTCCTGCTTGGAACATACACTCTTCACTTTCCCTTTCCAGAGCCCATCTGCCCCTGGGCGATACTCGAGGGTTTCAGAGTCTAAATGGTGTGATTATTATTTCATAGGGAGCTGGCTGGATGGAAAGCTTGGGGAAGTGGGCCTGCTTTTCAGGCAAACTGCTCAGTCCAAGGACACCACAATAAACCCGTGAGAGTTTTTTGGGAGGTGTCCAAAAACCTGGGATGGAAGGTGCTTTTTCTCTCTTCTTTCCTTCTGATCCCTCACCCTCAGGGTCAGAGAGCATCTTCTGGTTTGGAAGGTGGATAAAGGAATGGCTGAGTTTTGGAAATGCCAAGTCCATCCTTAGAGCAAGACACCTAATATATATGAATAATGGAGCAGCTCCACAGTTAAGTTTGCACAGACATTTGCACTTAAAGCAGGCTAAAATCCCCCTGCTTCACCCTTCCCTGATTGAATCCAGCATCCCAACTCGGTACAGTACTCCAGAGGCAGTGAAACATCCCATGCAAATGCAGTAAAATATTAACTTAGATTTGTAGATGATTTCTTTTTAAATGTCTATGAAACACTACCCCCTTGTCCTACATCTTTTAGCTCTCAAACTCCAGTCACACACTGTCTCAGCCCAGGCTGCATCCGAAATAGCAGAAGTCAGCACAAAAGTTTATGTCCTTGATTCTAAGATAAAAAGAGCTCAAAGTCTGATGCACAACTCATCAGCTTCTACTGAAGAAAGATCACACTGTGCACAATAAGCCTGAAATCGCCACTATCTGCCCCAAACCGGTCCCTTCAAGCTCCCTAAAGCCCAGCTGTGGCTCTCTTGTCTCCTCTGCTGCTTTGCCAGTCCGGGGCAGCTCTGTTTGAGGCTGTGCCCAGTGTCAGGGCTGTCAGTGGCTCCCAGCACTGACAGGCAGCCGTTCTGCTCGGCACAGTTGGGTGAGCAGCCCCTTCCAGCACATTTTGTTATTCACATGCTCCGCCTGCTAATTGCCTTCTGAAATGGGGAAGGAACAGATGACGAGCAGAATGCGGCTCCTGACAAATTCCCCAGCCCTGTAAATACGACTCACCTTGCTGTAAACAAGGAAATGCTAAAAAAAAAAAAAAAAAAAAAAAAAAAAAGAAGAAGAAGGAGGAGGAAGGGGAGAACGCACAGTACAGCGAAAAAATAAAAATAAAATTCTCAAGCTTCTGTGCTGCAGGAGAGCCTGCACAGGGGTGAGAGCCACAACCTATTCGGTGTTTCACTCTGAAGATGCCTGTGAGCCCCTGGGGAGCACATGCTAACACCAGCACAGCTACAAACCAAGCCATCAGAGCTGATCAGTGCCCAAAAACCTCTTTGTCTTGCCAAAGACACCCAGAATCAAGCTCCTCCAGGCAGGCTCTCTGTCTTCAGGACTAAATCCAGCAAGAATGGAAGCAAGGAAAGGTTTAAAGAACTTTATTTTCCTCCAGGCTCTGAGCATCTCTGTATCACTTGTGGTAGGTGAGCAGAGGCTTCTGCACCTCAGAGTGCACAGAACCAAGGATCTGCTGGCTCCTTGTAGGTATTAGGACTCTGCTATTCGAAGGGAAATAAAATTTGCTCTTAAAAATAATGAGATTTAAAATTAATAAGATTGGGGCTTTAAGCTTCCTGAGTTGTGAATCCAAAGGCTACACTTTTAACCCACTTCTAGATTTCCTCTCTATAGCCACAAGGCCTAGAGGCTTATTTGAAAACAAAACTTCAAGGATCCTTCATTTCCAGGAACAGGGGCTCTGCAGAGGAACATCAAATGCCATTAGATTCACAATCCCACGATAAAAATTGACAACACTGGTATAAAAACACCCAGTACTGCTGACTAAACTATTGTGCAGTGATAGAATTCAACAGTGTGAGTCACTCCACCCCAGAGAAAACTGCATTTCGATACTGGATGTATTTGCAATACAAACCCAGGTTCATGCTCACAGCTCTCATTCTTTGGAGGCAGAAGGTGCTGGAAGCCCTTGGATTGCACTGGGGAACAATGGGAAACTCAAGAGTGACAGATAAATAAATGGGTTCTACAGACAGCCCACAACTCCTTGTAGAAAGACACAAGTAGGAGAAAACTTCCACGTGTGGGAAATGAACTCTGTTACTGTTTGGGGCACCAGGACATCAACTCTGATAGAAGATATCAAATAAAGTCAAGCAGATTAGGGAAAATGACTGTGGAAATTTGAATTCACGGGATCCTTTTTCTGCAGACAGATGGTCATTTCAGCTTTCTATTCTCTAATCCCTTGTTCTGCAAAGCAAACAGCCTAAATCCCAGATAATGTAGGTTTTACCATCTCATACATTTCCCACAGCATTAAGGCTGGCCCCAGTGATAGGATACATATGCTTAAACATCTGCATGCCTGAAGAATTCACAGCCACGACAATCTCCTACCTGGATTCAGCACAGAGGTGATCCCTGAATCCTGGTTTCCAGCCCCAGAAGCCAGCACAGGCCCCTGCTAAAGCAGCCAGCCACCTTTTCCACCACTGGGAGTAGAGGGAACCTTTCTCTGGGAATGGCCTTCCTATAGAAACTGCCCAAAGTCAAAAAACAGACCTGAAACTCTGCTGGGAAGAAATTGGGAGGGGGGGGTCTGGCTGCCAGAATTTTGCTCCCAGATCCAGGAAAAAGAGCTGTTTTCTAAAGGAAGAGGGAGAGGAGCAGGAGCTTGAAGAAGGCTCAGAAATTCATTATCAGTTTCCATGTTTGTCAGCTCAAATGATTCACTGAAGCAGCATCTCAGAGCCTTGCAGAGGGCGTTCACAATTAAACAGATATTGAACTGAATTTCATGAAATATGCATATTGTTTGCTTTCTAAAAAGCTATTTAGATCAGGCCATGAAAAGACCAGAAATTGAGAATTAGATCAACAATCACTCTCCAAGTACCCCCTAATGAGCCCTGGATGGATGTGGAACACAGGGATAGTCTGGAGGAGCTCTAGGAGATGTAGGAGCACCAGACTCTCTGCTGATGTAAAGCACCATGTTGAGAAATAGTCCTTGAATCAGCTGAAGATCACAGGGTAAAAATCTCAAAAAATGTATTACTGCAGCAGAGAAACCACACCTACACAATTAATAATGGTGGCATCAGCAAAGTCCCAAATGGGATGTCACGTAAGATGCACAGTGGCAATTTTTACAAGCTCCAGAGGGAGAGCAAGACTTTGGGGGGCTCAGGAGCTGTGGAAATACTCACAGACTGGGGAACAGGGTCCCTCCAGCCATGCTCAGAGGCAGGGGTAGGACATGATCACCTTGCAGTGCCACCCAGGCCCCATCACCGGATCATCTTCCCATGCTGTGGCAGCAGGATGGAAGAGCCCTTCTCCTGGATCTTTTGGACAAGGCAATGGGTTTTGACCCCAGATTAGGAGAAGTCACCCTCCTCCCATGCTCAGCACCTCGTAACACCTGCAGCCTTGCAGCAGGAGACCTATGGCACAGAGCTGGGCACATCCTCACACACCTGGGCACGCTCTCCCTGAGGTTCAAAGGAACACATGGAATCTCGGGACTGCTCTCTCTGACAGGCTGTCTCCTATTCCATGGCTAATAGCTCATTGTTTGTATTCATGCACGAGGAGTAAATTCTTCATTATTGCAGAGTTCTGACATGTACAAACAATTGGAGTAAATTGATTGTATTTTCCAAATCATCACACAGACTCTAATTCTATCTGCAAGGCGCACTAATTTGCACTAGAATTGCCTCCTAAATTAGGAATTAGAGCTTTTGACAGGGAAGAGTAATGACTGTCCTGGTGTTGCAAGGCTGGTGGGGGGAAGGGTGCAGGTCCCTTCCCAGGTCACACCAGAGAGGCCTTTTGTCTCCCCTCAGAGTGTACTGAGGTGTGGTGAAGGAAACACCTGATTAAAGGACCTGCCAGCGTTTTTCAGAGAGGTGTTTCATTGGTTTAGATGCACATCTAAAAGGAACAAAAAGTTCCATACCCAGAATCTATCCTTTCCTCATGCAGGACACTAGGACTCTCCTGATCCCTTGCAAACTGGATCTAGAAGGCTTTGCACGTCTTTTTCTGGAATGAAGATGCTCAGCACAGAGCAGCACTGAAAATCGAATCTCAAAACATCCAGAAAGTGCATTTGCTCCTGCTCCTCTCTGGAAGCAGAGGATGGGGTTCCCTGTGCTCTCCCAGACATGAGGTCATCCATGCCAGTCCCTCAGGGTATGAGGTACCAGCTCCTCTGGATGTAAGAGAGCCTAAATGACTAAGTTAACTTGAATCATGCACCCTAAAAACATCTCTGTCTTCAGCAAGGGAAAGGATCAGGTGTCCTGCACTTCCCAAAATTCCAGGCACGACCTGTGTTTGCCCTCTCTATCTGAAACGTGGCGAAATTCATCCTGCTTCCAATCCTGAGGTGCTCCTTTCTGAGGGAAGGAGAAAACAAATGCTGTGGTGGATGTCAGTCATCCCTGAGACAGGGAAAAACACAAGTTAAAGACATAGGGCTTAAGAGCAGGTCACCCTGTGAGCAGTGGGACCACAGAACTCTGGATTTCCTATGGAAATGGATGGAGGTTCAGGCACTGTTTTCTAGTGAGCTCACAAAGCAGCTTTTCCTGTTCCTGGGACAGTTCCAATGTCTCCCACACAGATCCTGGTTTCTTGTAAAGGTGACCTTACACTGCAACCCCCACTATTGGGATATTTTTCTCCCACCTGTGTTTACAAAGCCTATAGAAACATGGGATTCTGCCAGTCCCTTTGGGTAATAAAAATAACATTGTCCTTGAGTTCTCTTTGAGACTGACACATGCTGGAGAAATTTGTTGGAATTTTTCAAATGGTTCAAAAGCTCAGAGGGCCAAAGACAGAGGGATCTCAGAGGCCCTACCTTGTTTGCAAATCCAAGGAAAATCATTTCAGAGGAATAAATATAATTATCACTGCAGCCCAGAGAACTGCTCACAACTTAAGCTGGACCTGACACAAAGGAATAGATAAATAATGGAGAAGGAAGGGGGAAGCCAACGCTGCATCTCTCAGATATGCAAAACCACCCAGCTAAACCCCAGGGAGTCAGAGAACTGCCTTTGTACAGGCATGATTAAAGACAAAACAAACACTCCTGAGTTTTTCCCCCTTTGCCTTTCAACTCCAGCAATTATAGGAACTTAACCTGAAGCACACTCTGTCTGCAACCAGTTGATCTACAGAACTATGTGTGTTCTTGATTTCCAACTGAGATGATCAGGCAGACTGAGTTCCCACATTGTTGGATGATAGGACTGATGATTTCTTTCTCTACTCAATAACCCAAATTTCCAGGGATGAATGGCAGAACCAAGGATTCAACACCTGAGGTCAGTCGTAGGACTGCCAAAGCATTACAGCTCTGGCAGCATCTCTCTAGGACAGGCACCAAGTCACTCATACACTAAGGTGAGCCAAGACAGTAATTTAGGAAAGGAGGAATTTCACCTCTGAAAACAAAGTTTAAATTTGCTTTTGGCCCTCTGCCACCCACAGCTTGTCTTCAAGATCCTTCTGAGTAAGCACAGATCAGCCTCAAAGTTCTGTACAGCAGCTACACAGCTATTCCTGCACTCAGAAAGGGCATTTTCCTGGCATTTAACTCTTTTTGGTCTTTGGAATGTACATTCCCAAAGTTTTTCCCTCTGCCTACAACCATGAAGAAGTGGCATTATGGGAGAAAAGAGGTGGGGGAGAGAAAGCAGCACACTGAGAAACAGATCACAGAATCACAGAATGGAAAATAATATAATTCCAGGAACAAGAGCTCTTAATGAGAAAACAAACTGCACAGGTGATACGGATGAGAAGCCAGGATTATGAATCACAGTTCAGCAAGCTGCTGTGCCTGGGAACAGTGGGATGCTCTCAGGGAACAGGAGAGAAGCAGAACGCATTCCTAACTCTTGTTAGAACACTTCCAACCCTCTCAGAGTTCACAAATGCAGTGTAATATCCCCAGGCACATCCCTAAGCATCAATGTAAAATAACTGAACAATATGAGGTGAGGATGTTGGTGCTCTGGCTTTACTGCCTGTAGGATCCTGCATCCCTTTGATTATTCAGACACAGTCTCTTATATTGTTCTGGAAATTTGGTCAGAGCTGTGCTGGGAGAGATGCTGCAGCTGCAGCACACTCAGAGACCCTTCATTGCTCTCTTTCATGCGAGGGAAAATTGGCCCTTGCAGAAAAGCAGCTGTTATTTGTTGTTTTCGGGGTGGTTGTTGGTTTGGGGTTTCTTGTTTGGAGCCATTATGAAGAGTTTGCCTCCTCTTGCCACTTGACCAAATTAGCCAGGGTTTGTGTTGCCAGGGGGGGGGTGTTCTGAGCTGGCACAGGCACAGGGGGCTGTGCTCTCCTCTCCTCAAGAACACCTTTGGCAGGAAGGATGAGGCAGTGGCTAAAACTGGGTACTTGCTATCACAGCAGTTTCTACACAGCAGAAGGGGAAGAATTTCTAACTATCCTAAAAGCAAACTTTACCTCAGAGCAGTTTTCCACAAGGTCAGTCTGTATTTGGGCCAAAGACACACCTTTGAAAACTGGTAATACCAAACCCTTTGGGGTAAGACTGCAGAGAATTTGTGTGTGCAGAGCCTAAACCCAGAAGATCAAAGCCAAGCCCCAGCTCTTCACAAAAGGGTATGGGGGGAAAAAATGCAGCTCTGCCTCACACTGCAGGACAGAAATACAGCCACAGTCTTCCTTTCCAAATGGTCTCTTTTTTAATAAAACCACCTCATCCATTTCATAAAAGCAACTCATTTTAAAATAGCACTACTTTGGCATTAAAAATGTTTCCCCTTCATAAAACATCAGTGCTACATTTTTAATATAATAGCAGTTCACGCCATCTAGAAATATGCTGTAGCTTATATTTAAAGGTATATTAAAAATGTTTCCAAGACACAGCTGCTATTCAAAACCATCCTTCTCCTTTTTCTCCCCACACAGGGAATAAAATAGCTTTTCAGAAACCCACAAAAGCTAACAAAGGGTGCTTTCTTTTTGCCTACTTTTCAACCAGGATTATACAAATCATCTGTGTCCAACCCAACAGGAGATGGAGGTGTGGAGTCTAAGCTCAGATAGTTTGATTTCCTCTCTGTAGTTCAGTCCACCCAGCTGGTAATTAACACTTTCACGTGTCTTATATTAATAAATGAGCCCTGATTTTGAATTCCAGATCACACACAAAAAGCCAGACAAGGGAAATCTCGGGTCCTGATCCTGCAATCAACCTCTTGCACCCATATCCTGCATGAACTTTACCAGGGTATTGTGCTGACAGGCACTGGCACACACACATTTGGCTGGAAATCATGGTCTATTCTTTTCTTTCCTAAGAAGCAGGATGTTTCATTAACTAAAAGCAAGTCATTAAGGAAGGAAAAAAAAAAAGAAAAAAAGGAAAAAAAAAGAGATAAGAAATGGCAAATCCTAAATAATTTTGTTTTCCAATAGTGCTGCAATCGCTCAGAAGCACTGAGAAACACTGGCATAAAATAAATGTGAAAATAAGAGACTTACCCTGTGCTGCCAGCTGGCTGCCAAACCCATGTCTGCTGACAGCAGTGGCAGGAGCTGGTCGTGCCTTTGCTCCTGGTGATGGTCAATCCACGTGTCCAAGACAATTCTTGCTATTGTCACACAACTGCTGCTCCTCATCAGCCTCAGGCTTCTTAACATATTTGTCATTCACATGTTAGATGCTTCAACTCCTCCAGACTTCTAAGAAATAACCCCTTTGGGTTCATGTTGTATAAACCTTCTACCTGTAAAACCTCCTTTCCCTGGAACTAAATCCTGTTATTGTCCTCAGCCCACTCAGCTCTACAGGCACTCCTGGCTTTGATTCCCACAACCTGCACCAAACCTGAAATTCCATCTCTGTTAATACCATTTCAGCCATCCCACAACATTTTGCCTCAGTTTTTAAATTGTGCAAAGTCTCCCCAGACCATGGAGCCCTTTTTGGAAGCCACAGTAGGACTGAGAGCTCGAGGCCCAGGGAATGGTGGATGTCTGTAGGAAGCTCTGGGATACAAGGAAAGGGAAACACAGTTTGCTTTTTCTGTAGATGGAATGTTGTAAACACACAGCAAATTTAACCCATTTGTACCTATAATAGTAGCAAGACTTATCAAAGGGGATAAAAGATGTCCTGTCAGCAAACTGGCACCACACATCCCAGAGCCCAGAAGCTCCCTAACTTCACTCACATCCCTCTTGCCCTCTGGGGTGTTGGCACAGCTCAGTCCCAGCTCATGTCTCACCTGCTGGGGAGTCTCTCTGCAAACTGAGGAAACCCCAGTCAGGCTTTCCCTCATCCTGCCATGGAAAACGAGGAGACAGAGATCACTGTCACACAGCTCAGTGCTTCTCCCCAGACCTTATCTCTTTGTTTTTTAACAGGAGTGGGACAAAGCTGGATATGCTGATATTTATTTTCCCTGTAGGTGTAACAGGGAGCAGAAAGCAGTGAAGTGATTTGCCTAAGGCAGCAGATCAAGTCAGCAGCAGAATGAAAACCTGAGTGTGTGACCCTCGATGGTTCCCCCATCTGACTGTGCCACCCCTTGACTGATCTGTTTATAGCCCAGCACGTTAGTTTGTTGTTTTTAAATGAATTTACACAGCGATGAAAAAGAAAATATTTCTAGAAAGGGACAGAGCATTTGCCAGGTGGGGATTCTGCATTAACTAAGCAGGGATGTGGAATTTATCAGGCACAGATAAGCCTTTGAGGAACTGGGAAGGAGGGTTCCTTGGCTGGCAAAATGCTTTCCCAGGCAGCAGAAATGTTTTCCCTCCGATCAGGAAATCACACCTTTGGCAGCAGGATTAGTTGATGCCTTTAATGATACTGTAAGAAGATTATACTTTCCCATTCTCTTCACAATTCAAAGCTCTTAAATACAGAAGGCCAGTGATATTTCTTGAAATATCACTGTGGAATTACCACTCTCCTCACACAGAAAGCTGGAAAGGCCATCAGAGTGGAGCAAGGGTATTTGCCTTAAATATATTCATACAACAGCTCAGCAAGAGAAAACAGAAGCAGATGAATGTCTCAGATCACATCTCCACCGAGGGCTGATACAATGACAGTGCTCAGGAGATTACTGATGCTCTTCCTGATGGAGAGCTGAGATATGCTCCATCCAAACACTGCTTTTTTGGATGCTTTGGTGCCATCTGAGCCAAGGCTGAGGAAAATGGCCATTGATCATGGGAACTGTCAAGCAGGGGAATCCTATTCTGCATCACACAAGCTCTGTCCCTAACAGCTTCTTCTTGTGAAGGGGTTTGTAGCTTTAAGCTCTGCTATCCAGGGGATATTTATATTGGAAGATGCAAATTAAGGAACATTTCTCTGACATGGGAAACTCTTAATTAGCAAATAGTCCATCCAGGCTCAGTTAAACATTTAAATTGACTGAGAGAGCTGAGAAGATCCTGGAAACTGAATTGCTGCATTTTTTTAAAAGCAGGAGGCCTCCCCTTTCAAAGTTTAGGTACAGGGGAGCTGGAAAGAAGCCAAAGGGAATAAAGACGAAACCAAAGGTGTAACAGAAAATTGGCAGGGGATGGGAGGGGGGAGGTTTCTATGAATTAAATGATTCAACTCAAGTCCTGTTAAACTTCTCCCAGGCTCTAATGCTGCTGCTGCTGAACAGGAGAGCATTGCACTTCGATTAGTTTGACCACCTACAACTGGAGATTATCATCTGCTTATGGAAAACATAAAAGGAGGAGAGAAATAATATTTTTCTGTAAGTTTTGAACCCACTTCTACAATCCCTTGTATTTAATTAAAGCCTAGGGGATGATTTACAGGTGAAGAAAGGACTTGATCTTTATAAGACTACATAGGGTTTGAATTACGGCTAAAGAATAATTTTTAATTCTAAAGAATTCTTTTGGTTCCACCCCTGTGAAATTCTCAAAACATCGGTATGGATTTGTGAGGCAGACAAACAGCAGGTTTTCAGGAGCAGTGGGACAGGAACTGTGGTTGTTTCCCTGCTGAGCAGTGATGCCGTTTGTTCCATTCCTTTTACACCTGTACTTCACAATCCAGGGGAATCCAGTGAAGGCAACCCGAGAAAAGGTTTTCCTGGTTAGGAAGCAGACAGACACACTGGAAAACAAAAGGCTGAGATTGTTTTGAGGACTCCTGTTTGCATACTGCCCACAGTGTCCAAAGCCTGTGCAGACATGCACAAAGGCAGCACAGCACTCCTGAAAGACTGTGGCAAGGCAGGATGTAAAGAAACAAAAGGCTGTGTCTCCTCTTTCATGCAAACCTATGTCAGTCTAAGGGCTTTGATTTCCTTGCCTCCCTGGACACTGGGATTTCAGAGATGTGACTGTTTCCACTGATAAATGGAAGGAACTGATCATTCTTTGAGTTTTCTTGGAGCACAGGCTGAGCAAACTCACAGAGGGTTGTGGATAAATTGAAGAGGGAGCTACAGGTTAAAAAAAAAAAGAAGAAAAAAAAAGTATTGTTTCTACTAGAGAATCTGGAATAAACCCAGGCTCAAGAAAGGGATATAATTTCTGGGAACCAGACTGGTTTATATTTGATTTCATATCATTCATCTTCTCTGTTGCTGTACCTCCACCCATGTGTTTCTGCTGCTCCCTGAGCCAACAGAATGAATAAAAATCCCAGGTTGAGCCTTTATTAGCGTGTGTAATGCAAGTCAAGCTGCTTTGAACATCCTCTTGTTGGGTATTAATGCAGCATGCCATTTGTTACACGAGTATTTTGCTGTGGCAGACAGAAAGTGACATTTATGGGTCTATCATGAGAATGAATTTCACCATCCATTAAAATGATGTACAGGTAAACACTCTATTCATTTTAAATCCACGAGCTTTGGTTCTTTCTCTGCCCTGGTGGATGGGTCCATCAATACAACTACTATTAGCCAAACTATTTGCTGGGAAGTGAGAACGACTGAAAAATGTTACAGGCCTGTAATTAAAGGGATTGTAGCTCGAAGGGAGAGCACAGGAATCAAAGTTATTAGTGAACTGTCCTCTTCTAGATCTGTGATGCATCTCTAGAGCTGGAAAGGCACTATCCCATTCCATCACCAGGAGACACCACTCCAGGCTCAACCACCTCCCACAACCGACCCAGGACCAGGAGTTTTACAAAACATACATTTACAATTCAAAGTGAAAAAAAAAAAATCAATGTCTGGAAAATCTATAAATCTGACAGAACAATGGATTTATAAACCTCTCTGTGGGGTGCAGCCACTAAAGGAAGACAAGAGAGCCTGTAGGCACTGGGCCCTCAGCTGTAGGCTGAGTTGTCACCCTGTAGGGCAGGTTGGTGTTATTCAGTCACCATGTCCCACCCAGGAGGTGGCCACAGCTGAAGGGGAAGCTCTTAACACAATGTATTATCATGTTTTCAAATCCTCTGCTCTGGAGGATGAACATGATGTTAAGTTTTCCTGGGAATAGCTAAGAGAAATGAGCCAGGTAGAATGCAAACGTGCTCTAAATGTGAGCCACGTCCCTTGGAAAATGAAGTACTGTTGTTTATCCACTGTAATTGTAGAAATTAAGGTAATAACAATTACAATTAAGTGACTCATATGTACTACTGTGCAATTAATTTAGGCTTAGAGGCAATGTTATTGTGTATTAAATAAAAGGCAAATGATGATGTATCAGGTTGTCTGTGTGCTTCAGGTGGTTGCATTGCTCAGCTGGACCCAGCACCAGCCCATCTGCAGAGCAATGTGGGGCTCCAGGGACCTGTGCTGGGGAAACAGGTCACGCTCCCTTTGATGCCACATTAAACCTGCCTCTGACGACCTTCGGTGCTTTTTTGCAAAGTCAAGTTGTTCATCTGCCTTTCTTGGGTAAATGAAAGGCTGAAAGAGCTGTGTGTGATCTGCCTGAGCTCTGCTCAGGTTTGTTTGCCATTCCTGCTCCTTTGGAGTGCGTTCCTAAGCTCAGCTTTAAGGGTCTCAAGCAAAGTGTTGGTGCTCTGTTGGACTCCCCATGGATGAGTCACATGTGGAGGCCCTTTGTATGATTTATTACATGGTATTAATTAATCAGGCTCCTTAGGGTTGAATTATCTCCCCAAGTGCTCCAGCATGAGCTGTGTCACTAATTCAGCACCACATGGAGCCAGGACTAAGGTCACAGTGATGCCAAGGCTCCCCCTGTCCCCACAGACAGAAATTATGCAAAACCTCCCAAACCACAGCCAGTTCTCTCAGCTCTTTACTGACAGTGAAGCATCACAGTGACAATCACAGGAGTTGTGCTCTTAAGATAAATTACCAGAGTTCCACAACCTACTTGTTGCATTTATGTGAAGCTTTTCCTGCAGAGAAGCCACAAAGAGGTTTTGTGAATATTTTGGGCCACTCTAATCCTTTCTGTCAGCTTTTAACTATTAAATTGCTGATGCTCACCATCAAAATACAGTTATTCAGAGCAAAATGTGTGTCCAGTCCAATAAATCAAAGAAGAACAAAAGATTCCTCTGTCTCCTTTTTAATTCTAATGGCTGCATTTCCACAGTATAAATATTTCTAACTTGAGTCTCTGATTGATTGCCTGCAGTTTCCTACTCCTCCATTAAGAAGCAGAGAACCCAGAAGTTGTGGCAGGAAAACTTCAAAGAAAGAAATGTCTTTCTTTTCATGGTAATATTCCAAAAAGTGAAAAAAGAGTCTAGAAAAATAAATGCAAAAAATTTATATTATTTTTAAGTAGGATATGTTATAAAGTTCTCCTAGAGGCATCAGCAGGTCTGGTATTCCCATAAATATATTTTCCATAATCTGTCAGTATTTAATTAACAACCAGAAACTGCCTGGCAGAATCTAAATGGAATCTTTAAGACACTTAATTTAGAAAGTGTGGCTGAAATGTATTGGAAATGGTTCTCCTGGCCAGTTGTTTCTCTCCCACAGATGCAAAAGCTTTATCTCCCGGGCAGCTTGTCTGGATAAGTTTGGCAAACCTGAAAAGCTACAATTCACTTTCAAAGTGGATTTATTCAGTTCATCCTCCTCTTTCTTTCAATTACAGCCCCTTCCCTGAGGAAAAGCAACTGAAGAAAACCTGTTAGAAACCAGGAATCAGAAAGCAATAGGATATTTCCCCAAAACTGCTTTAGGAATAATGAAATAATGACTAAAACTGCACAGCTCTTGTTCTACCAGGCAAAAGAATTATTTTCAGAGTGGTCCTCACTCTCTTTGCTAATTTCTGCTCATATTCATTTTGACATTTATGTCTTCAACTGCCTTTGTATCAGCTGAGCTTTTTCTTTGATCTCTTTAGTAGCAGGGGTGCTTGGAAGGTATTTTTATGAAAAAACATGCCCTGGAAAATGTTCTCTTGTGAAGTCAGTCCTGGTGTGACAACCACTGCCTCCCAGTGTGCTGAGCGAGGGTTACAGCACGAGACTTCCCTGCACACTGGGAGAGATTTGCTGGAATTTTCAGTGGAAGCAACAGAAGGGTTCAATTTGTCTTCTAAATCCCACTAAAAATCCACCCTGCCAGAGGTACTTTCTCTCAGAGTGGGTAAAACCAAACAAGGAGGGGTAAGTGTAACCAGAGGGCAAGCTTAACTCTCCCTGGCACAATCCCACAGGCTCCAGAGATGGGGATTTTAGAGATTCTCCATTCACTGGTGGCTTGTTTTTCTTTCCCAGGCCACCAAGGGTTCATCCTGTTTTCCCCATTAATTTGTACAGGCATACCCATGGGAATTGTCATCCTCACAGAGGTATGAACGACCTAGGAAAAAAAAATCTCTTGCATTTCATCCTGGATTCTCAGCATTTCTTTCAAGTTTTGACCTGAGCGAGGCACTTCATACAACCCAGATGATTAGTGATTCCAGCTGCTGTGGAAAACCCTCATTCCAGCTTGGGAGGGAAGGGAGGAGGGAGTAGATGCAGCAGAAATGATGAACACTGAGGAACTGCAGCCCCTGGTTGAATGTGCCCTGCAGCAGGGTCAGCACAGGGAACAGAAATTCCAGTGACGTGGATGGTCCTTAAACAGAAGGATTTCAGAGCTCCCCCTGGGCTCTTTAGTGACATCTCTTTAGTGACAGACACTGCAAAAATGTTGGTGAACTGAGGGGTCAGTGGGCACGAATCCCTGACACACCAATGCAGCGTGGCTGGAGTCACCCTTCCCACAGCAGCACGGGGCTGGAGGGAATCAACCTCTTCCAAGCCCCAGTTCACTGAATCACACAATCATTAAGGTGAGAAAAGACCTCCAAGATCATCCAGCACAACCTGTGACTAACCACCACCTTGTCAACTAGGCCAGAGCAAGTGCCACATCATGGCTCATTATTTTAGCTCCATGTTAGCAGAAATTCTTGTCACAAACACAAAAACCCTGCTCTGGAGGGCATTTGAAATTCTGGGTCCTTTTCCTAGTGGAAGTTTGGCTGATTTCCCATCTCATCTGCAATTTCCCTCGCACACAACCTGTGCATTGAAGTTCCTCTGCAGCTCCAAGGCAGATGAGGCACCAGGATCATGTAAGACACAACGACGTGGCCCCAGCAGAGCACGTTTCACCTTTTGGTAAAGGTCCAGAGAAGCTCCTCGAGGTGCTGGGTGTTAAAACACCGTGTCAGTGTGGAGGATTTTCTCCTCACACCAACTGCCTGGGTGCCTGTCCCAGTCCCTTCCCAGATGTCACCTCTCAGAGAAGCAGCACATGCTGCAGCTGGTGGCTGGTGCTGAGCTATTTCCAGGCAGCTGTGCTCAGCCTATTGTTCCCACTGCAGACAAGGGATGTTTGCAAATGTGTTTGAATTTCCCCAGCCACAGTGGATCTCGCTGTGCCGGGATTGTAGCTGATTGTAATGGACACGAGATAATTTACACATTATAAAGACGGGTCGACAATGAAGAATGACTGTTTTTTAGCCTGTGAAGGAAGGGTTTGAGAAACAGCCATTTCTTTTTTTTTTGTGGAGCAGAGGCATTCGATGCCATTCGCAAAATGGCTACAAATAAGAAGAAGGCAGCATCAGCTGAAAGAAAATTATCTGGGGGAAACTCAAACTGGCCATGTGTGCTTTTCCACTTTTTGGGGTTTTTTTTGGCAGCAGGGTATGAGACACACTGCTCCAAGCTCAGAGCAGCTCCCTGCCACTGGAAGCAAAATCAAGACTAATCTCAGCCTGTGGGCTCAGTTTGTCTGCAGATCTTGTTCACATACTTAGCAAAGCACAACGTAACACAGGCTCAATGTCCAACACAGGCTCTCACAACACTGCTCTGAGCTCAGAGCATCTCCTGCCACTGGAAGCCAAGTCAAACCTAATCTCAGCCTGTGGGATGTTTGTCTGCAGAGCTTGTTCACAAATTTAGCGAAGCCCAACATGAAACAGGCCAAATGGCCAAACCAAACTTTCCTAGTTAGGGACAGAAGGGGAAAGAACTGGCACAGCAGCATCCAGACCAAGGGGACAGAGGTGATGTGGCAGTTCTGAACACTGGGCAGTTATTGGTGCTTTTGGAGGCAGGACTTCATCTCCTCCCAATCCTCTTCCTCAGGAAGGGAGCAGGTAGGAACAGAGCAGAAACCATCCCCTCCCTGTGGTCTGTCTATTCATGGAAAGAAGTAATTTATAGGCAGTGAAAGAACCCAGAAAAATGGCCCAGAAAGTGCCTCTAGGAAGATTCTGCCAGAGGAGGCTCAGGACACTGCTCTGAGGTGGAAATGTGCTGTGCCCCAGGCCATGGAAGGTCAGTGTGTTCCTGCACCACTCAGTGATGAAGGTACCCAGCATCTGCCAGGGCTGGGGCCAAACACCCTGTTTAAAAGACAAACAAAAACCTGTAGCCCCAGAGGTGCCAAGATCACACTCACATTACAGAAAATGCAACCTCACCACTAATTAATTCAGTTCTGCAGAGCCTTCCAAGATTCTTACATAAAAGGTTCCAAATAAAGCCAAAGCATTGTTAACAAAATGTTCAGGCTTTTTACAAATTAATTAATTTGTGATATTTCCTTAATGACAAGTATTATCTAATGAAACAAACACACCAGATCAAACAGACGTATCCTGTTCAGCAGCTAATCCAACGAGAGAGAGTGATAGGAAAATGTCTTTAGGGTTTAGCAGGGGAATAGCAAACAAACAGGCAATCACATATGTTTCATTTCGTTTAATATCTGGTATCTGTGTGTGAATAAACATTTCATATCACACCTTTTGATGGCTGCCACAACAATATTTCAGAGACGCAGCTCCTTCTTCACAGGGAAGTGGAAGTTGTTCTTCTGTGAGAAGAGGGAGATGAAAGACAGCTTTGCAATGTAGTTCCAGCACAGCTCCAGACCTTTTGAACCATTAGGATTTATATGTCATTAAATAATTAACTCAATGATGCATGAGAGAAAGTAATGTGGCTCTCTGTAAAAGACCTCAATTAATTGCTTTCATTGCAGCAGACACTGGGTCCTCATGATGAGATATAAGTGAGGTGAACTTTGTTTCAGAGATTGCCTTTTAAATGCAGCCATAAAAAAAGTGAAAAATGACTCGTTCAGATAAGAGTTTTGTTTGCTGGGATGCTTTTTTTTTGTGTTGCAATGTCTTTGCCTTAAATTAACTGACATAATCAGATACCAAGCTCGGAGCCTTGCCCTTGTGTTACACCATTCCCTTTGTACTGTTCCCTCTTTCCTCATGAATTCCAGGGACAGCAGAAGACATAGCAAGGCATGTCTGAATTATTGATTTTTAATTAATTTATCTGCTGCCTTTTATCTTTCAGTATTCACAAGCTGGTATAAACAATTTGGTTTCAACTGGCCATTGCATTCTGCCTCTCCTGGGATTATCCTGTAGTCTAATAGGATATAATTCCTGATTGTGTCAACCTCTCTCTCCTTTATTTAATCCCAATAGTTTTATCCAGACTTTTCTGCATCACCCTTAAGACCCTTCTTACCCTGGTACCCACAGCCTTTCACAGGCTGGTCCTGCAGTGACTGGAAGGAGGAACTGGAAGGCTCAAGTCTTGGACTCAATCCCCAGGGCATCCCACTACACTAAATTGAATAGTTAGATGAGCACTTGGAGTAGAAACAGAGACCAGTCCACAGCCTACACTCTGACCTGAGCTCTGACAAGTCTCAGGGCAACTCTGAGGTCGAAATTTCAGCTAAATTTTGACTAAGGCTCTGTCTCATTCTTCCAGCCTGTTGCAGATCCAAAGAGTGGGACAAGAACTGCAAATGGCAAATAGGCAGCAGTGGAATATCCACTAGTTTAAGATTCTGGTCAAAGGTCTTCAGGTAGAAAGAGCATTCCTAATCCCAGCTTTACCATGGGTGGAAATGAAGCCACTTAACAGAATGGCTTTCCAGCACAACTTGTGTGCCAGTGCCCATGCTGTCACCTCAGTTCATGGTGAGATAACCCCCACTGAACCCCGGGGGAAGATTAGGAGTATATTATCCATGTGGGGCAATTTTAGCCAGGTTGCTGCTTCATTATTTAAAGGGTTGTGGTTTGTTTAAAAAAAAAAAAAAAAAGAAAGAAAAAAAGAAAAAGGAAAAAAAAAAGGACTAATCCAGTGCCATCTGCTCTGGATGAGGTGAGAAGAATTCTGCCAGCATCTCATGTTCCCCTCTGTCCTCTGGGTTCACGTGGGGATCCATTCCCATTTAATTACAGGCTGTCACATTGCTGCTGCTGCCTTGGAATGGACACACAAAGGCTGGAGAGAAACGCTCTGCTTTCCTCAGCAGATGGCCCAGCCTTGGCCAGCAGGAGCCAAGAGGTGGTGAGAGCTGAGTGGATGCTCTTTGCCCTGTTTCCAGCAGTTCCTGCAGAGAGGATCAGGCTTTGCAGGCTGTCAGGGAGACTGGAGCTCTCACCACTGGGAAGGCTGTTCTCCATTACAATCTCAAAACAAAAACTCCCCGGTTTGGGTGAGGGAGTGCAGCAGGTCCCTGCCAGCTCTGTGCTGGTTCTGCTGGGCATGGGGCAGCAGGAAGACAGGAGGAGAAAAGCTGGTCCTGTGAGATTTTGCACAGACATGGAGGAGAAATCAGTGTCAGCTTTCTGCTCCCAGACTGGGGGTGGCTGCAGGACAGTCAGGAGGAGGAGGAGACACATGGCTCAAGTGAGAATCACACTTTCAGAGCTGGAAGTCCCCGTGGCAGAGCATTCACCTGAGCTGGGAGGATACACGTGGTAGCATGAAAAGACAAATGCTCTGTTTGTTCTTCAGAGCTCTGAATTTTCAGCTCCTCCCAACTGCACAAATGGAGGCAGATCCCAACCTTCCAGGAGGGGTGTGTGGCCAAGCAGGGGTTATTTTCTCACCCTGGCTCTGCTGGCAGGTAGCACTGTCAGGTCAGGAGTGAGAAAGTCATCCTGTGACCACCAGATACTCATTGCTCACTTCCCACAGTCTCTGCTTCTGCAATAAAGGTACTTGCAAAGACAAGAATCCCCTTGATCATGGCAGTGAAAGGGTGCAGCTAATGGGCTCTTAATTGGCTGGGACTGACAGGCAGTTGAGGTTCTCCCTGCTCCAGGCTTTGGAAACCAAAAGGAATGGACTTCCCATGCAGCCACTGACATCAGTGGTCTTCACATGGGCTGCCTGGAATGAGCTTCATTAATGTTTTCCTTGGTATAATCCATCATCCCTTCAACAATGCATTTCTGACAGTTAATTAGACTCCATAGAGTGGAATAAGTAGTGCCGTGTTTGGAATTATAATCCATTGCTGAAAAACAGATCATAGGAGGCACATCATCAGCCCAAGCTCTTGGACATCTTAAGTAGTTTTTATTCCAAAAGCTTGGTAAACTGGGCTTAGGAAATTCTGCAGCATGTTTGCCAATGGCTTCATTACAAGGAGGAGTCAGGAATCAGAGGCCACCTGTTCATTAACAAAACCCCAAATAAATAAACCAATATATAAATTCAACCCTTCTCAAGGCACATGAACCTCAAGTGTCATTACTTACACTGGGTGACATTCAGGGCATGAGGGATGAAATCCTTGTCCAGTTGAGGCCTGTGAGAAAGTTCCTGCTGAGTTCAGTGAGACTGGATTTGACATGAGAAGTCATTTACATGGATTAGATTATAGGATGGAAAATGCTGCAGTAGCGACTTCTTTCATGTGGGTTACCTGGGACTTTTGTGTTTTGGAAAGGTGGTGTTTTTTACTGGGTATTAAGAACAAAACTAGGAATTTGGGAGTGGCTTCTAAGCAGAATTGTGATAAAAATGACCACACTGAGTAACACTAATAATGCTGAGATTGAATTCATAATATTAGTGGCTTGGCTAGGCCAGGAAATCCTAAAACAGGAGAGCTCCTGTGGATGCACAGAAAGGAGAGTAATGTTAAAGAGGAGGACAGAACTGGCTCTGTGATGAATGGCATGAGGCAGGAGGGATGTTCTTCCAGAAGTATTTGCCTGCAAGTGCTCAGGTGTCCACTTGCTTCAGACATGCCACAGTGCTTCTGCCTTGGGGCCCCCGAGCACAAGCACACTGGTTTTACAGCTGACAGTCCCAGCAAGTGTGACAGGGACAGCATCAAGTTTAAACAGACCTAGACCACTGCTTTCCACCTCTGGCATCATTTCCCTCTGTTCTCTCATTCTCAATTGGCTTTTAATTTACTGCTTATCTAGGCAGCATTTGAAAGATGTCCCAGACCTCTCTGGATTCAAATATTCCACTGAACACGACTGTGACTCTGCTGTTTGGAAAGCTCATGCAGCCATCTGGAAGCATCCTCATCTTCAGATGTTAAAAGGAGAGCCAGTGCCTTCCCCTTCTTGCCCAGCCTGTCCCTGCCCACATGTCCCTGGTGCTGAGCTGAACACAGGAGCAAAGGAGCTGCCTCAGGGGCACAGTGCCAGGGATACTGCTCAGCATCCTGCCTTTTACCAAACCCCGGGCGTGGAATTGAATTGTTATGAGACTCCGGGCAAGCCACTGAGGAGAACCAGGAGAACCAGGGCCCTCCAAGATGAGCTGTGTGAAGATCAGCTGAGCAACCCCCATGTCTGTTCGTGGGCCAAGCCTAACATGATCTTAAACTACGGTGGTTTTCTTCTTCAAAGCTCTCAGTTCCCTGAGGCAGCGATGCTCCACCTGTGAATGCAGCCCATATATCACAGAGAGACAATTTCCTGGGCAAAAAGCCTGGCTTCTGATGTCCCTCTTCCTAAATGGTCCCTCAGGTGTCAGAGTAAATGAACTGTCATGGTGAACCACGATCTTCCCTCCTGCTGCATAACGAGCCTGTTTGTTTAGATGAGCAAATAGCAGCAGCCACCCCCAGCAGCAAAGTGCTCCTTGTGTCCAAACAGGGAGCAGGATGAAGGCTTTCCCACTGCACAGGGATGGTTCAGCTGGTCTGTGCACACAGAGACAGTCTGGAACTGCTGGGATGCATCACATCTTCTCTGTGTGTATTGCTCATGCAGCTCTGGAGAGCTTTGGTGGACATTCCTCTCCTGCTGCTAAAAGATGATCAGAGAGCTGACCAGCCAGATCCCACTGAGCAATTCACTGGGAAACTGTGGAGCGTTGGCAGAAGGCAAAGACCCCACAGCTTTTTAAGGGAAAACCAACAAAGTCAAAAAGGGCACATTTTAATATTATAATTAGTTTGCTGCAACAGATTCAGTGGCTAATTTCCATGTCTCCTTAATCTGAATTGTTACCACCAGGATGTCATGAAGAACCTGGTTCTGCTTTTATACATATATTATGTTTTTATGTATTAAAATTTATTACAGAATCTTTTTGCAATAACAAGATGGGCCTCAGAAGCTGACACCAAGTGTCTGCATAAACTGAGCTGTTCTGTTGACCTTAAATGAGGCTGCAACTTCAACTTTGAATCAGATTTTTTTTTCTTTCATCTTATTATACTCAGCTTCTAGACATTCTTTTGGCAATCCAAGCTGTGGTGCAAGTGGTGAAGAAAAAAAGTGAACAGGATTGGAGCAGAAGATTAGATATACAGCTCTCACAGCTCCTGATGGTTATTCATTGATTATTTTGGGTGTAAATTGTATTGATTATGGTAATGAGAAAGCTCAGGGACAAGTGACAAGCCAAGTGACAGGCCTTCCATGCCAGCATGTGTAGCTCTGAATGCCATTTGCAAAGCACTGCTGGAATTCACACAACTCTGAACTGCTGCTGTTTGCAGCCCTTAATGTCCTGGTACATCTGGAGCACTAATGAAGGTGCTTAATCAGAGCTGTGCATTTCACACATGGAAAAACCAGCAGAGGAAGAGCTGCCCTGTCCAAGAAGTGGCACTAAGGAGGTTTCTGCCAGAGCCAAAACTGAACCCAGATTTCACAACAGGTCTTACAAACCGAACCCAGATTTCCCAACTCCAAGGCCTGTTACACACAAAACACCTTCCATCAATACTGAAATGCTTCCAACCACATTGTTTTCATGCTGGGGGAAACCAATTTTCCAGTGTAACCTTTGTCAGCTGTGGATTGATGAAGGGCTGATATTGGACAAGATATGAACTTCTTTTGCCAATCTCTATTGTGACTCCTGGGAAAATAAGTCAGCAATTTTTCACAGGGATGTTCTGAGGACAGATACATGAAGGATGATCAGATGCTCAGACACAAACAGATAAGACAGCAAATGAAAGCCAAGGAAGAACTGGAATTCCACACCACACATTCCCAGTATTGTATTTCTTGTGTATTTTTCTCCTGCCACCAAGGATACCTGATATTTCTCTCGAAGTCCCAGCACTTGTATTCATGTAAGTGTGAATTCAGCTTTCAGCTCCTAACCACCAACATATTAGCAAGAAAGGGGTTTAGCATCTGCTCTCTGGTATTTTAAGCACAAAAGAAGAGAGACCTATAGCTTTGTCCTGACAATGCTGGTAAATACTTGGTGCCTGTTTTACTTACCAGAAGGTTACACAACATTAGTGCAGAATGGAAATGTCATGCCAGGCAGAGAGACAACTGTGGCTTCTGCACAAATTCTTTCCATGCTATAAATATAGATCTTCCCCCATAATTGCAACACAATCTCGATCTGCCTGTGGTGATAAAGAAAAAAAAAAAAAATATCTGTTTAATTTAATTAGAGTCCATTTGAAAACCTAGTAGCATGAAATAATTTGATATACAGAAATAACCCTCACCAGCTACAGACACCATTTCATTGTGTCTTATCTTGGGATAACAGTAACTGTTACATTTCAAACCTTAAACTGCATAAACAGCATGACTAGAGATAGCCCTAAGAACATTTAAAATGACGTCAGGATATTACCACTTATTCAGCTCCCTCGCCTCTGCCAGGCAAAGATGCTAAAAATGCTGCTGGAATAACATTCACCCTGGAGGAAATTCATGGCTAATTCCTGTCCATCCACTGCCCAGCTCATTTTCTTGTGGGTGGGGTCATTCCTGGCTTAAGGGGCAAAGCTATATGAAGAGTGCTCTAAAATTGTTTGTGAGGTATGACATTAAAAACCTTTTTATTCATTCTACAGCAGATAAGATAATGTAAGGCAAAATGAAGAGTCTAAGGACAAACTTGTTTAAAAAATGGTGTTTTTTGTTTTTTTTTTTAATTAAAAAACTTGAGGAAGAAAATACTCTTCTCCCACTAACTTCCTTTGGATACTTTCATTTGTTTTCAAAATATTATTGGCTATCGAAAAAAGAGCTTTTCTTTGTTTTTTATTTTTGGCTTCCAGTACCATTTTGGAAAGTAGAGAAATAAATACTATAACCACGCATTTTTCTATTTGGCATTTTATTTCTTCCAGAAATACAAGTCTAAATCTATAAAAAATCTATAAAAACAGCTTGTGTATGCATTTCTATATATGGATATTTGCCTGCATGAGGTACAGATTGAAACCTATGAAATTGCCTCTGTGTGTGAAGAAAAGACAAAGGAAGAGGGCATTAAATCTATAAAAAATACCTCAGATGACAAAGAGAGGGATAGAGGGGTAAAAACACGGACTTTTTCTTCTCTATGTCATAGGAGAGAGCTGGAAATTAGCAGGGAATTGTCCCTCCTCCTTGCTTTCTGCTCCCATAATTTCTGCTGTGTGGATCATCTGTCCTTGTAGATGTTCTCTGAACAAGCACAAGGACCTCCCTTTCCCAGACTGTCCCTGTGTATCAGCCAACAGTGAATCAAAAGGGGCACAAACAAGGCTGAACTGAGCATCTGTACCAAGGCAGAACAAAAGCCTTCAAATGCTGTTTAGGAAATCCTGAGCCATCTCCTGCCACTGCCTGCCAACAGGGATGGCAGTGAGCAAGGCAGAGCTTCAGACAGCTACTCAGACATTATTATTAATTATTAGTATTTACACTGATTAGCATCCGGCAGCCTTAGCCAGGGAACAGATTCCACTGTGCCATCTCCTGCTGCAGGTCTCTTACACCAGGCACAACATGCCTGGGGAGAGGCTCTGAAATGCTGAAGTGGATCCACTCCTCTGGCTGGATGTGACTGATTCTTGGTTTTAAAATTATATTAAAAAGAAAAAAAAAAAATAAGCTATCAGAGTTATAGAGTAGTTTCCCATGGGGAAAAAACAAACAGAAAAAGAAAAGCAAACAACCACCCAGAAATTGTATTAATATCTACAAATCACACTGGGGGTGATGGGACTGGAACAGTTCTTTTCCTCCTCTTGGTTTTATGTGGTTCGAACCTTCTCCCAAGGAGGATGATCTGGAAGAAGGTCCAGCTCAGGACCCAGATGAAGATGCAGCCCAGAGCAGGTTGGTGCTATTTGTAATTTCTATTTTGGAAGAGCCCAGGGGGCTCACTCAGCATCAACACAATCAAATCCTGACCTGGGGAGCACAAAAGCTCTGCAGCAGGGATGGGCACAGCTGGGACCAGCTGGGGCTGAAGGTGGGAAGTGAACAAGGGTTGAGAGTGGACACCGGGTCCAGCAAACTGACAGTGCTCATCCCACCTCTCCCTTCTCCTTCCCCAGGCTCCCCTGGACCACAGTTGCCATCCCAAAGCCTCCACACACAGCCTGGAGTGACTTTTCCCTCCCCACCTCCTGTCGAGCTGCATCTACATAAACCTGCATTTGTCTGTGACGAGAGCCCAGTTTTCTCTCTTTATTTATCTACCTGTCGACTCATTTTACAATCTCTCCCTGGACAGGCACAGAGCAGGAGACAGAACCAGATGCTGTGGCATGCACTGAATGCCAACGAGCCTGGTGGGGTGTGCGAGTGGCCTCACGCAGAGGAAAGGTCCTTTTGTAAACATGCCTTGTGATCAAAGGGCTGATGCTTGCTGATATTTTCAACATTAATAATCTCCCAGCTGCCTCACTCTATTCTCGGGCTCCCTATTTATCTATCCTTCGTAGAGGCAGAGCTTAAAACAATCAGCTGGCTGAAGGAAAGGGAGGTTGTTGGAAAGAGGAATTCACTTGGAGAATAAACTGTATTGACATTGCACAGAAAAGCATTAAATATGTATAAAATCGTTGTATTGTCATATACTCCACCAGGCTGAGAGGCATCTAAATGTGTGTGTATGCATACATATAAAATAATGTATATTCTCATCCACGTTCCTTCAAAATCCATGTGCTGCCCTGTTCAACTCCTCCCTTCCTACCCAACTGTGCAGAAATATATAGAATCAGGTGATCAAAACATGATTGTTTCATCAATCAAACAGAAAAATTACTGCCAAAAATAAATGCCCATGCAAGGTATTCTCAGAAGACATAGCTGGCTGGTTTTGGGATGGTTGGTATGTTTGTCAAAGAGGAGCAAGAAGGAAGCCAAGAGAGAAGCTAAACAGAATAGCTCCAGTAGCACAGCTCTGAATGACAGTGAGGGAGAATATTTGGGCCAAGTGCTGGCTGAGACAGACCTGAAGACACAAGGAAAAGAGATATTTCCTGTCCTTTGACTCCTGCTGTGCTCAGTGGAGCAGGACGTGGTACATCCTTTGCCAATCAACAGGATTCCATGGCCAGTCTCTCCTCTTAATAAATGTCCTTTTGCTCAAGGAGAAAGCTTTCATCAAAGCTGGTTATAAACTGCATACACCAGGAAAATGTCATCTGTCACTGAAATCCTGCCAGCCCTGGCATGGCAGGCAGCAGACCAGACAACCAGGCAGAGGCTGGGAAATGCACCACATCTGGCTGGAACTGCAGGATTGGTGCAAAATGAATGGAAGGGATCCAGGCAGAGCACAGCAAACTCGGTGAGTTGAGCCTTGTGTCAACACAAGGTCCACTGGGATCTTTGCTGGCCCATTCTTTAACTTCCATGCAGGAAGGTGCTTCCAGCACCTGCTCGTGGTGCTGATTTAGGGTGTCCTCCCACACATGACTTGCCTGCAGAGTCCCTGAGTGTTCTGACTCCACGTGCCCATGCTTAGCCTGTCCCAGCTGCCACTTTGTCCAGCTGCATAACTGGGAGCTGTTGAGACAATCTATACCTCTACTTCATCAGCCACTCAAGCTAAACCTGCAGCAAGGCTCTCCAAAGCACAGGGGGGTCAAAGCTATCAGAAACAAGGTCCATTTTTAATCCATTAGAGCCTGACAATGCCACAAAAATAGGACTAATACTGAGTTGCCAGCAAGGGTGAAAATTTATCACTACAAATATTTTGCTTTCCTTCTACCTGGTACTTAAGGGCTTTTTAAACCCAAAGGTCAGAGAGAAACTGCTGAGAGGAATCACAATCAGAAGAAACACTTCCAAAGGGGGGAGAATCTTTCTGCAGGAAACACATGCCCAGACTGACAAGGAATCATGCCCATGGCTTTGTATCTTCCCAGGACTGTGCTATGTGTTAGCTGGAAACAGGACCTTTATTTTCAGATCCCATTGTAGGAGCTGCATTTCCAAGCATAATCCACTGAGAATTCCAGGCTATCTAAATGCCTGGTTTATCCCCACATCCCTAATATGTATATGTAAAGTAGAGTGATGTTATCTATTGCTGGGATATTGCACTGTATTGCTGGAATTGCCTGCTCCTACAGGGTAGGATTTCCCTCCCTTCCTTCCCTGCCTAAATAATTATCAACATTTCAATGCAGTAGTTGTCATGTCAGGACATCAGCACCAGGATTTTAATTCCTGATACATGAAGACATGGGCATTTCAGAAAGGAAACCAAAAGTTTCTTCCTCTTGGCCTCTTAGATACAAGACCACAGGCAGCAGGACTGATTCACACCACCAGTCCTTCAACACTGGAGGCTGCAGGACTGGCAAAGCTCTGGTCAGTGGTCCTTGAATTTCTCCTCTGCTAAAGACAAGGCTGGAGGAGCTCAGAGTTATCTTGCCCAAGCAAGAAATCCCTGCAGCTCTCCAGCATCCTGCCCTCAGTGCCACCACACATCCATCAGCTGCCCCTGCTATGCCCAGGATGTTTTTCCTGGCTGTTCAATTAAGAATCCCCATTGCCCTTATCGGTGAAAAATCTCCTTCCAGGGCTGGCAGATGGGGAGGGAGGGAAGTGCAGTGTGAAATGCAAACATCTGCTGGCTGTGCCTCCTCACCCTGCTGTGCTCATAGGACAGGCCCTGTGGAGTGAGGGGAGCAGAGGATGCTGCTGGCAGCAGCTACTCTGGGATGTTTCAAGCTTGGGAATTAATATAAGGGGATTTCTGTTTTTACTGGAGGTGGTTTTAGTCCTGTGCAAAGGCCTCTGACTCACAGCCCAGGGTCTGAGATGTGATAAACATAGAGAAAAGGCAGAGCCAGCATCTCCCTGGCCCTCAGAGCTCCCTCTGCAGATGAAAGAGGAGCCAGGCTCTTTTTGCACAGCATTTTTCATATATTGGAAGCGTTTGTAGAAATAAGTAACTCCCCAGTGACCAAGTGCACAGAGACACATTTGCCAGGAAAATAAAAGGCAGCTGGAGCCCTGTGCATGCTCATCTTCCACCCTGGTATGTGCTCCAGCAGGATGCAAGGAGACCCCTCCTGACACATCCACCTCCCATCAGCGTCTCCCAATGGAGAGGTGAGAATCTGTGGGTACACAAAATAAAGTAGGGGGGGAAGGGAGTGAGGAAAGGGCATCACATTCATGGTGAATACAGGTAAATAATCACTTTTTTTAAAATGCATAATTAATTGTGGTATCCCTACTAGACAAAATTGTGACCAAGACATTATAAAAGGTAATTAATATAAATCTAAATACTGATCTTGGCCTCAGCTACTGTAAAAGAAAAGAATTAGAGGAAATATCCCTCTTTCCAGACATTTAGGCAGGACAGAGGGCTAGATACACCCTTCCAATGGATTTGGATACTGCTCCTTATGCTTCCTTATGCTCCTATGCCCACTCCTTCCCCAGTGCCCTGCCTGGGTGATGCTAATAAGGAACCCAATTAGCATTCAAGGACCAATTGTGCCAATTAGGCCCTGGCACAAGCTGGGGCTGGGTCCAAGAGCTGCTTCTCCAGCTGCCAAGTGCCTCCTGGTCATGCTGTGGAGCACAGCCAGTGCCACCTTCCATCAAGGGGGAGCAGGGAAGTGCTCCCCAGCAGCCAGGGCAGCACGCTGGTGTGGCAGGGCTGGGACACAGCTCTTCCCTATTTTCTGTGGGCTGGATCCCTGGCAGGATGTCTGACCTGTGTGTCAGAGCACACCTGGGCTCTGCTGAGGTACCATGTGCATCTTCACAGAGCAAAAGAGGTGCTGGGAGGGGACTCTGAGCTGTTCTGTGGCTCCTGGGTGCTGCCAAGCTCCAGGGGCACAGCTCTGCAGGAAGATTAAATGCCCCTGCAGTTCCCAGATTAAATGCCCCTGCAGTTCCCAGAGCAGGAG
This sequence comes from Serilophus lunatus, assembly GCA_013399895.1. NCBI lineage: Eukaryota > Metazoa > Chordata > Aves > Passeriformes > Eurylaimidae > Serilophus > Serilophus lunatus. The sequence continues at coordinate 222,156 of VXBA01001791.1, read as the reverse complement.
GTAGAGGGGCAGCCTGGTACTGTATTTTCTGGTGCCTGTGGGGGAGGCATTGATGACTCCTGGCAATGAAGTGGCCACTGTCTGCTCAGGACCTGCAGCCAGAGATGGAAGTCAGAGAGTGCTGGCATGAAAGGAGGAGGGACAGAGGATAAGAGTTTGCTCTGAATCTGCTACAAATTTGCAGCAGGCACAAATATTTGGCGATATGGAACAGAATGTTTCATTTCCAAAGCAAGGAAAGGAGCCCCCACGCTTCCCAAATGGCTGCTGGGAACACTCTTCTTCCCTGTCCTGGCCCTCTGCAGCCATGGGGATGTGCCAGGGAGGGCAAAAGGAGAAATGCAGCCTTCAAGAGGAAGATAAGGGTATCTTGGTATGTGCCAAGACCAGCAGATCTCTCTGGATGGAAACACGGCTACTCCCTCACTCCTGGAGGGATCATCAGACAGAATGGGATGGCACAAAGCAGCAGAGAAGGTCTGGGATGGAGCAGAGGAACAGAATAAACAACAGCTATATTTTCCCAATATTACATTTTGACTGCAGAAAGCCAGTTGGAAAAAATATGTACTATGATAATCAGATTATTTTTCTTTTCAAGTCTCCTCTCAGCCAGCAAGCAAACAATTAGGCCTTTGCACAGAACCAGTATCAGAAATGATATATCTCTGTCCTGCTTGGGTGAATAAAATATGTCCTGAAATAGCTGCAGTCTCATAGCTATGGCTCATAGATATCAGGGATGCCAGTCAGGGTTAAATCGCTCTTTCTTTTCAATTATTTTTTCATAAATTAAAACCCAAATGACAATAAATCATGCTATAAAAATTAAAATGTCATTTGCTTTTATCAGGACTAAAATTAAGCTATACACACACTGAAGATATAACAAAGGGGGAGAGGGAAAGAGCTGAAAAAAAGTATGATAATGGATTTTTCATATATTTTAATGCAGTTGAGATGAGTCACGAGGTCTGCATGTGGAACTGGGTCACAGAACTTTTTCAGGCTTAATGTTCTGCCCTACACAATTAAAAAGTAGCCCAAACTAAGACTCCTTAGAGAGTCTTTAGGCCCTGGAAGAAAGGCATGACAAATTTGCCTCAACAGCTCCCAGTTCTGCAGGGCCTGGGGAACATCACACTCAGTTTTTCAGGATCTGCTCCCATTTAGGCCATTGATAAAATTTATTGCCACAATAAAAACCGAATTAAAAGGGCTGAACTTTTTCTCTTTCAGACTGAAGTGTGGTGCCTGTCTCTGATATTTTCACACCATTCCCATCCTGTGTCCAAGCAGAGCTGATTTGGGTACAGGTGAAACATTGGCAACCAAACTCCAGATCCCCTAAATTAAACTTAGATGGGTCAGACTGTGCACTGGGCTCAGTCCTGGACTAAGCTGCACTAATGATGGGGTTATCAAGCCTAAAGGAACATCTGGGGTTGGTCCAGGGCTGCAGCACCACAACAGCAGCAAGTCTGACGTGGCAGATTTTGTCTTTGCAGTGTAAATATTGAATATCCTCTCCAAGAGCACAAAAGCCCACGATGCCAGGCAGTGTTAAGCACACTTTAGGCTGGTCAGCACTCCAACTGTTTTATTCAATAATCTTCTCTCCTCCCACGTTCTGAAGTTTGCAAGAGAAAGAGCTATTTCAACTCTAAGGAGAGCATGGAATGGTATTTGCATTTTCACAAGGATTAAGCTGGAATCACAGGACATCCCAGTGCCTGAAGGAGGTGGAGTATTCACAGGGAGGAAAGAGGGAAAACAAATGGCATCTGCTGGCTCCAAGGGCAAAAGTGGCCAGAGATGTAAATGCTCATTACTCCAGCAAGAAAGAGCTAAAACATCCAAGCAGATCTGAGCTGTTTGAATTCTCTGCCTGACTCTGCTCTGTATGGTAATATTGGGTGAAAGAATTATGAAAACTTAATGGGAAAGCAATGAAATATGACCAAAGCCTTGTAATGATGAAATATAATGAGTTGTAATGAAGCAGAGGCAGGAATAAAAAAAACAACAAACCAACACCTCAATTCTTGGGAAACAAATATTAAGAGACAGGAAGAGTATGAGAAGGAAGGGGGGGAGTGAAGGAGAGGAGAAAGGAAGCAGCAGCTGGAAATGACTTTTAACTTTTCCACTTAGTGTTTTAAAACCAAAAAGCAATTACTGCCAGGCTGGCATTGCCTTTCTGCACATTAATTTCCTATTATGAATAAAATTAATGAGTTTAACAATCGCCTCATCCTCATAAAGTTGTGCTCTTCATTATTGGTGTTAATAATCCACCAGGGACTCTGACTCCAAAGCTCAGTATCATGCCCTGATTTTCTGAGGTTTAAAAAGAGAAAACAGAGATAAGGTGGGGATGAGGATTTCAAGAAAAAGAAAAAAGATGATGAGACTTGACCCAGGATGAAGGTCATTCTTTATTCAATGACCTTCACGTGGTTACGTGGCAGTGGGACCCATTGAAAGGGACAATTCTACTTTTTTCCCAGTGACAACAGCAAACCAAGGTCACACCACCTCAGATGTCACATGGCAGATTTAGAGTGCTTGAAAGGCAGGCAGACCAGCAATATCTTGCTGTTTCATCTCTGCCTTTCACTTGAAAACAAAGTTATCAGGGATGGGACACATCACACCCATCATTTAAATGGCACACAGGTGGCAGTGGAGGGAAACCTCCAGCTCCAGAGCAGCCTCCAAGGCTTGGCACAGTGGCAGACGGTGTCACTGCTCACTCTGTCTTGCAACAAGACATTCAGAGCTGCCTGGTGCTGCAGCCTGAGACCCGGAGCTCACCAGGCTGAGTGCAGCATCCTACATCCCAGCACTGGGACTGGGACAGTCCACGAGGACAGAACGCTGGGTACTGAGGATGCTGTGCCACTGCAAAGCCGTGGAATTCCTTCCCTAGAGGCCAGATGGCTGGAATATGGAAATTTCTGCGATGGCAAATGAAAATCTCTCACCTGTCTACCCGAATTCACTAGAGAAACCTGGCTGAGATGGCAGCAATTCACAAAACAAGATATAGACAACCTGCTATGAGGTTTCTGTCTATACCACCCAGCACCCAGCAGGCTGGCATCCCTGCCAGAACACCTTTTCCAAAAGGTGGCCTTCCTACAGACCAGCTGGAGAGGTTTAAGGTGTTGTCTCCCTGCTCCTGCCCATCCCTGCAGCTCAGCAGCCAGATCACTCCTGGAGAGCATTCCTTGATCCACTTCCCTCATAATCGGCTGGAGTGGCATAAATGATATGTTTGCAGGGCTGAGACTGATGGAAGCAGCTTACAGAGCCCTCGTGTGAAACACTCCTGCCTGTAATCTCTGGGAGAGATCCGGGTTCCAAAGGGCTGGGGCAGGGCTGCAGCCTTCAAAGCAGGGCTCTGAAAGCAAACGTGCCCACAGGCTCAGCAGAGCAAGTCCCTTTGCTTCAGACACCTGAGGGACAGCTCACATCTGCAAAGTCCTCCAGTACAAGGGATTTTAACTTCCATCCTCCTGTCCCAGACTTGGGCAGAGTGCTGATCTGAACGGTCTGAGCTGGTCTGGCTGCACACACTGGGCACAGACTGGGTTTTCTAAACATCCTCAGCTAAATTTACAAGACTTTTAGCCCAGCTGTAGTGTTAACAGCATGTCACTGCCCTTAAATTCTCTGTCCTCAACACAGAGGTGTTTGCCTCTGTGAAGTGAACAAACACAGCACAGATCCTTCACGGATCAGGGCACAGAAACACATTTTCTTTACAATCCCTTCTAGGCAGAGGACTCCCTACATGAAAAGCCAGAGTTCACCAGGCAGTGGCAGGTTTAAGTCTCCTACTTTGTCCCCTCTGCACATTAGCATTTAAAACCTAAAATTAAAAGGCTGAAAGGGGAACCTTAATAAAACCAATTTTCCCCCATCTGTTTGAGATGTTTGTATTGCACTTTCTGCACAGATTTAAACACCATCGATGATCTCCAACACTTTTTTTCCCTCTTAGACAAATTGTCTTCTTTCCTCAGCTCTGTTATTTCCTAATGGTATGGAAATTTCACAGCCTCTCAAATGCCAGACTGTCAAGTGCCACCTGCTCCAAGCAGGAGATAACCAGGTCCCAGTCCTGTAGAAATCCAGACTGGCACTGACTGGTGGTGGTTGGGTAACAGCATGAACTGAGTTTGCTGAGGCTCGATCCCAGTGTAGAAAGGCATATCCATACCCAGAAATTCCCACCTCAGGTGGCATTAACTCCATTCCACTGGATCCTGCTGGAAATGGGAATTATTTCTCATCTGCAGAGCCCAGAGCAGGAGGTTTGAGGCATCCTGATGGTACAAGTGTGGAGGGAGCATTTGCTTGCTTTGTTCTCCTCCTGCAGAGGACTCCAACTGCCTCACTACCACCTTCCATCAGCTGTGATCTATTTATGGAAGCATTTAAATCTCACAAGGACTACATTTCCATGCAGTGTGGACACCTCTCTGCTGGAAAACATCTTTACTTTCTCTCTTGGGTAAGCAGAGTGCTCAAGGAGCCGTCAGACAGGAGGCAAGGTGAGAGCTGGGTCTCATCCAAAGAAAATCACTATTCAAAACACAGTGACCAGGAATGCCCTCCTGTACCCAGGAAAACATATTCCAGGTAAAAGGAGTCACATGTCAGCTGCTGCAGAGGGTGGATGATGCATGTGGCTGTTGTATTGCTGCTTCTCACAGTCCTTCACTGCAAAAAAAACCAACAAGTGACAGCAAGTTATTATTGCTCAAAATGCACCAGGAATAAGGAAGCCTCACATCAGCAGTAAAGTCTTGCTCTTTTCCATTTCTAAAAGTCAAATGCTGCTTTTATTCTTGAAATAGCCATAAACTGCCAAGTACTGGGACACAACGAGCTTTTAATACATCCTGGGTGTCAGACAGGAGGCCAGAAATGGGCTTTTCTACTACAGAGACACTCAGTACTTAGTTCTATGCAGCAAAGGCTTATCTTAAATGTGCTTGTGCCCTGTGATTCTGAACTGGATCTAACAGAAATAATAAATTCAATTAAATTTGCATGTTTGCCTTCCTCAGGTTCACTTCAAAATCTCTAATGATGATAAATTAATACATAAGATTCTGCTGGGCTCATCAGGGGAGTTTTGAAACATTGCAAACCAAAGCAAAACGTAACTCTATCCCCTAGAAATCATTTCCATCCTTGGTAGCTCTCATTTCACCCAATCCAAGTTAGAGAAGAAAAATCCTGTACTTCTAAGAAGAAGCTGAGCTTGAAAAATGGAGATTTCAATTCCAATGAAAATGTTGAAGAGTTGTACTGCACAGGTGCTGTCCCTGTGAATGGACTTGGTGCCTTGTCCTGGTTTTTTTTTCAGGAAAAGAGGTTGGATTCTCTGTCACTCTGTAGCTTCTTTACACTTGAGGGGGCTGAGATTTGGCCTAACTGCAATTTACTGCAATTTTAAACCCTATTACCCCCTCAGCATGGTGCTCTATAAATGCAGTGCAGGGCCTTTAATTTTCTAGACAAAGGTATTATTTGAGTTCCTTTCATAGCCTAATTATTACTTAGCAAATATCATGTTGTGATGAGTATTTATGGATAATTCCCAGATAATACCTAATTATATGGTTAATTCTCATAATGATGGGAAAGCCTCAAATATTCAGAGTCCAGATTTTTTAAACTGTCTCAGAACTCCTTATATTTCCAAGCACTTGTCAGTTGAGGATTTATGGGTTTTTTTTACTTTTTCTAGCATGTAAAACAGCTTTTGCTACAATATCTCAGGCTACTCTGTGGAATTTGGTTTCACAGGTAGCCATGGACAGCTTTGAACTTCTGAATGACCTCACAGAGCTCTAAACCTGATTAACTCACCAGATAGCCTGAGCCTGTGGATAATTGATGTGATTGAACAGGCAGAACTTTCAGGGAATGTACTCGGAGGGGAAAATGATCTGTACTGAATGGAGAAAAAGGTTTGACTCAGTTGAAATTTTTAATTTCCAAAAACATATGATGGGATAGGGCTTGGGGAAAAGAAAGGGTTGCTGGGGAGAAGTTAGTTCTGTTTCTTTCAGTCCTGCTGAACTTGTTCTTGCACTTCCCTGCCCTTCTGGGATCTGCAGAATGCCCAGGCTGTGGAATCCCCATCCCTAGGAGTGTCCAAGGCCAGGTTGGATGGGGCTCTGAGCAACCTGGTCCTGTGGGAGGTGCCTCTGCCCATGGCAGGGGGTTGGGACTAAGTGATTTTTAAGTTCCCTTCCCACCCAAACCATTCTGGGACTCTATGAACTGCTGGACACAGACCAGCACCCAACACAAACTGTGTTTCCCATGCACTGGCACAGAGCTGAGCTCTCACCTTTTATTGTTCATGAAATGAGTTCATTAAACCACCCCAGCCCCAGATGAAATTTAGTTTTAGCAGGTGAGAAACAGGCTCTTGGCCTCCTAGACTTGAATCTGAGTCAGTGCCTCTCCCAGCTGAGACTGGAGACAGAATGATTAATTCACTGCTGGCTGCCTGGGTAAATGGCTACATAAATATAGAAGAAATGGTGCCTAGACAATCAGATACTGCAATCTGGGAAGACACAGAAATGCAGGGATACAGGGAGAAAGGGAGACAGACAGGCATGAGATGGTCAGGACTGTTTTGAATGGGTCAGAGCCAAAGCCCTGACAGAGACCAGCAGCAAGTGCTTAAGGAAGAAGAGAATATGCTCAGAGCAGTGCTGTACCTCCCTTCAAACTCTGCCAACATGCAGCTAAATCACTGTATTTTATTGTTTTTAGTGAACCTGTATTTTGTGAACGATCCATGAAGAACTGGACAAAGCCAAAGCTTTGGTGACTGTTTTTGTCACCTCCTGGTGCTGCCTTGTGCAGGTGACATGGGGATGCCATCACCCAGCTGGGGCATTGAAGGGAAGGTGGGAGAGCTTGGGAACCTCACCTGGGAGGTGGTTGCAACACACAGTGGTCTGAGTTCCCCTGGCAGTACCACCTTCAACTCAAGCAAGTCACTTCATATCTCACAGCCTTGATTTACCCCTGGAAAATGAGTTTAACAGACTCCTTCATGAAGTAGTCTCAATTAATTAGCATTTGTAAAACTGCTCTGAAATTCCCAGATGAAAGCCTGGCCTGGAATGGCAAATTGCTAATGATAATTAATAGTTGTTCATGGTCTCTTTACAGAATTTGAAATTATTTTCTGAGGGGAGGAAAGTAGGGATAGAGGCTCTCAAGACAGAGATCACTGAAAAACCCCAGGACAGCCATACCTTCCTGCCTGCTCCTCCTTCTTTCCCAGAACTAATAGGGAGGAGTGACACCCCTTGTGAGCAGAGGAGAGGGAAGGGGAGAAAGGTGCTCCTGCATTCACTACACGTCCCTGCTCTGGCACAGACGTGGCTGGGGAAGGGTGGGCAGGAGGGGATGAACAGGGGTGTTACATTTCTCTCTCAAATGGATGCAAAGGCAGCCCTAATTAAACAGATGTTCTTAATAACGCTCTGACAACTGTCCCTGCTTTAATTTGCTTCACAGTAAAGATTAATATAACAACACAACACTACTTTACAAGGGGAGAGAAGGGAGCTGAGCTAATAAAAGGCAGTAGCTTACATGGTATATTATTGCCTTTCTTTCTGCTTGTCTAGCGAATATTTACCTCCTCTGGGAGCAGTTTTCATATTTATTTGATCACTCCTCCAAGCTAAAGCTGACTTTGTGGTACCTTGCAGAAGGATTAATGCTGGGGCCAAGAGGTGCTCTGGGTGCACAGGCACCTCAGGGGTCTCCATGGAGAGTCCCCAGCCATGGGAAAGATCCCAGGGGTGCTGCAGCCAGCAGAGCTATTAACCACAGGCTGCGGGAGCAGGGGCTGAATTCCAGACTGGTGTAACAGGAAACTCCTGCAGCAGCATCAGGTGAGCCACAGGACAGAGGAGATGGTTTTCAGGCTGATCCTCGGACCAAAGGAGGGGGTTCTGTGTGCTCAGAGTCACAGGCTGGCATGACAAAGGCAGACACAGAGAGCTCAGGCAAGCAGGACACAGAGAAAAGCATTTCTGAGCTCCTGGGAAGGTGTCAGAACTTCTGAGCAGGCACTCTCATCTCACACATCTGTGCTGAATTAGTTTAAAATGAGAACAGCTGGACTTTTGCACTTACTTTCCTCAACACAGGAGGCCATTTGCCACGAGGTAATATTGTCACAACACCTCTTCTGATCATCTCAAGCATGAATGGGACCCCCAGTGGATGTGGAATAGCCAAACCTCTATCCAGTATCTCATGTACACCTTAAGACACAGTGTGAGACAGCCCTGGAACATGGCATTAAATATATGCTCCCAAGCTGCTTTTCACTTTGATAAGAGCTCTGGGTGGGCTTGTTAAATAATGAACCAGGCTCTGGCTGAGCAACATTCCCATTTGCCCAGTCTGAATTGCACAAAGTTTAGCAGCAGGAAGGAAATCTCTGGGATCCACAGGTTAGCCTGGATCTTCTGTTTGTTCAGGTCATTCAAAAAGGGACCTTTCCACAAACAGGAACAAACGACTTTTGAAATAAATTCGTGCCTGAATATGATGTTTCATATCTAACAATACAGCATCTTCTAATATTCTGTATAACTAGCCCTAAGAAGAGAAGGGAGAGCACCCCTGGATGAATTGTCATCCAAATCCAGGCGCTCCTCAGCACAGGAGGTGAGGTGTGAGGTTCACTCCCCTGGGCCTGAACTGAAATAGCCTGCAGAAATCATTTGGCACCTCTGCAAATCCTGCCTGTCACTGCTGTCTGCTCTTCCATGGCAGCTGCTCCCTCAAACTGCTGCCCCACTCCTGGAGCTCTTCCTGGCAGATTTAGGCTGGGCAAAGCCTGGGCTGGGCTTAGCTTGGGTTTAGCCATGACCCTGGAGCACAGCTCTGCATCTCCCACATCACACATGGGCAAAACTCTGTGTGTGTCACAGAGCTTCACCCCCACACTTTGTTACCAACCATTCAACGATTCTTTAAGTATTTTAAAGCTCTATTTGTCATGTAATTTGTGAAGTTGTTTATGACATGGAAGCCCTTAGACAATAAGGGGGAAAGCTAAAGGAGAGAGAAGAAGCTGGCAGCACCATACATTGCCCTTTGCTGGAATTAATGAGGGTTGTTTACTTTCTGGCTCTTTACAGCTCTCTGAAATGTCAGATGCCACCCAGACTCTTGAAAAAATCACTTCATCAACCTTCCCCCACATCCACCCCCTCTACCTGAGTGTCTTCATCCCTCTCCTGACTTTTCACTCCAACCCCCTTTCCACCAATGGACTTTGGATGCAGTCTAAAGACATTTTTCAATTCTCATGAATGGATTCATTATGAGGGGTGACACATCCTTACACCTGTGGCATTCCTGGAGTCATTACACTTAAAGGAATTAACAGCACACAAACAATCTCCATAGCTGGAATGACTGGAGAAAGCTCTTCAGACCTTTGCAGCTGAGAGGTTCCCTTGGTCTCTGCTCTCAAGCAGGGACAAAGTTGTACATGTCTGCTGGAATTACCATGGCTAAACTGATGGATGCTCCAGGCTTGGACTGACCTGGTCTTATTCTTTGTAATTACCCTGCACTGCTCTAGGCTTCCCATTCATCCAAGAACTATTCCCAACACTCCCCACCAGCAGCATCTCTTGTTGCTACTCCAGTTGTCCCTTTCTGTCTTGGCTCAGCTCTGGAGTCCTGGGTACAGTGAGGAAGAGGAGCTTCAAGCAACCATCCTAAGCCCACATGCCCCTGGCACACCTCAGGCCCAGTGACAGAACAAGAGGTAATTCCAGCATTGCAGGAACAGGTTGAATTATTTAGTTGGCCAATAAATCAGATGCTTGAGTGGTCTTTGCACAGCAACAACTGTGGCCATTGCTCATCATTCTTTTCCTTGCCAGGGCTGCTAAAGAGGGGCTCAAAGGTCAGAATGTCCCTTCCCATTCTCAATGTCAGAATGTCCCTGTCCCTTCCTATTCTCAGGTGCTTTGTTTCCTGCTTCCAAATTCCCTCTTTATTGCTGCAGCCAGGCTGACTCAGAGCCTGCAGAAACACAGGCGCTGGTGGGGCTGAATCACAGCAGCCCTGGGGACAGATCTGTGCTCCCTCACACAGGCACCTTGTGGCTGTTCACCACAGCCTTGATGGGTGGGATGGCCTGAACCAGCTCCTCATCCCCTTTTTAGCATTTCTTTTGACACTCTGACTCCTGTCTCACTCCAAATAATTGTCACATTTCTCTGTGTGGTCTGACTCAATAAAGCATCTCCTGCTCATGTCCTGTCAGAGGTGTGGTGGCCTTCAGTACAAACGAGCTCAGCTCCATGGGGATCCCATCCTGCCAGCTCTCCCTTCTCTGGCAGCAGCCCTACAAAGGACCCTACCAGAAAAATGGAGAGGAACATTTTACAGGAGTGTGTAGTGACAGGACAAGGAGGAGAGGCTTCAAACTATCAGGTTAGGTTTAGATTGGATATATGGAAGGAATTCTTCCCTGGGAGGGTGGGCAGGCCCTGGCACAGGGTGCCCAGAGAAGCTGTGGCTGCCCCATCCCTGGGAGTGTCCAAGGCCAGGTTGGAGCAACCTGGGATAGTGGGAGGTGTCCCTGCCCAGGGCAGGGGGTGGAATGGGATGAGCTTTAAGGTCCCTTCTAACCTGAGCATTCCATGCTTCTTTGATCACCCCCAGCCTGTGCAGCACTGACCTTTCACATTAACAACCTGGGTTACAATTCCAGCAGAGAGAAGGGAAGCACAGACCTGCTGCACAGCCCTCCCTCTCCAGGGCATACGGGATAAGCCTCATAGGAGTGATAAGCCTCATAAATGAATTGAGAACCCCAAAAACACTCAGCCATGGTGTCCTAACTCTGCTTTACCATGACTGGTAATGGACAGTTGCGTCTCCAAGTTATTCAAGGGGCTCTAAGAGTTTTATACGGATAAATAAATCCAATTATTTTAATCCCAGAAAGATCTCACTGCCACACTGTGCTGTTTCTCTTATATTGGCTGTGCTGTCCATACACAAGCCCCTTGCAGCAGCTCCAGGTGTGGAATCACAAAGGACAAGGTGAAATTCACTCAACATTTTCAGATTATATTGAGTTACTGTGGGGTCTAACAGAGTTCTGCAAAGCACTGGCTCTAACTCAGCATTATTCAATTAGTCCATTTTGCTGATTACCATCTGGGTCACTGTTGTCAGGGTTACAGCTGGCTCGGTGCTCACCCACAGATCAGATTGGAAAATACACCTGGGGATACAGGAATATTAAAAAATAACAGGCCTTCAGTGTAACATGATTTCAAACATTCCCACAGCTGCCTTGCTGATCCCAGAGTGAAGTTCAGCTCATTAATTGAGACCATCTTAAGTAAAGTAAAAATAAAAACCATGTTTTCACCTGATCCCTGCACTGACAGTGGATGTGTGCAGCAGAGGAGGGTGGCTTGGATAACTTTACCTGTCACAGAGTGTATTAGACACTGGTGTTCACACAAATCTAATGGGCTCAGTGGGTCTTGTTGTGGAAGACATGATGTTTGAGAGCTTGTGAGACTTTAAATTTTGGAAATGTGAGATCTGGAATATACATGGATCAGAGTTCCTGTGTTTGTGCTATGTCTGTGTGCAAACATGTACGAGAAAGAAAGAGAGGTATAAATATTTGCATTTTGACTATTACTGCTTCTGAACTCAGGTTTTTGTGTCTGGCTGCAAAGTTCTGGTCCACAGCAGCCTGAGTGTTGGGGAGATTTAACACTCATGAGTCTGTCTGTAAGATCATTGAAATGAATGCAAGTGCAACAGGATGGACAAGGCAGAGAGTGAAGAGACTCACATGAATTTGGGATGGTGTCACTGCATGCCCAGGTGACAGGGGAGGGTGTGACTGGGCATTTGAGGAGTAGCAGCTAAAGGAGGTCAGTCTGGGACAAGGCAGTTGCAAAACCAAGCTCATCAGGAGGCCAGAGCTCCAGGTGACAAGGGCACTGACATCACTTGCAGTTCAAGCCC
>VXBA01001791.1:192129-209911 GCA_013399895.1 Serilophus lunatus | reverse complement strand
GGTGGATCTCTGCACTCCTGTGGTCCTCCATGGGCTGCAGGGGGTCACTGCTTCACCATGGTCTTCCCCATGGGCTGCAGCTGGATCTCAGCTCCGGCGCCAGGAGCATCTCCTCCCCCTCCTTCTGCACTGACCTTGGTGTCTGCATTGTTGTTCACAAGCTCTCACCCTGCTCCTCTCCGGCAGCCATCTTCATTTCCCAACTACTTTTTTTTTCTTCCTTCTTAAATATGTTATCACAGAGGCGTTCTGCCAACTACTGATTGGCCCAGCCTTGGCCAGCAGCGGGCCCAGCCTGGGCATGGGGAAACTTCCAGTAGCTTCTCGAAGAAGCCTCTCCCTCAGCCCCCCCCACTGCCACCAAAACCTGGCCACAGAAAAACCAATACAAGCCCCACTAAGCCCCTGTCACACGAGTACAAAGGGTTTGCAGCTGCACTCCCATTCCAGTCCAGCCTGTGGTCACAGCAGTGAGAGCAGCAGTCGTGGGAGCACTGATTGTGTTACACTCCAGAGACACAGTGAACTTCCAGACGAGTCATTTGTTTTCTAAAAAGGCTAAATCCTTACTTCTGTGGAGATGTGTCACTGGCCTGAGGTTCCCAAGGTCTGAGCAAAGCCATCAGTCACACTCAGCTGGGTTTGGACTGCAGGAAAGGCAGCCCATATCTTTCAGAGACCAGGAGGTACAGAGGGACAAACTGCTGACCTGGTACAAAGGCAATTCCTCTAAACAAATGCATAATGGAAAGATGAAAACTGGCCCCTATTTCACTTTCAAGGAGAGAACCAGCCAGCTATTTACTGCCCTAGGAGAGAACCTCCTTCACTGTCTGTAGGTGCCTGAGCCAAGGACTATAATTGGAGATATAGCAGGAATAATAAATGCCAATTAGGTGGCATTTTCCCAAGCATTCAGTGCTGCCTGACCGTGTTTTGGATCTGATTTACTGTACAACTGAACTGGACAAACACAGAGCACGTGTGAACAATCCCATCAATTAATTCCTCCTGTATCTTTCTTTCCTGCTGGTAGAAATTTCCACTCCAGACAAAGTTGCTCCTGTGCAGGGTCAGGACAAAATTCCAACTGATGTGAAAGTCTCATCTTTGCACTGGGACTGGTGTCACTGGGGACCAGCCCATGGCATAAAGGAGAATCAGCAGCACTTCAATAGTCAGTAATATTTTCAGGAGGAATCTCAGGAAGGTGCCCCTGCAGGGCCATGGAGGGGGTGATACAGCCATGTCCTTCTGGGAACCAGTGTGCAAAGGAATAATCCAGTTTCCCAACAGCTTTGGGCCACAGAGGTAGCATAAATTGCCAGGGAATGGCCCAGAGATTAGCCCAGTCTCCATGTGATCTCTCTCCTGTACAAAAACTGAAATCACTTTATCCACCACCGAGATGCAGCAAATTCCACCTTGGGTGGAATGTGACAGCTATTTAAGGATGATGCTACACAGTCTGAGATAGGAAGTGAAAGGAACTGTAACTCGTGCAAACCCAAGGGGAGTAGAGATAGGAAGAATATTAGTCTGCAAATGGGAAGTCGTCCCAGATCACTGGTACTCAGACAGTCAGCTTTGTACCCAACCAAATGGCAGGGACTGATACCACCCTCTGTGACCATCCTCCTGTGCTGAGGGCCTGATTAGAGGTACTTAATGCACTGATGTTGTTATTGAGCAATACCCTTTCTAGCGTTTTTTGTTTGAGAAGTCCTACCCTAAATACTGATCAGACTCAACCTGCTTAGCTCGATAACAGCAGCTCCACTAAAAATCTGTCTCATGCACCAATTTTGGCTTTTTCTCTCCCCCATCATGAGCTCATCAGTAAACAGCCAAAGAAGCAACTTGATTAAAAATGTGAAAAAAAAAAAGAAGATTTGCTCCTCTACAGGAAGATTTAATGCAGAGCTGTTTTAAGCTCCTTCCCACAACAGGTTTTCACAACTTGTTGGTTGTAATCACTCACACAGAATGCTGTCTATCCAAACACAAGCTGTGCTGTCCAGTCCAATTTCTGTTCCTCCCACTGACACATCAACTTATCTCAGCATTCCAGCATCTTCTCGATGATTTTAATACCTGGCAACGATTTATGCAGAGGTGACTCATGGTCAAATATCAACAAGCAATTTGCAAGCAACGTTTCAAAGAGATCCTTGGGGGAGGCAGGGATTTCAGTTTATAGTATGAGAGTTTGATTTCTACCCTCTCAACAGAGAGCCTTCAAAGAAAAGAAAAAAAAAAAAGGGAAAAAAAAAAGGAAAAAAAGAGACAATTACCAGATATAGTACTGAAAGTGGAATAGCTCAAAAGCTGTTAGACACAGCAATAATCTGCTGGTCACAAAATCTGTAGTAACAGACAGTTAGAGAACTATTCCCTCTGCCTGTGTGCACAAACATCCTCCCAGGAGGGCACCTAATGCATTTATTTTGGTTTTTCACTACTGCTGCCAAAGCCTCTTCACTCACTTGCTGTTCAGACCATGTGTGACTAATGTACAGTGTTTTTGGGAGCCCTCAGGACTCTCTATCAGATCCCTGTAGCAAAACACTCCCTATCTGACCACAGAATTTAATGAAACTTGGTGAAATGAAATATTTTTCAGGCCATCGTTCTAAGGGCTGACATTGCCCTGATAATGATAAAAGAAATCATGTACACATTGGGTTTTGTCTTCTCCTTTGAAATGTAATCCTGAGGCTGTGTGTAAAGAAGTGATTGTATTTGAGAAAGTTCTTTATTCTAATTTCTGCTTCTTTCTCTCTACATGTTCCTCTTTTTAAACTTGCTTTTCCAGAGCTTTTCTGCTCCCACTCATCCATTCAATCCATTACAATCCATATTTATGGCTATCTGGATGCAGTGAAGTTCCAGTTCCCTGCTATATATAAGTCATCATTTTTTATGCAAGCTCAGGATTATTAATTTCAAAGGGAGGGAAGTACATTTAACTAATTTTTATAAATGCTGGCATTTTAAAAATAATTGAATGAGGTGCAACAGGACTTTATTCAAATACAAAGGGATTAGCAGGGTCTCACTCCCTTCAATTATTAACAGTGTACTTGTTCTCCAGAAAAGTACCCATGAAAATTTAAAACAGATGAAAATGGTTGTTCACTTAAAACTGCTCCGTTAATCTGTGAGAAATGTTTTATTCAAAGGCATTAAATGAATCCTGCAAGGCTTGATATGTGATAATCCATCATTCATGTGGCACAAACATGGGGATCGATGAAGTGTTGTGTCAGGAGGAGAGGTGAACATGGCATCTTCGGAGGATTTCTGCACAGAAGGCTTGTTTCAATTCATGGGATGTCCAAAATCAATATTAAGTCATAGATTTTACAAACTGGATGCCTTTTTGTTTTTCCATTTATAACTCTGCAGTCTCAGCTCGCATTGGGAAGCAGCACCTGAAAGGAGAAAACTGTCTCTCAAAAGCTTTGGTATAAATTTCCACCAAAGGCGAGGAGGTGGTTTTTGGCAAGGGGTTTGGGAATGGCCAAATCACTGGGGAGGGTTTGGATAATCACTACAAACTGAGCACAGGAAGAAATGTGGATGGGACTTATAGGTTGTATTGGATTGCTCTCCAAAAACAAGCCCAGGGTAAGATTAAAAGCTCCAGGGCAGGTATCCTTAAAGCAAACCACAAGTAGTATCAGCAGGAACCAAGTTGGTTAAAGCTTGAACTCCTTGAACCACCTTGTTTTTATTGCCTTCCCTGTTTGCATCAGAGTAGTGTCAAAAGAGAGCCCTCTGACACCAAGGCCTCCAGAGCACATGGATGTTCCTTTTGTTCCAAGAGAAGAAAAAAACAAAAACACAAAAGAAGGCCAAAACAGAGAAAAGAGAGGAAATCAGTGTAACAGGAAAGTGTTTTTCTCATGGTGCCCGTTGTACCAGTTCAGCTTTGAGTACAAGGGGTTCTTTTCCCCAGTGTGATTATTGTTGAGAGCATTCAGATGGGTGCCTTTGAACAAAAGAATTCTTGTAAAAGGCCGTTTCCCTAGGATGCAGGAATGTAAATGAACAATGCTCAGAAGATATGGCCAGGAACCAGAGCAAGCCCAGGGACTCCATCAGAGGGACACAGTCAGTGGGTTTCTCACCTGCCTCCTCTCCCAGTTTCTGCAATTACTGTGCTTTCCGAGGTGAGATTAGAGAAGAACAGGGCTGCTGATCTAAGCACACAGATTAGTTTTATCTCTCAAGGATGAGGCTACTCAGCTCATGATAGTCTGTTATCTGTGTTCCTAATGAGCAGAGATGTAAGGGAGAAACACCAGACTGCAGTGAGTAGCCAAAGTGAATTGTAAGCAGGGGCTGTGACTCTGTTTAGGCTGTTGATGATCAGAATCATTTGTTCCATGGTCAGAATAATTCCCATTAGGGCAAGGACAAAGCCACACTTGGAGCCACTGCAGCCAAGGGCAGGTGAGGTTTGGCCTCATCTGGCTAAGCCCAGGAAAAGAGGAATGAAAGTGTGAGGAGACATTTTAAAGTTGTTCTTTCTTTAAAAGCAAGATCAGTAACACTAAAATCCAGACAAGGCAAGATGCAAGAAAAGGCTGTGTCTGTTCATCTCTCTCTGGAGCTAATGATGGGAACAGGAACTGTTAAATCAAACTGGTTTGAAAGCTGAAGGAACCTTGAAAGAAGGTGATAATCCATTCCATGACTCTCTAATAAAAATAGGTTTGTGTTTTTCTGACCTGCACTGTAGTGGTTTGCTGGGTGAAACAGGGGCCAATCAGACCTTTCACATCCTGCTAAAGCATTACACAGCTCTTTACACCTCAGCTCATGCAATAACTCCTTCCTGGTGCATAACAGCCCAGATACAGGGTTTAAGTGCAAAAGACAGGGAATTATTTCCAGGGAAGGAGTAGATTCTTCTCCATTTTCTCTGATCCAATATCAAAACTGCTACCAAGGCTCAGAATTATTCTGTGTGAACTGTTTGCCCTCCTGCAGGTCTGGGCAGAGCAGCAAGATGAGGAAGAGAGCACCTAAAAGTGCACAGAGCTTTGAAGTGCCTGTAACAGCATCTTTGGTTGATTAAAGTGTTCAAGTTAATCATATCTTGTGCTTGATGAACTAACACAAATTGCATCAAGCAGTGGCTCTTATTTAATGTGCTTATTGATGATAGAAACCTCTGCAGGAAAAATAAAGCAAAAGGTCCATCTGATGCATCCCCTTCCTTCACTTCAATGATGGGTCTTGGAAGGTTAAAATTAACTGAAGTGCTTATTACTGAATGCTACACACCTTCTGATGAGGGGAAAGACACAAACATACAGGAAATCAGAGAAAAACATAGACAAGAACAGTGTAAGCAATATAAAAATACCCATTTTATCAGCTTTTCTTCACTCTCCAGTGAATCCTCACTCTAGTGAGGGGGTTACCTTGTAAAAGAAGCAGCTTCAGCCAACTGGTGAGTCTTGGTTTTTATCCTGACCTTTCATCATTTCTGGTATATTCATTGCCAGTCTATTCCTGGCTCTGTTTCTGACTCACAGCATGAATTTGGATACATTTATTTCACTTTCTCCATACCTCAGCTTCCTTTCAGTAATGTTTAACAAGCTGAAATCACTGATATGTGAGCAGGACTTTGAAATTCCTAGATAAAAGCAAGAGACGAGCTTCTGCTGTAAAAGATGACCAAATTTGTGAATGAATAAACTGAAGGTCAGGTAACATATTGCAAATATATTTGTAAGAGATAATGGAGCATTTATTTATAGAGCCATCACAAGGCCAGGCCTGGTCTTCTTGTAAATGGAAGCAACAGTCCATTTCTTTGGGCTCTGGGCCAGTTCATACAAAGGCTGACACATTATTAAAGCCAGAATAGGTCTATTTTCCATTTCTCAAGGCAGGCTTTTTCATTACCATATGTTTCTGCTTCTCTATTGAGCTTTTTTTGCAATGATTCTGCAATTTATTACCAAGTTCATCAGCTGCAGGATCTGATCCTGAAAGGATCAGGGAGAATTTCTCATCTTTTAGTTGCCTTTACATGGGTTTTTCTTGTCATTTTTTCTGCCCTGGCACCCTGACATTGGTTGTAGACCAGATTTTTGCTAGTTTGTTTTTCCTTTGGCAAGAAAGCACCTGGTTCTCTTAGACCTGAACATGTGAACCAGTTCAGTGAAACATAAGGATCTGTGATTTGCAAGGTCTGACCAGTTGAATTTATTATCCCAAATGAATGCTCAGTGTTCAAAGCAGCTCAGAATCCTTATTCCCCAATCTGCTGCTGTGGATCTGCCTAAAAACAATTTCCTAAGGACATTCTGGCTCTCATGTTTGCCTCGGGATCAAAAGCATCCAGTGGGCAAGGATTATCCATAAACACCAAGCTGCTCTGCTTTGTTTGCTCTGTCTTTATCAATTTTTGTCTACTTTTGCTGATGAAATTGCATTGGTAAGTGGTAATAAGTCCATTAGATAAACACAACACTCTCATCCCCCATATTTTCTTTGCCTGGGGATGTGAGGAGTGGCAACACATCATGAGATTTTCATTACTTTGCCTTTGGGTTGGAGGGAGGAGGGGGAATGTGCTGCCTTGTGGAACATTTTCCTTGCATGTCACCAGTTTGTATTTGCTGGAGCATCATCCCTAAATCCTGAGGGTGTGGCAGCACCATCACATCAGTGACATTAAATGAATAGATGTCTTAATTTTAGGGTCTAAAAGCTCCCATGGAGGACTGTTCCTAACTGAGAACCCAAGAATCCAACCTCACAGTAAAAATACCTCAGTGACCAAGGACAAGTGGTCAAGGGGAAGAGCTTTGCCATAGTTCACAGTTGCAGAGTGGAGTTGAAAGCACATTCAGGGCTGAGGTCCAAAGAAGGGGAGTGGAGCACTCACAAGCAACTTGCTCCTGTAGCTTTTGCAGTTTTGCTCAGGTCCTCATAATTTTCCAGGCACTTCTGCTGCAATGCAGCTCCTTCAGCAAGTCAATGGCTAAAAACCAACCCAAAGGCAACATACCACTGTCCCTTTGTTTGCTTCAGGGAGGATTTTCCCTCAATACATTCTTCCCCCAAAAGAATGATACTGCACAATATTCCTAGATTTAGGGAGTGTGTCTGCCAATTCAGTTCAGCCCAAGCCAATCCAATCTGCCCATCCATATGCAGAGTTATTCACAAACCCACTCGAGAGCTGGAAAGGCAGAAAGTAATAATTTTCTGACCTGCAAAGATGCTGCTGTGAACAAGGTTAACTGAAGGAATTCATCTTCACTGAGCAATGCTTTACTCACGAGGTTTTCAAGGCTGAGGTCTGGGCTGCCTGGACACTGCATCATTTTTATCATGGCACTTCTTCATTTTTCGTTTTACTGTTGGCACTTGCCTCTTTTCCCTCCCTCTGTTTTAATTTCCAACCTTTTTTGTAAATGGTCCTGATTTATTTGGCCTCTCCATACCTCTCTCCCTCCCCTCCTTTCCATTTAACTCTCCACAGGAAGAACAAATTTAAAGTAATGGAACTCCTTCTATCCTGGAGAGGAGAGTTGTGCAGGTGAAACTGGTGATTTGGAAGAGCTCAGATGCCTTGGAAACAGAGGCCACAAATGTATTCAGAGAGATATCATAGCTGTCATTTGATTTCCACTCTGTGTTCTTACACTTTCTTCAGCAAAGGCTGCCTTTGAATTCTCATTTCAGGAACCCCCAATTTTAAGTGCACATGGCTCTGTTTGTTGCTATAAGATTGTATATGTTCAATTTACCAGGCAATACAAGTATCACACGCCTTAATTTCCCCCTAAATAAGCAAAACCAACAACCTGATGAAATTCAGTGATTTCCACAGGAATGGATGTTCTTCAAAACAAAATCTGGGGAGTAAATTCCATGTAGCCTGGGATTCCACTGGGAACTCAGGCACAACCTGCATAAAAACACTGGCAGTCCTTAAATGCTTTTACTGCTTTTTATGTGCACAGAAAGGTTATAGGTAGAGAAACTAAAACTCAAGAAGGAGAGCAGATCCTACATCAAACTATTTGTTCTGAACACTGGACTGATTAGAAAGTTTGAGCATTTAACCCCTTCCAATTTCATTGCTCCTCAGCCAGAAGACAGTCAGTGCTGAGGGATGCCATGACACCAATGCCAAAACCCTTTCCTATTCCTAGTCATGAGGACTGGGAATGTTGGCTGCCTGGCTGCTCCAAGTGCTCAGAGAGCAATCTAACAGCAAACTGAGTTTTAAAAGTTAAATTTCAAAGACCTTTGCAAGGAGAACAGTAACTGCTTTTGAAGTAACTTGCCTTGAATTTCCCAAGAAAGAAATCAATCTGCCCACTCACCAGACTTTGCTGGGGCCCTTCCCTCAGTTTCCCTCAGCCTTTCCCTTTGTAAATGCTTTCCACACCAGCTTTGGCAGCATTCCTGTGGCTGTTACCTGAATCCCTCTGGCAGCTGGACAGCTTTAGCAGCCTGGATAGCCCCTGAGTTGAAGCCCAGTTCCCCCCATCCTCTGGGATGGATTACCCAAGCTCAGCACAGACCCACAGAGCCCTGGGGATTTACACCTTCTCTGTATTTTGGACAAGAGCGAGTTAAAAACCCCAGAGCTGCAATCCCAGTGTTGCATGTCTGCCATTGGAGCAGATTCACTGCTTGGGATAATTCCTCAGAATTGCACAGCACTAACCCAGGGATGAACCCAGCCTACAAACCATATGATGCCACACTCTGTAAATCCCTCTCCGTGTTTCTCGCTGTGGCTCCACAATATTTATTGTCTGGGCTGGTGAAGCAAGGAGCACTGTCACATATTCTGACACAAACATGCTGTCAGGAAGCCTTATGTCTGATGTCCTGCTTGGCCAGAATGGCAACTCAAATATTAGCAGCTTTTATCTGAGAGGGGAGGGAAAGCTCCATTTGCAGGACAGAAGGCACAATACTGAAATGATCCATCCCAGCTGATGTACCCAGATGGCTTTATGAATGAGAGAGACAGGGGATGGATTGCCCAGTTCACTACATTTAAAGAAACAAAGCTGAGAAGTAAATCCTCCTGCTCTTGGGTGCTGATTCCTGAGCAGGAGATGCACCTTATCTGCTGCTTGGAAGCAAAGAAGTAAAGCAAAAACTAAAACTGAGGGTACCAAACATTTCCTCATATTGTTTTAGTCATTGCACACCTCTGATGAGGCTCTGTGTTCTGATCTTGTTTTGATGAACAGGATAAAGACCAAGTAGAGATGGACAAAGAAAGAGTTAATCTTCAAAGCCTGAACTAAACCAGGCCCTGGACTGACCTCAGCAGTCATGCACTCTGATAGCCAGGTTATATTTTTACACATTCTCATTTTCTTGAAGTGAATCTAAAGAACTGATAAAATGCTTTGGGATCCCTCTGGATGAAAGCTGCTCTGGAACCCTGGCAATATTGCCATTATTGCCTTGTCATGCTTTATGTGCTTTTTAAGTAATTTCCTGCTAAATCTTTAGTATTAAATAAAATTATACTAAGCACCACCACAAGGTCACTCTATGTATTTAATTCTTCACATTAAAATTCCTCATCTGCCATGTCTGTTGATTGGTTTGTCTGTTTAATTAGTTACAATGGCTGTATGAGCTTGGATTCTGTTGTCTGTCAGCATGAAAAATTAGCATATCCATAATGCAAATGACAACCTCTCCTCTTTTAGGACACCCATCACATACAAATGTTAAGTGACAGACCCCATAATTACATGGCAATTGCTCTCTCCCTACTCCTGAGTTCCTGCTCTACATCCTTCTGTCTTGAACTATGTCAAAGAAATGTCTGCAAATTGATTTCAGGTTTAAATCTGCTCTGGCTGATACAACTACAGAAAATTCTCAGCTCCCTCTCAGACTTCATTAAAGTCCAGTGCATCACAGGTCACAGCCAGGTTGGGAATTGGGCACTGCTGTACTTCTGGATTATGGATATCAGCCCAAATCTTCTTGCTGGCATTGGCCAGGGTTCAGAAGCAAATACAAGAGAATAATAGCAGGAAATTACTGAATAATCGGAGTGTAGGATAAGCATCTTCCTCAGCACTGTCATTTAGATGCTGGCTGATAACCCGAGGCACAGTGCTGATATGGTGACAATAAACTCTGGAAGGAGCCCTGTTCTCTCCACAGGGAGCAATGAACTGTCTGCCAGGACTCTGGAACTGCAGGATGTGTCGATAACATCTGAAAATCACTATTGGCTACCTTGGAGAAAGAGATGCTCTCCAGTGTAACTGGGAATTGTTAAGCTCGGTATTACTGTCATCATTTATCTAGCAGGGGAAAAGAATTACTCAGTTGTGTGAGGGAAGCCTACCACAGTGTTCCCTTCTGGCTTGAAATCACATCAGCTGGGTCTGCTCTTGGTTTGGCACCTCATGGTTAGGTGGTGAGCTGGGAATTGTGAGAGGTGTTCAAGGAGCTGAGCTCCACCTCTGCAAGTCTCTGTGCAAAAGTGAGGGCAGTGGTCACAGGATGTTGATGAAGATCCTTTATTTAGTTCAATAATTAGGACTGGATGTTTCTTGTAGCACAGTCACACAGATGGGTAAGTCTGAGGGTATAATCTCCATCACTGGAGATCTGGAGCACACTGGGACAAAGTCCCTTGATCTAACTGCAGTGGGGTCCAGTGTTGGCACTGCCCCACGTCTCTCCCTGCCCTGCAAACCACCTGTTGCTCAGCTGTTCCCCTGCACTTGCCTTCAGTGCCCCTCTATTTCTGCTCACTCCTGGCTGGCTGCTCCCTGAGCCTTTTTTTCTTCACTACAGAGTGAGCATTAAAGGAAAGAAAGAGATATTTGCATGTTTTCTGAGCTGGCTGAATCCCCCCAGCACTGAGGTGTGTGTGTGCAGATGCCTCTGCTTCCCCAGAGTTCCCTTCACTGACTGCACTCAGTGCTTTTCTAGCACAGAGCCAAGGATTATTCCAGTGGAATTACAGGAGCCGAGGCAACTCCGTCTCTGCAGAGAAAACAATTTCACAGAAGACTACACCAGGTTAGGATGGGAAGCAGGGACACAAAGGCAGTGAAAAAGCAGCTGATCACTCTTTGGCTTGCCAGGATGAAAAGCCAATTAGGGTAAAACGGCATCCAGAGTAATTTTTTTTTTTTTTAAGGGACAGAAAGCCATGGAAGCGTGAGGTGATTTGATTCCACATAACTTTCTTTGCCAGCTTAATTACCATTGTAATCCCATCCATCCCCTTCCTGGGCACTTTATGCTAATGTTGCTTCTCAATGGTCCCACAGAAAGCTTATTCTGCTTAGATGATGAAGGGTGGGATGTGATTCCCAGGACATGGTACACAGGGACCCAGGGAAGCCCGTGCACCTTAGCTGCTAATTCCACAGCTGATGTTGGACAAAAATGCAAATTCTTTGTTCTTAAGGAGCCTAATGACAGAAGAGATTGGTTTTGCTGTGGTTTTGCAGGTTTGAGATCAGCAGAAATCAGACTAAGACAAGTGGGAAACAAACAGGTGAGCAAGAAGTGTTGAATATTTGACCAGTGCAAATATAATCCTCATGCAATATCTTGCTTTTATGGTACTGCTCAAAGCACAAGTTTGGAAAAGCCTGGTTTTGATGGATTTCCCACTCAAGATGTGTAATAGATGCAATTTAAACAGAGGTACAAGTGCAAACCATTTGTTTTGACCTAAGGTAGCACCTGTGATCCAGAGGGATGAAGACAGAGTCTCTCACTTATGCTTTGCAAATTCAGGCAGCTGGTGACCTACAGGCTTCATTCTTTCTCCAGAAAGTTCCAGAAGCAAAGTCCAAATCCTAGACAACAACCAAGTTGCATCAGCCTGGTCAGGGACAGGCACAGAGCTTGGTGATGCTGTGGATGATAAATGTGTGTTTCACAAGTCTCAGCCTCCTTAAACCTGACACAGGGCAACATTGCAACTTCAAGCCTGATTCCTTCGAGTAGTTGATGCAGACAACTGGAAACACTCAGATTAAATTCTCAGCACCCATGAAAGGTTTAAAGAAACCTCAAGTGAATAAAGTCCCCTCAGTGCTGGAAAGGGAACATTAGGAACAATTCAAGTGAAATGAAGCAAGTGTGAAACACATACACAAAATAGATCAGTATTTCTGTATATTTTTTCCTCTCTTCTCTCTTTCATCTTATGGAGTGAAAAACATGTGGAGGAGCATCTCTCCCTTCCCTGGGGCTCCCACTGGTTCCACTGCAATGATGGAACACATTCCTTGAGTGTGTACACAAAGCACAAATTAAAGCTTCGAGATGGAAAACCACATGGCAGCTGATGACCTATGAGAACAGAGAGAGCTCAGGAAATGGAAAATGTTCAGGGCCCTTTGGGAAATCTGTTTTCTTCCTGTATTCCTTGTACTGTACCCTGTCCAGGGAGACTCTGATCTCAAATCTATATAAAGGAGAGGCAATGCAACCTGGGGGACACAGTGCTATTTTACATCATGGAGAAAAGCTCTTTTCTCACCTCTGTCTGGGCCTCCTTGACTCGTGCAAGTGAAACCTTCCTCTGATTTTCCATTTGGAAAACGCTGATAATGATCCTGACCTTTATAAAGGTGTTCACAGCGGGTGGACAGAACGTGCAATCTAAAAGCCTGATCTCACTGCTGTAATACAAATAAAGGCACCACCACCAAACCATTGTGTTTCCCTCCCTCCCTGACCTTTCTCACACACCTTCCATGCCAGACTCTCCCCGTGCTCTCAGCTCCTGCAGCTTATCAGCTCCCAGCCAGAGACACTGACAACAAGAATAAAACATTTCCACACATGCCATCCCTCTCTGCTCTCCACTCCCACCACCCCTTCACTGCAGGAGGGGATGATGGATATTTAGAAGGTGCATCTCCACCTCCTTGCCCGAGCTGTGACGTTCACTGGCAAAGGGAAGGCTGAGATGAGGCCCCAGCACACCATTGCTCAGGGATGTGATTGATGGTGGCTGTGCTGGGGACTGGGAGGAGATTGGTTTCTGTGGCTGATGGATAAAGTCTATCATGCAGCATGAAACAGCTGGGCAGAAAAATAATGGGCAGCCTGATTCTTTCCAGCAGGGAATATTCAGTGAGAAAAGCTCACAGGGGGTTGGGGTTTTTTCCCTGATTAATTTGTAATTATAGAAACTCAGGTTTAGATGGGAACGTCAGAAAGTCTTGCCTTCGTTAAGCAACGTTGAATGACCAGCTAATTAAGGCAAAGGAGAATTTATGGGATATCACAGGATGCCACAGTAATTCCTTCCTGCTGGAGTGATGAGTTGGCTCAGACAGTCCTGCTCAGCAAAGGGAGCACCCAGGCAGAGATCCCAGCTAAGGAGTTCACATTCCCCAGTAGCAAAACTGAATTAATGACTGGATGGGAGACAGATAATGCTGGGATTGAGGTTTTAGGGTGTTTTCATGTATATTTCATAGACCTGTTTGCTTTTTGATGTTCAAAGCTCTTTGATTATTCTTTTAAATCCCTTTTCTAGATGTTCTTAAGTGTCAGCTGCCACCTCAATTCCAGCTCGTGGGCTGGGGCAGGTGAGCTGTTCCTCCACAGCCACAAACACTGTGCAGGGCACCACAGAAGATCTTTAGCCATCATTTAAACTCGTGACAGCAGCACATGAGGTTCTTGGATCTGTCAGTGGATGGAGTCACCTCAAGTGTCTGCTGGGCAATTTATGAAGCTGAGAAATGCAAACCATCTCAGAGGAAACCTGCCAGTGTTGTTGTCTACTTCAGATTTACTTCCATTATAAAAAATTCTGCAGGCAGATCCTAAGTGTACACACAAACATGCAATCAATATTCCCTCTGTAGTGGTACAAGTGATTGCTCACCTCAGTGACACCTCAAAGGTCTTCAACGCTCTATTAATACACACTTTGCACTCAGACATGAATGAGCAATTATAAATGGAAACAGAATTTCCATCTTGCCCCCGACAGGGTGAACTCTGAGCAAACAGCAACTCAGAAGTTGTGTTTCACTCGGCTTCAGAGATGCAAAAGCAGGAAGAATTACCAAAATCAACAAGAAACTAATCTCTTTAATCCTGGAAATTTCTTTTTTTAAACAAGTTTAAATAATTGATACACTGTCAGAGGCAGCCTGAATCCATGGAGGGGAGATTAATATTAAATGAGACTGCTTCTCCCTCTCTGTATTGGAAAGGATGGCAAAGTCACAGAACAGATCCTTTGCACACTACAATTGGCCTAATTAGGGTGGGTAAAATGCTGGTGAAATTGTTCTGGATTTCAGACAGAACTTAACCATGGTAGGTGAGAAGGGAGAAGGATTCCCAGCACTCCAAATTTGTTCTTACAGGAGAAAGCAACCAGGAAATACTGGAAAGAAAAGGAAAGAGGAGAGAAACTACCTGAAAATCTATATTAATAGTCCCCTGTGTGACCCTGAGCTTTATGAGTTCTCAGTGCCCCTCTCTCCTGCTCTGCTCTGCTTCCAGCTGACAACTTTTGGTTTCCCTGCTCTGCTCAGCCTTTTTCCAGATGTTGGGGTGAGAAGTGACAGAAACACACCCCCCAGTGTGGCATCACCGTGGCACAAACGTGCTGGTCACAGATCTGTTGATGGTGGTGGCATTTCCAGCCACAGAGGGACGGAGCCTTGTGGTGCTTTCCCAGGGCTGATCCCTGAAACCAGGCACGTCACAGGGAGTGCTGTGCACTAACCTCGCCTGGGGCACTCCTGGCGACATGTGCAGCCCCTAATGCAAAATGGCATTTACAGAGGAAAGGGGAGACAGAACCACGGGCAGAACGTGTTGCACCATTCGTTTTTTGCACTCCTGTTAATTCCAATGAAGTAAAATGTTTGTGTCTGTTTCTACAAAGGTATTTAGGTGCTCAAATGCTGCTGAATTCAGCATCACTTTGTCACATTTGTGAGTCTGGATCTGGAGCCTTTTTCCTGCCACTCAATTCAATATGCTTAATGCTGAAAAGGTCCCTGCTCATTTTAAAGCTGCTATATTGCTGACTCTTTAATCAAGTCATGACATGGCTCTGTCTTCATATATGAGGCTCATCACAGTGGTATCTGAAGCTTTTCATGTCAGTTAAAAGCCAGCAGCTCTGTCTTTGCCTCATCCCTCAGAAGAGGGATCATTAACTTCACTAAACCTATAAAAATAAGTCCTGTGACTTTATTCAAGAAAAAAGCAGGTTCTGAGACAGGTGGCAACACTAGGTCCCAGCAGCAGTTACAAACTCAGCAGAAGAAAAAGAAAAGAGGGATATATCATTGCAGGATCCCAGGCTGACATTCAGTTGATTTGCTGGAACAGTGCCTTGGAGCCTCGTGCCAAAGGGATGGGTTGCTTGGAATGGAAGCAACCATTCCAAGCTGGAATGCTTCCCTTGGTATTTAATGTAAATAGGCAGAATTTTATTAACCTGCCCCCTGAGCTACCTAATAAGGATCATCTCTGAGAAGAGAAGCAGTAAGGAAATGAATAACAACTTACTGTATTATAGATGCAAGGTGATGATCAGTATTACTTTGCTCTAAAGCAGCAGTTGGCATCCAAAAATCTCAAAAAAAGTAAAGCACCAAGAATTCATTCATCAACAAGCTCGTCTTTAGAGGCACTTCAACATTATTAAATGCTTTACTCAGCTGGGGAACCTTTGAGGCCACAGGGAGAAGACAAGAAAAAGACAAGTGCTGCTTTAGTGCTGCTCCAGTGAAGAACCTAAAGTTGAATTTGATGGCAGAACAAGCCCTGTGTTGGGTCTAATGGCTGTGAACAATCACTCTGAAAAGTCTCCCTCACAAGGAGATTTCTCTTGGGTTGGGAGGGACTATCATACATTGCCTTGAGATCCACAGAAGGCATCTGGCATGGACAGAGCCATGACTGCAGTGTGGAGCAGGGCTGGTGGAGTGATCTGGCAAATTATAATTGACACCAGAGGCAAGTGGCACTACAGGCAGCCACTGTGGTGGATTTGATTTAGCACATCCCTGAGTGCTGATTGACAGCCTCCTCCATCATGCTTGGAAATTGCTGGGAGACTCTGCAACCAAGGGGCTCCTGCACTGCCATCGATCTCTGCTGGGGGAGGCTCACAGCTCCTGGACAAGATCCCTGTGCTGATGGAGAAATCAGCTCCCAGGTCACACACAGAACCTGCTGCAGGTGACAGACACCAGGTGACATCACCAGGAGAGTCACTGAAATACTGGAGAGAGCCTCGAATTCTCCAAGAGCAGCTGTGCTTTGGGTGCAGCTCTGCACCCCCCCGAGGGTTCCTGAGAGCCCACCTCTCACACATCCATTAAACAGGCTGCTATTATGGATGGCAGGGAGTCAGAGGATACTTGGCCATGAGTTGAGAGTGTTATTATTATTTCCTGGTCATTAACATGTTGAGTGGCTTTTTACAAGCTGAAATACTGCGGAAAAATGTGAAATGTGTAAGGAACAGGGCACAAGTTCACTGTAAAAAAATGTTTCAACCCCAGGGCTGTGTGGTTTCTGGGATGTTTTAAAGATAGAAGGGGCTGTGCTGTAGACACGTTGTCTGCCCAAGTCTCTCTCCTCTACACTGACAGTGCACACTTCAGACTGAAGATCAGCTTAAGTGCTGAAATAGCTCTTCTGGGACATATTTTTGACTGCAGAGTTTCCAGTGCTTACAGATGTACTGTCTGTGGCAATATTTGGTGCTTTTTCTAAAAAGCCTGCGTTCCCAGAGTCATTAGATCACCTGAGGAGCTCAGTCTTCAGGCAGCAGAGCTTGCAGACACAAACTGGAGATGTAAAGCTCTGCAGGTAAATACCAAGGCCCTGGCTGCTTCTTCATCATATTTTTTTTTTAAATTTTAGCATTAATGGGGTCAGATAAAAAGCCTGACTCATGATTTTTCAGCACTTCAGGTTAGCAGATGCAAAGGTGCTCCTCACATTCTGGCATGTGCTTGTTCAATGCATTGATTAATTGCAGCTCATGGGTGTCTTGCAAGGAAAAACTTTGAAGCAAACATGGTTCTACTCCTTTTCAGCCAAAAATGGATGCCTGGCTGTCCTGAAGTAGCACTGAAGTCGCACACACCAAAAATTCTGTAACTCTGATAGGAGAATAATTGCCTGCTCTCTCAGTACTAATATATTTTTGGTTTCTGGTTGGCTGCATTTGCATCTGGCTTTGCAGACTGCCTTCCCCTGAAGCGCCTTTATCAGATTTGCTTGGTCTCATGACTTACTGCCTTTTCTAAACTAAGTCCTAAATAACTAAAATAAGCCTCAGGATGCCTCAGTTTGCTGGAGGAAACCCAAGGTACAGACAGGAGGGTGGGGTAGATCCAGACAGCCCAGGTGTGACATGAAGAACCTGGAATGCATTCCAGGCTGAAAGATGCATCACTGCAAGTGTTGGAGCTGCTCTTCCCTTCCTTGCAGACCAGCAACAAGAGCCTTGAGCACAACCAGAGCCCACGGCACAAACACTATAAATAACAGTAATGGGGCCACTGCTGGTGAAATCAGAGCACAAATTAGGGAGAGTGGCAACTGCAAAGCAGCAGCAAACTGGAATATTTTCACCCCAGTGCTTTCTGGAAATGGTCTTTTATCTCAGAGGCTGAGTCAGAGGCAAGTAAGGGAGGCAGATGACTCGCCCCCACTCATTCTGCTCTGGTGGGGCTGTCACTTGTGTCTCACTGCGGGACAGAAGGAATTTCTTGGAGCCATTTCTGAC
>VXBA01001791.1:0-192028 GCA_013399895.1 Serilophus lunatus | reverse complement strand
AAAAAAAAAAAAAAGGTGGTTTCTGTGGGTATTTTTCACTAGCCTGACTCACAGTGTGGGGTTGTGGGGAA
The DNA here is from genome assembly GCA_013399895.1 of Serilophus lunatus. Taxonomy (NCBI): domain Eukaryota; kingdom Metazoa; phylum Chordata; class Aves; order Passeriformes; family Eurylaimidae; genus Serilophus; species Serilophus lunatus. The sequence goes on along the minus strand of VXBA01001791.1, from coordinate 191,957 downwards.
GGAAATGGTGCCAGGCTTTAATAAATGCAGTGTCACGACACTCCCTAAGTGGCATCTCCTCAATATAGCAGCCCCTGCAAAGCTGCCACCAGAGCCCCCAATTCTGCATTTCCCACAGCATCCCCTGGGAAGGGAATAACCTCGTGGCTGCTCTGTGCTGCTCCCAAATCAGGACACCCCCTCCTGCACCTTCTTGTGTCAAGTGGAGCTGGAACAGCCTGCTCAGGACTTTTCTCTCTTTCTTAGCAAACACCTCCAACAAAATCTTAGTAGCAAAAGTGTTTTACTGCCAAGGTGTCATTCTAGTGGGATTAAAACTGCTCCTAGCCTTTGGATGGGTCCTCCTGAATGATATAGCCCGTGTAATAAAACAGTCTGTTAATTTTACAGCTGGAGTATAAGTATGAATTGTGTAAGAAAGCTCTTGGAAGCAAACCAGACTTCAGTGAAGTGGCCCTGAGTGCCTTCAGCATAGCCATGAAACAGCCAGACAGCAAAGAAAGTGCAAATTGGGCAAGGAATGCTGCAATACAGAGCTCCCTTCTGCACTGCCACGAGATGACAGGGATGCAGGCTTGGTTAGCCAAGGTAGACCAAAGTGGACAGGAGCTCAGCATGACAGCACTTGAGGCAGCAGCTCATTTTCCAGGGTCTCAGGCAGGTTTCTGCTGACTGCACTGAGGGCTGTGCTGCTGCAGCTTGGATTTTTGGTGGTGCCCAGGCTCTGTAGCACAAAGATAGCTCGAGTACATCCAGATGTGCTGCAGACAGAGACCCCAGCTGCAATATTAGCATGGCTTTTAATAGCCCTCAGAGGAAGACAGAAGTGCTGACATGTAACTCCCTCAGCCATCTGAGCTCCTCTGGGTGAGGTGATTTGCATCTCCCGAGCCTGATACTGGTTCCTGTGTCAGGCTACCAGTACAGGCCATGAAGTGGCACTCACAGGCACACCACACACAAATGTGCTGTTTCTGTACTGTCACATTCATGGCAGACAGTGGAAATCCTTATTACCAGCCACACAGGGGAATTCCAAGGAGGACTGTTCCCTAATGCCTCTAAAAGAAGCAGGAAAGAAGAGGGAATCCTGCAGAACACTGGCTCTAGCCACCAAGCAAATGCCAAGGCACTTTCTAAAAATAAAAGACCAAGGGTTAATCAATGACCCGTCCTTTAATTGAATCAGCCATCAATCCTTTCTCTGGGAATTTTTCCTTGTTTTGAGAGAGCCTCAGCCTTTTGCCAAGGCTGTCCACAGTTCCAAAATCCAAATTCCCTTCTTTCCAGGGTAAACCGACACCATTTGTGTTGCTTCTTCCCGACTCATCCTTGGCCCTTTCTGCTGCAGTTCAAGTTTCTTGGCCACACCTTGGCAGAGCAGGAGAGAAAATGTTTCATCAGTGGCAGAGGAGGGTTGGCTCTGCCCTTTCCTCTCAGCTGTTCACAACAGCTGCCAAGCTGTTTGCTGACAAGACATCTTGCCCTTTTCTCCAGTCTGAGGCTGGGTCACCAGGGATGAAGCTCCTGTCTGCAGACAAAGGCTTTTTAGATTATGTTGTGAGACAGAAGGTGACAGCGTGAAATGCAACATCAGCAGAGTGTGATCCCCTCCCTGGTGAAGGCCTGGGAGGTGTCAGAGATGTCTGATGGCAAAGAAACCCAGGACCTGATATCACAAAAAAGGTGTAAGGCAAGGGGGGAGAACTGAACTCTGTGAGTGGGAATAAATTAGTAAGTGACAATTAAAAGTTATTAACTTGCCATCTTATGCTTTTAATATTCTGTCTGGTATTTTTGGTTTAATGCTTATACTATGACAGGGTCTTTAGGAATTGCTCCAGCCTTCCTTTGTAAACATAATCTCTGTCTTGGAGAAACTCTCATCCCATAAACTAGGTAGATAATGTTGGAAAAAGACAGATAAATCCCCATTTCTTGGCCAGTTCAGACATGGATTTGGATGCAAAAGCTACCTTACAAATTCATGTGGTCCAATGCATTCCCTTTCCCATTTCTCAACAGAGGTTCTGCAACAAGGACAAGGTCTCTGTTCACAAGTTAAACAGACTTTATTTCACTTTTTTTCCCTCAGTTTTATCTGCCTGCTGCTGTCCTTCCTGCTGCAGTAATGGATGCAATGCTTTGTGGTTGGTTTATGTAAATTGCTGGCAGCAAACAACAGTCATAATACACTTTGTTGCAATGAAATGCAGTTTGTAGTGAAATCTATTATAGTTCAAATATAAATTAATTATAATCCCTTCTGCTGGAGTGAACCTTCATGTATAATTAACATTTACTGTAGGGGGAAAAGGAAAGGAAAAATCCCCATCTGAGTGTTTCAACGTCAGTAATAATTTGCACGTCCCTAATGTCTCTCCTAGGAAGGTGTATTATAGTTTACCTGTCCCCCTACACGTGGCAAGTCACAGCTGCTTTCAGCTGGAGCCAAAAGAGCTGCTGCTGCATGAAGAAAACATGAGCAATTTCACACCATGTTCTGGTCTCCAGGAAATAGGGACAGCAGCTCTTTGTCTGCCTTATCCAGGGGAAAAGAAGGGTGAGGAAAGGCAGCTTTGAGGGTGTCAGCAAATAAACCAGTGCTGGTAAAGATGTTCAACTCAGGAATGAGTGTCCAGATCAAGCTGCTGGAGTCCACATAGCATGGAAAGGCCAAACTTGCCTATATCCCACCATCAGACACCTACAGCCCAGCAAGGAGCTCTTCACACAGCTGCACTCTCAACTCTTCAACACAACATTTCCATCGGAGTGGAGTTTGCTCAACATGGCAAAATTCAGAGCTCGAGCCCTGCAGTAACAGCACTGCAATTCAGAGGCTCTTCCTGCAGCCTGGATCAGGTGCTTCAAACAGAATTGGTTACTGGCTGCTGAAGGGCTTCAAAAACCAGGTGAGAAGAGCTCTTCTGAGAATAGGAAGGAAATGGTGGTCGCTCAGTGTCTGAATTTGTTCAGGGCATGGGGCAGCATAAACCCTGAACAAGGGGAGCCAAGGCTGGTAAAGGAAAATTTGGAGGATCCTTCCCCCTTATAACAAAGCCTCCTGCTCCCAATCTCTAATGAGAGTCAATTGCTGCTGATAAATTTTACATAATAGCTTTTTGCTTGTTCTGCAAATTAAGCAGAAAAATTGCCTATTAGAAGGAAAACTGGGGCGATTCTTGAAACTTGGTGTAACCTATTTAGCTGCTTAGGTCAGATGCAGGGTGGAATCCAAAGCCTCCTTATTAATTTTCTGCAGGGAGCAGCAGTTTGCTGTGCTGAAGCAATGTCTTGCTTCAGAGACCCAGCAAGAGCTGATTTCAGGACCACATCAAAGCCAGTTGAGACCAGAGGGGCTGGATTAGCTCCTGTGCTGATCTGAGGTAACTGTCCTTCAATACAGCACATGCTCCCTTCTAACCCCTTCTGACCATCTCCCTGCTGGCTGGTGGGTCACCCACACGAGATGTGTTTGTTTAAATCACCAACAAAGATGGGACTTGAGTCTTAAGGCCTTTTTTTAGCCATGTCACAGCAGCTGATGGTTTTCCAGGGCGTTCTCCTGACCCAATCCTGCCCTTCAGCAGCCACCCCCACAGTGCCACAGACTGCACCAGGCTCCTGCAGCTGGAAAGCACCACACCTGGCAGAACTAATATTTTAGGGGGTGTGAGCACCACCTCCTGACTGATTTCAGTCTGGGGCACAGGATGGCACCAACTTTCACTTCCTGCTGTGGCTGGCTGTGGTCTGAAAGAGTTCAGGCTCAAATACAACACAACTCATATATAACAGTTGTATATTCACTTTATATACACTCTCCAAATAACAAATTTGGCCCTGAGTCCTTCTTACTTTCTCCTAATTGGCTCATTTTTCTTTCTCTGCCCAAAGCACCACAAGACATGCTCATCTCCCATGTGTTTAGGAGGCCATAAAACATCAGCATCCCCCCTGCATCCCCCAAATCAAGGTGCTGAGCAGTGAACTGTCAGCATTATCCACCAGAGAGGTCAACAGACAACATCTCCCTACTCCTCTTACTCTGGAAGTGTCCAAGACCAGGTTGGCCAGGCCTTGAAACAACCTGGGATAGTGGAAGGTGTCCCTGCCCATGGCAAAGGGTGGAATGAGATGGGCTTTAAGGTTCCTTTCAACCCAAACCATTCTGGGATTCAGTTTTGCCACTAATTGGATCTCTTGTGTCCTGTCTGCCAGCCCTAACCACGAACACACATTGTTCCACTGAATTCCTGTATTTGCTGCCTTCACCATCCCCCTGCTCCACCTCATCCTTATGAATAACCAAACAGGCAGAGATGTGACTGAAGTGAATTCAGCTACTTCCACCTACTCACCTGCTCACTGTCCACAGGATTTAACAGCTCATTTACCTGCTTCTGATACAGCTCCCTCGAGGTTTATTACCTGCAAGGGATCCTCACTTAAACCTGAGATGTGCTTTTCTTCCTGCTCTCTCCCTGGGTGTCTGAGTGCTGCTGAAAACAATTCCAAGTGTCTTGGCTAATCAATGCTGTCTCCCAGCCAATCTCATGCTCCTGACACGTGTGAGCCTTTTGCTTATCCTTCTCCATGTGAGAAAGAATTACACAGAAATTTCCTCAATCCATGCAGTGCTTCCAGCACAGAACCAAGGAGGAGGGGGCAGGGGAGGAAAAAACCAAAAACAAATGAAAAATATCAGTAAAGGTCACCAGATCTAACCTTGCTCTGCTTCGAAAGCTACTTGTCCTTCAAGAGCAGCATCCAGAAAGTATAAAAAAAAGTGGAAAGCACAAATAATAATCTGGACCTGCACAACAACAAAAGAGTCCCCTCCAGCATGGACAAGCTCCAGCAGCCAGGGGGGCTCCCAGGGATCAGCACAGGGACCTCTTGGTTCTGGCTGAGTCTGTGCCACTGCCCTGAAACATCTGAACCTCCTCCTTTTGCATATGCACAGAAATTCACTAAATTACCTCTGCTGGCACCAAATAAGTGCTGCTCCTTGGAGAAAATGTTCTTAAGAGACAATGGGAGGTGGTGCTGGAAATTATTGACAGACATGTGCAGCTTAGGGACTGACACAGGCGACAAATTTCTGAATTCTCTCAACCAAAAAAAATCAAATTGGAAAAAAATGAACCATATTTTCAACATTTTTCTTTTTTTACACTAATCCCTTCTCTTTTCCATCACCAAGATCTTTTATTTTATAAATATGCCAAATTGTAATAGAATGGATAACCCTCTCCCCTGCTTCCTCCAAAACAAATCAATGTTCCATTCAACCTGAAACACATATTTCCTTCTTTGTTTTCCCTCCACCCCTGGGAAAGTAACAAATGCTTCTTTGCCCCAAAGTGTGCTTTCTGTTTTTCAGCACATTGCTGGGTATAAATGCTGATTATTTACACAGCTCCATTTATTACTCTTTTTGTTTGGTTGCTTTTTGTTGTTTTTCTTTTCCTAGGGAAATCAATGCACAGCAAGACCAACCTGTTGCATGGTTAGGAAAGAGCTGCAGACAAATTCCAGTGCCCTTCTGTAGTGACAGTTCTGTCTCCCAATCCAGTTGTGCCTCTCCCACACATCCTGTATCCACTTGCCACAAACTGCACTGATTTTGAAGCTCATTTTTGGCTCATTTGCAGAGCACAGGGAGAAATTCCTCAGCATCCCTGGGGCACGTGAGAGACAAGCAGAGCTTTCACAACTGAAAATGGGTATCTATGGTTTGACAAGGTTTGAGCTAAAACTTGCTTTTTTATTCTGATATCTCCACCTCGGGCTAAGCAGAGAAGGAAGACTCACTTATAGTCATCCCCTTCTGCTCCATTTTTCAGTTTTTCCACAGCTATTGATTGATGCCTGTCCTGAGCCTATGGCAGAGCTCTGGGAAGGCATTCCCAATGCTCTCCAGTGCTTCCTGAGCACATTCCTGTACAGTCAGGTGAGCAAAATCCCACTATTCACATTATATTTATGATTACCCCACATCTTAGCACTGAATGGAGAGAGAAGCAGCAGAATTCCTGGCAGCCAGTTCTGCTGATGACACAGGATGTTACCAGAAGTAGCCCCATATTTGTATCACTCTATGAATTAACTTTATCTGCATCAGATCCACAGACACAAAACAATGACATTAAAGTGAGAAGCAGAGCTTTGGAACCATCTACAAGAATGAGCTGACTACTTCATCCTGAGCTTTAATTAAAATGGGCTTAGCCACTTTGTTTTATTTATCTTTTGACAGCCATCTTCCATTTTCTGCCTAAATACAATCTACTCCCATTTTTCAGTGCCATTGTGGGGTCAGCGACCAAAGTACAGAAATAAAAATCACATGACTGAATTACTGCAGTTTCCAAACACTTAGGATTTTATTGCTGGCAGCTAACTGCCTTCAGACAACATCTGCTTTCAGTTCCTACTGCAATCTCCATCGCAGGCTGGAGCTGTAACTGCTCCTAAGGAGCCCAAAGAGACAGCCCAAAGCATTAAAGACTGACCTACTTCCATCAAAGTCTTATCACCTCTTTAGCTTTGCTCTCCTTCCATTCACCTTGCTGTTTGCAGCCTTCCCTTCCCAAACTGGCTTGTTTCCCCCCACAGATCTACACTTACCTCTGACTGGTGAGGGAAGATAAACTGGAGGCTGAAAAGGCACAGTGGGTTTGCATTAACCTCATCCCATGAACCCACAACTTCAAATCTAAGCATCTAATTTAATTTAAACCTAATTTAGCCCTTCTCTCCTCTGAACTTGCCAAAAGGAGCAGCAGAACTCCTTGGAGGTTTCAGAGAAGTCCGTAAGGACAGAGAAGTAACTCTCTCCCTGCCTTCACACAGTGGACAGACTCCTAAAATCCTCATGGATTTCACTGAAAAGAAAGAAGCTGCCCAATGTATCCTGGTGGTTTTAGCCAAAACTGTCCCTGTCATCATTTTCTGAACAGACTGGATATCTGTATGATGAAAGCAAAACACCTCCCAGTGCTGGAAGAGCATTCCAGCTATTCCCTCTTTTCATTCTGCATTGCAAACCCAAACACTACCCAGCCAACTGGCAGCCACCTTCACAGAGAACAGCAAAGGCTTTTCTTTATTTAAGGGTTGTGAATGCAAAAAACAGAATGGCATTTCAGTATAGGATTCCTGACATAATGAGAGAGCTGGCAGTAAATAAAAGACAAGATGAGAATCAATAGCTTCTGAAAGAGAAAAGGAACATCAAAGGAAATGGAAGAATACAGAGAGGAAAAAGGTAAAAAACCTCACTTTTTTTTTTTTCTCACAGAAACTGAATTTGTAGGGGTTTGGGCTTAATCCAAGGCTGAAAGAAAAGTATAGCACAGCTGTCAGTGGTTTCACCACCCTTTGGATCAGGTTCTCTGTTCTTTTATTCCAACTTCCTGCCCATGCTTGTGAAATAATACATGTGATACCTTTGGAGAGCAACCACAGTAAATCCCCACTTTCCTCCCAAGTTATCAGCAAACCCAGGCTGAGCAGGCTCAGCTGTACCCTTGGAACAGCAGTTCACACATCTCAGCTCTGGGTTCCTTCCTGATACCAACTACCTGTAGCACGGAGCAGTTCCGTGGTAATTGCAATTAACTGGAAGGTTTGCAATGAAAGCAAACACGGTAATGGAGTTAATTTTAGCAAACCACTAATGAGCAATACACCAGCCTCCTTTTTTACCCCTATGACCAGTCTCCTAATGTGCCTTCTCTTGCTTTATTGAAATCATTAACAACTAACCCGCTGTCCTCCTTTTGGAAAACGCATTCCTTCCAGATTCTGCTCCACGGGGATCTGAAAGAGCTTTTCCAATCAACAATTCATTGAATGAAGTCTCCAGAATTCTGCTGTTGTGCTCCCATCCTGAGCTGACCTTGAGCTATTTAAACCTAGATGGATTTCAATTCCAGAGTCCCACCAGATCCTCCTCCCCACCCTCCACCTGGGATAAGAGAAGCTTTTCAGAACATGTTAGAGGAGGTCTGCTAAATGATGCATTGAAAAGAGCTGGAGGGAAAAACAACTTTATCGTCTTGTGGCTTGAGCAGAAGGGGATGGGGCTCCTCAGTGCTTTAAAAGATAATGAAAAAAATAAAAAAACCCAGGCAGAGAGCAATGCAAAAGGGAGAATTAATACTTTTTGATGGATGAATAAAACGAGTTCAACAGAGAGCAAGGTCCCAGGAGAGTCCCAGGCACTGCCTGTTCAGATTAATGCAAATTCCATACCAGTCTAACTTTTCCTTGGAAGATGAAAGGGTAGAAGGGTCCAGCTGCTGAGAGGATATGCCATGAAGGAACATGGGGGCGACACTATGGAGCACTTACTGCTCAGAATTTCTATTCAGCAAGTTAAATAGCACAAGTTCTTGTGATGGTCGAGGCTGAGGTTCATTCAGTGGTCCCTGTGCTGAGATTTAGCATTTCTAATCTGAATTTTGGTGCAGATGTTTGTAGAGGCTGCAGTGGCTCATGAATGTGGTATATCCAAGCAGCTGCTCAGTCTCCAAGCAGCAGCAGGAACCTCAGGGGCAGGTCTGGGATGCTGGCACAGCTCCAGGGAAGGGGCTCTGTAAGTCCAACTTTCACAAGTTCCACTGCATTCCTCCTAAAACTGCTGCCCTTGCCAAAGCACTGCTAGAAGGACAAAATATCCACAAAGCATCAACATCAGAGGACTTGCCAAATGCCCCTCACATGGTCACAGTGCCAGCTGGACTGGTTTACTGCGGGATGAGGAGTCACACAAAGCAGAAACCAGAAAAGCTGTTCCACTTGCTTGCATTAAGGTTCATGATTTTCCTAACCCTGTGTGATGGATCACAGGAGGAGACAGTGTTGAAAGGAAAGGAGGAAAAAAGGGGTAAAACAGGACAAACCTTCCCAGAAGCATCTCCCTGCCCTGCTGAGCTGGCATCCCCTCTGCCCTCAGAAACATTTGGGGACATTCCTTAAAAACAGCCTGGGTCAGCATCTCTCAGTGGGGCAAGGCTTCTCAGCTCAGACACTTCTCAAGTGCTCATTTATTCAGATCTTTGCCCTGCTGGAAAAACAACCAGCAGAACAGATTCTGCTCCTGTGTCTGGAGCTACTCAGTTGCTTTAGAAACTCCAGGCATTAAATGCAAATTTTCAAGGAAATCCCAAGGTAATGTGGCATCCTAACTCCAGTCCCCCAGGAAATGCTGGTTTCCATTGTTCCAAGTCGGTTGTGCTTTTGTATTTGACAAATATTTATATAATAAGATATTAAAAGCCAAATAACAGTGCAGGAAATGATGAAAGTACAGTGCTGCCAAGCCAGCAGTGCCATTATCAACCTGCTTCCTTATTTCCTTCCTAAAAACATCAGTGTTTAAAATCTTTCTTAGTGGGTGTGAAAATTAAGGAGCTAACACATTTCCAGAGCTCACACAGGCAGGAGCAGAGTAAACTCCTATCATACAATTCAACACGATTACAGTTCAGCAGAAAGAAAGGTTATAAATCCCTCTACAGCTGTGACAGTGCCTCTGAATCATATCCTGCCACAGCATGGATATTCCACAAAGCTTTGCCCATGGACTACAATTTATCCTGCTGGCTCTGAAGTACTTCCAGAGCTCTGCCTGCTCAGCCCCCACCTTTGCACCAGTGTCACACTTGCCTTGGATTTGTTCCCATCTGGCCTCTCACCTTCCTGGGAGGTTTGCTGGAGGTTTGCTTCAAGCCTCGGATTTTTACTTCAGAATACCCTGTGTTGGATGGGAACCACAAGGGTCGTCCACTCCAACTCCTGGCCTTGCACAGGACATCCCAACAATCCCCTCCTGTCCCTTTGAGTGTTGTCCAAACCCTCCTGGAGCTCTGGCAGCCTTGGGGCTGTGAGCAAACCCTGGGGAGCCTGTTCAGTGCCCAACCACCCTCTGGGGAAGAACCTTGCCCTAACATCCATCCCAAACCCCCATGACACAGCTCCAGCCATTCCCTGGGTCCTGTCCCTGGTCACACAGAGCAGAGATCAGTGCCTGCTCCTCCTCTGCTCCTCGTGAGGAGACCTCAATGAGGTCTCCCCTCAGTCTCTTCACAAACACTCTCCTTCCCATTTTGGCCCCATATCCCACATCTTTATCTGCTCCTGGAATGTCTTATCCTGGCTTGGGGCCCCTCTCCCCTGCCAGGCTGCACCTCTGGAGTGCCTGGAACGTGCTGGGAGAGTCAGGATGCCACGAGGTTGCCCCACAGAGGTGGCATTCCAGAACTGGGGATGGATGGAGCTATCAATCATGGTGCTGTTTCTAATCAGCTGCTCCCCGGCTGGCGAGCAAATGGCATCTCATTTGCAAAGCTTTTGCTCAGTTCTCTCATTAGCATAAGTATTGTTTTCCATTATCCATGGTGATTCACATTAAACTAATGGAAATTCATCTGTCATCTGAATATAGCTCAGGAAAGGGCAACTGTGAATTCGATTAGTGACTATTTGCCCCTCTCCTACTTATCTCAGAGTGGTTTGAGTTGGAAGGGACCTTAAAGACCATGCAGTTCCAGCTCCCTGCCATGGACAGGGACACCTTGCACCAGATCAACAATCAAGGCACAGTTTCCCATGGAAGTTGTCTATTGGTGTGGTTTGAATCCTGCCTGTTCTTCCAGCAGTGGAAGCAGAATTATATCTGTTTCTACATCAAATATGAACTTGCAGATATCAATCTGATAGCATTAGTAATTCTGTCATCCAAGATGGCTTGGGCTTTTACCAAGACTCCTTGGCTTATAATAAATAGTGACTTTTATACTTACCCTGACTTGATAATTTTAAAACCACAGTTTGTCTGAAATAGTTTGTTTGAAATCCATGGCTGTTTAAGGCCAGCTTGGATGATTTGAGAGGAAGATAGTTCTAGGTCAGCATTGAGCACAAGAAAAGAAGTACCTGTGAGCTGAGCTCTCTCTTTTACAAGCTCCATGGACATCCATTTTCATGTCACATTTTTGTAACTGCAGGAATCTAGTTCTGGAAAAACCCTCCACTGTGGGTCATGCTATTGCACAAAATTCCCTTCAGTTTTACACTATAATTCTTCATGCTTTATTCAGGACGGTTACATTTGCTGGTAAGATGTTGTCATGGTTCTATCATTAGTGTTGTAGAACAGACCCTTTTCCCTCTAGAAAGAGGAATTTAAATGCTGTACACTGTTGAATGCTGGGATCCTCCCACACAATATTTGCTGCTGAAATGCATGATCAGGTCAGGTTGTGCTGCAGGGACAAGGTGATGACAGTGGAGTTGCCTCATACTTCCCCTTCTGGATGGTCTGAATTGGATGGGATGGGAGCTGTAAGGATAAACAGAGTTCACCAAGTACTTTCTTCCACCACAGCCACCCAGGCTATAACTCTCCAGGGTGCAAACTCTATAAATCCCCTCTCACTGCTGGCATGTTAATGGCACTTGGGGAGATGTCACTTCAAAACTAAAATGAGCAATGACACACCGAGCAGCAGAAGGTAAATGGCTTTTAACAGGATAACGTGTCAGTTAAAGGCTAAATTATTTCCCTGCTGTCAATTCCCTTTACTTTGCTGGCTTGGGTTATTGGCTGTTACTGACAGTGGTTGAGAGAAGCGATGCCCTTGGCCCTGGGACATGCTGATTACCTTTGTTTATGGTGGAATAACAGGCAGATGGAGCTGAAATCAACTTCCATTCTTTTCTCTGGGATACAAGGGAGTGACTTGAACAGTGAGATGTTCACTAGTTCCATGGTGATGTCTTTTACCCGCAATCCAGTGCTTGGGATTTTTCCCAGACAGATTTACCATGAAATGAACCTTTCCTGAGTGTGGTTTGTGGTCCAGAGTCACTACTTGGGTCTTCTGGCCTAGAAAAAAACATATAGGCCTAAATATGGGTTTACTGTTCCTCTAGGAGTGCTTAATTTCCAGCTGGGCTTAAACCATGACTGGGGGCAAGAGATATCCTTAAATATTCCTGTAGGACATGAAAATGGGAAAAGCAGCCTTAATTTCTTGAGGCTGGATGTTGGGGCTTATAGATGATGGTGATTGGAATCTGTGGTGCTGGATTGTGTATGAATATGTCTGGTATTAAGGTAAATACTGCTTTAGAACTTTACTGGGAGATTGAGTGGAAATTTATGTGTGCAAGTCTCAATGAATTATACGGTTGAGTCATTACATGAAGGTAAGTGGCAAAAGCAGCATTAGGTGCTATAAAACTGATGGAAACCAGAATGTTAAAGAAATTCTGAAAATGAATGTGTTATTTATACAGTGGTCTCAGCAATGAGAAAGCTATACTTTCTCAGCAGAATAATTGTTGATAAGCAGCAGCAGAGAGGAAAAAATTGATCTCTGGGTCCTGCAAAACCAGAAGTTTCTTTCTGCTCTTATTGTGTGGGTCTGGTTTGAAAGCTGCCCCTGTTGAAAAGGGCCCACGGTTCTGTTTGATTTGCTACCTTGCAGATGTCTTGAGATCTGCAAATCAAACCAGGCCTTTTCTGTGTCATCATCCTTGGTAGTAAAGGCACTGCAGGGCAAAATAGAATTTTATCTATACTTGCAAAGTTTTGTTGAGATTTAGGAGACTTCTTACTGCTCTCCTCTATTTGAGCAAACTCTGAAGTGGCAGTGAGTTAAAGGTACTAAAATCAGGCAGTATTTCCTTCAAGCTTTAGTGGATTTTATTTGGAGTTAGACTAGGTAATGATGCCTCTGTTCTTACCCAGTTTAGTACTCGAATCTTTCATCCTTTCTTTCAAATGCCTTTGTGGGAGGTGGGTGAGGAAAAGCTCAGTGAATGAGTATTATTGTCTAGCAGAGCCATTTAAAATGCTTTGAGTGTGTTTCTTGTGTCCACTAAGAACTAAAGATCAGAGTCCAGCTTAGGAACCTGAATCAAACAGGAGGCATTCAGAGTTATTTCAAACACTTGGAATATGGCAGGAGTCTTTTAAGTTCACTAGCAAACACATGGAAAACCAGATGGTTTCTTCGTGACAGAACCCTGAACATAACAGGAAAATGGAATATGTTCCCCTCCCTCTTTGAGCTGGAGAAAAGAATCTTTAAAATGCCTTGCATGTGTGCTAAATAAATAAATTTAAAAATGAACCTTCTGGCCAATCACAGTTTAGCTACCCTGCAATTAAACAAATCCACAAACTGGCAACACATTTACATCTCATTAAGGGGAGGCACATGCAGCAACTGCATGAAAATTTAGAAATTAGACACAATTACCATGTTGGCTGGAGGCAGGAAGGGGGAGCGTTATGGAGGGAGGTTTTTAAGGGAAGTTTGATGGTTCCTTAATTACCTGCTGCCTCCCTAGTCCCACCCAGCTCTGCTGGCTAAATGAATTTTTCCAACGAGGATCCCTGAAGCTCTGGAGTTAATGAGCCACACACCTCGGCTCTCCTGGGCACCCAGGGATGAGCCTCCACTGGCACTTCCATGGGGACTGTAGAGATGTGGCCCAGACACGCTGACCCTGGTGCTGTTCTTTGCTCTGCAGCTGCACCATCCATGTGCTCAGTTGTTTTACACTTGGAATTACAGTGCAGCTCAAAGGAAAGGTGTCTTTCCACTGATGGCTGGAGCATTTGCTGTCATCCGTGGTGGTACAGAGGTATTTACTGGCTGTGTGCAGCATCCTTCCTCTTTCCTTGCCTCTGGAAGTTGCCCAGTTCTTTGTACTTCTTAAGAGGTGCCACATTCCTCCCTCCTGAGTTGGTTCTATTTCTTAAAAACTGAAACAGTGTGTGGGGTGGTTTCTTGAATGGGTTCAAATATTAATAACATAAATAACAAATGCCGATTCGTAGTCAGGCACAGTAACTGGGGAAAAGAATCACCTCAGGCATCACTTCTGGGAGCAGGACTGGCCTTTTCTGGAGTGTCTAAACCACTGGACTCAGGAGCCTTCCCACAATAATATTAATTAGGTGTGAGACCGATGGCAGGAATGTCCACTGGAAGGTGGAACGCTTTAGAAAATAAAACCACAACGATTTTCAAAATGAAACAGCGAGACAGAAGGGCCGTTCTTTTGGGGGTTTGGTGGTGATGGAGTTTTATTTCTCAGCCTCTTGCAGGGACAGACACGGTCCATGGTGCTGCTCCACTCCGTGCCTGCTTCTCTGCAGAGCTCCAAAGCACCGCGGTGGTTGTTCCACATCAGCCCAAATGAAAGGTTGCTGGAAATAAGTTCAACCCACTCCAGGGAATCACAAAAGGGTGAGGAAAGGAAAAAAGTCTGTTACTGCCAATCACCAGGTCCGCTTTGTCCATGTGTTTAATGGCCCTATGAAATATAGCAAGTGTAAATCTTACATATTGCCTTGAAAGGGATTCAGCTGCTTCAAAAATGGAGCTATATTTTGGATATATGACTCGCGTTTCAGATTCATAAATAAAAAGTTAGTATATCTTGAAGTTACAGGTAAATACTGCTTTAGTGTTTCTTTGTGTGTTTGGAAGATGTGAGAGGTCTGTGCCTTTCCTTTCTGAAACACCCCAGCCCTTACCACGCTTTTCATGCCTTCAACAGCAAAACCCAAGTTGACACAATGGAAATAAGTTAAATAAGGAACGAATATAAAGTCCTACAGGCTGATTTATACACTGCATAATATGCAACCTACATTATGCTTGGGGTTTTTTTTTTCCCTCAGTATTTCTTTGGGCAACTTGCTGCTTGGTTTTTTTCCCCTTGAAAGTACTTTGGAATGTGCAGGCTCTGTGATGGCTCAGGTATCTCTGATCCACTAGATCTGTCACTTTGCAGGGCACTGTGACACTGAGGAGAAGCTTTATCGTTAACGTGAGAATTGATGAACAGTGTTGAGCTGGTGAATTGATTAAGAATTAATGACATTGTGTCGAGGGACTACTGATGAGGGGGGTATGGGGGCCTGTAGGGAATTCATATGTTCTGCTGCAGATGAGGGACTGTGTTGTCAGTAGTTCAGGGGGACTATAAGTGCAGCAGTGAACCAGTTCAGAGTTGAAGACAGTTCCCATAGCATTAATCACCAAACTGTCAGTGAGTTCAGCAGTATTTTAGTCCTGAAGTGTGCACAGCCTTGGTATGAATAGCTAATGTGGGTGAGGTGCATGGTTATAACTGTGCTTTGGCTGAAATGTAGGTGTCACTCAGGGACTATGAAAACTCTCCTAAACCCCCTTTACTACCCCTGCCATATTTCTCTCCAGCTCTTTTCCACACAGCAGGATCACACTGGAGGAAAGAAAGGTGTACAACTGGTCAGAAAATCACCCTGGCCTGAAGCCACTGCTTTCTGCAACCCAGCCCCAGGGCTTCTCTCCTCTCTGTATGAAACCAGCACCTTCCTTATTCATAAGACAACTGTCTAGGAAGGGTTAATACAGGTGGCACCTCAGGATGTGGCTCTGCTTTTGGCTGATGAGGGGGTTTGTTTTCTTGTAAGTTTTGTATGAAGGTGTCTTGTTTAGGCAATGAAAACTGGGCTGGGGCTGCTCCTCTCCTGCCAATTCATACCCCTTGTCCCTGAACATGGATCACAAAGTGTCGTGAGCGAGGGCTGATATCTGAGCTCAGGAATAATTCATACAAATGTCTCCCAGCTTAGCCAAGAGAAGCAATTTCAGCTGGAACAGAATACAATCCATTTCACCCTGGCATTGAATAAAGGGAAGGGCACCTGCTATTACTCTGATCTTTATTTTTTTCTGCAAATACTCAGACACTACGATGATATGTGGAAAGATGAAATCTAAAGATAGATATAAAGGGCATAAATCAAAACCTCGGGTGGAGTCACATGCAGACTCCATGGAAACTGCTTGCAGTCATCATTTCCTAATGGGGCAGATCAAGTTTCATATAAGCAAATTTGGACAACTGTAAGAATGAGATCAGGTTGTAACCTTTGGTTTCAGATGTCATGGTACAACTCCATTATAAAAGCTGTGTTCTTGCTTTTGGCAGCAATGGGTATTGCTGAAGATGGATCATGTATCCAAACTAATTGGAATGAGAGTGTTTTCTTGGGCTTTCCTGAGCACTCCTTTGCTTTTGTTTTAGGAAGAAAGCAGCAATTACCTCCTTGTCCCCTTATTTTTTGTGCAGTGAGACAAATGTTATGAAGTGGATCCAAGAAGGTGTAATTCTCTCGTGGATTCTACCTTCAACTTATTTGCAATAATTGCCTGAGCAAGCCAGACTTTATCTGGAAGGCCCTGGTTGAGATAAATTCCTGCTGTTTTATGAAGAGTGGGGGAGGAATTGTGAGAACAACAAATTAAAACTATTCTCATCTCCTGAAATATTTCATTACACAAACTCAATTTATGATGCAGAGCTGCCCTTTGAAACACGTGTGAGCTGGTGAGACAAGCAGGGCTGTACAAAGAAGAGAATAAACAGAACAAATAAAAGCCACTGATTCTTTCTGGAAGGAAACAACAACTCTCTGTAATTTACAGCAGCTTGGAGGACTCACCCAACCTTGCTGATGCTTGGCACAGTCAGGGGAAGGGATTCTCTCGTAACTTGGGGTCCCTGTGTTGTCCTGTAACCCAGGAATCTTTGAAGTTTCCACATTCCCACACCTCAGGTTAAGTGGGAAGTCACCAAAGCATTTGGATTGGAGTTTCTTTCCTACAGTGAGTAACCAGGAGCCTGTGGTTCTGGGGTAGATGAATTTCTCTTTTTTGTTCATGAGGAACAGTTTCTGAAAACTGAAGCTTATTGTTGAGAGGCAGAATAAACTGGACATCTACAGCTCATGGTACGGGTGCCACAGGTCATCTGTGCACGAGGTGTTATCTGCTGCTTGTTCACCCAATCCCCTGATTTGTGTCTCAGGATGAAAGAGTTATTTTGAACTGTTTCTATTGTAAAGCTTTAATTGATTTTGAAGCTTTGCTGCCTCAGGTAACCCAAAAGCAAAGCTCCACCAGGGCCTGTGATGCCTTTCCCTCCCAAACGCTGCTTAATTCTGTGAGGAGCATGAGGCTTCTCCAAAGATGGCTTCAAATGAGTTGAGGTTATTTATGCTTCCTTTTATCTCCCAGTTTGAGCAGAGGTGAGAGGTTCTGTTTGGTAAGTGGTCTGGGAGCAGCTGTGGAACAATGGGGAAATAAATTCCATGCTGGAATCCAGCAGCCCCTCCAATCAATGTACTTTCTAATTAATGCCTCTGCATAAGCAGGACTTCTGAAAACAGTGTGCTGCTGTTAGCTCTGGCTTTAATTTATTTTGAAAAATGTGTAATTATCAAGCTGTGAGCAAATTGCCATTCCTTTCACCTGGCTCCTTTCACAACTCATTGGCATTCAGAGGAGCCACTGATTAATGAGCAGAGTAGCAGAGGACAGGGATGATCCAACGCAGCCACAGGCCACGAGCTGCATACAGCAGCAGTAATGCCTCAGGAGAAGAAGTCTTAGGCCCTGTGGTGTGCAAATCTGTCTTTCTTCATGTTAAAAAACCCATTAAAACTCCCCAATTCTTGTGGGTCAAGGACATTCTGTGCCTTGTACAACACAGCAGTGAGTGGGAAAGGTGCACTGAGAAGGACCCGAGGTTTCTTCCTTCAGTCTCCCCTTTTTCACACTTGTGGGACCAAGAGAAGCTGGCTGGTCACCTTCTATGTTGTTATGTATAATGATATTCTGTGCCTTTCTAGGTCTGTACCTGTGAGGCTCATTCTGTACTCTCACTTCTGGAGGTTTCTATGAGACTGTTGTACGACTCTGATTTTCTGAAGTTCCACTCAGAGTCAGCTGGGGAAGGGACACTCAGCTGATGGATTTTGCTGCCCTTCACTATGAAAATCAACACATCTTCCACTAAGTTATCAGTGACTCTCAATCTTTTCTCCCAGCCTCCATCCCCTATTAGAATGACAGTCAGAGTGGCCCTTGGTGTCACCTGCCCATCATTTGCAGGAGCTGGGATGAACAGAAGTGTTTCTTGTGGAGTGCAGGTGAGTGTCACTTAAACGTTGAGACAAGGCACTGATGGAGCACAGGCAGCAGAGATGTTGTGTCCTCTTCACCCGTGATCATCTCAGGTGTCACTCACTCTGGGTTTGCTCAGACCCTTTTCTGGCAACCAGAACTCCAGCTCTGGGTGTTTATTGGCTGCCATGTGCCCTCTCTGAAGGAGTGCTGGTTGTGATGGTGATTTGATGTGAAGTCACCTCTCTGCTGGCAGACACACAGGCCTCCAAAATGTTTCTTTGAGAGCTCTCTGTTACTGGTAAGCTCAGAGCACCATTAAGCCAGGCTGGACTAAAACTCTTGAATGTGGAAGGGGGAAAAACCCATATGTACATCTTTGTATATCCCCCATTCCATATTTTTACTTTGTTTTGGGTTTCTTGGCATCATTCATTAGTTTAAGGGGACAACAGATATTTTGTTATGGTTTTGTTGGGTTTTTTTTAACTTCTTTGGGCTAAACTGCAGAAGCACTGAGAAAGCAAAGCTGTTAGTAAGCCTTTGCCAGAACTCAGAGCTGTGCAGGATTGAACTGTGATCCCTCTCACTTGTTGGAGACTTCATAGCTTCCTGTTTCTGCAAGAGTTAAGAATTGTGTGCTAATATAATCAGGTTCTGACTTAATAGCACTCTAGGCTGAGCAAGCTCTAAGCTGATACCATGAGAAGCAGGATATCAGCTCCAAAAAGGGGACAAATACTTTATTCTATTGAGTTTGCAATGAAGGAGAAAAAAGAAAAGCCTAGCATGTGAGCCCAGCAGTTTCTTAAAACCCTGCTACAATCCATTTAACAAATTGTTTCTCCTCTATCTTCACCCTGGTTGTTCTTATTATTATGCCTGTTATCTGATGGTTATTTAATCTATATTTTGTAATTACTTCCCTTCTGTCTTTCACTCCAACATACATTCATTTTCTTGTTGCACTAACGCAGTGACCTACATTATCCAAGCTCTAAAAGTCAATTATGCTGCCTGTGATTTTTCAAGTGGTGTTTAGCAAATGGGTTTGTGTATTATCCACCCGTTACCTGGTTCCTTTACAGAGCCAGTTTTTCTCAGGCACCTCTTAAAATTGTCTCAGGAAACACAATTTCTTTCCCAGGCCTGGATGCAAATTGTACAGCCACAGTGCTGGGAAGGAACAGGGAATGTTCTGCCCACTCATAGGGAAAACATGGAGCCTTGCATCATGTTTCTCACTGTGATTTGGGAATATATTGTTCCAACTTACTGTCTCATGTTCTGTGCAGTTTTCAAACTGAGTTTGTGGATTCTGCATCTCTGACATTTAATACCAGGCTTTAACTTAAGCCCACACTTGTGGTATTTGACAGCTAAGAGGCATCACTGTTATCAAATGAATCCCCAAATCATCTGTACCCAGCAGACGAGCGGCTCCCAAGGGATGGGTGGGTGGGGAGGATTGTTTGTTTTTTAATCAAGCCTCCCTCATTAATGCCTGAAGCTTCCCTGCATATAGATCTTCACCCTTCAGCCTTTCCCTGCCTTCCTGTTACAACATTGAGATGTGAGCACGTTACAGATGAAGTTTGGAGCCTGTGCTAATAAGCTCTCCAGGCCCACGCTAATTTTGTAGTAGAAGAAAAGGAGGTATCAGGGGGAATTTGTTAGATAGAGGTGCAATCATCCTAAAGCTCTGGCTTTTCCCTGGGATGAGGGCTGATTGCTTTATTACTTCCCATCACAAGATGCTCACAGCAGCTGCCCTGTGCAGCCCTTCTCACACCTGACACATCCATGGCACACGTGTCCTGATAGAGACACACTGCAAGAACTGGAGCTTTTGGGATGATGCTCATAAGGGATTCTTCTTTTTTATAGTTCAAGGTGGAAAATTGATTGGGAGAATTTGTCTTTCCCTCATTGTTTATTTCCCCCCCCTTCTTTGCCTCCTCATGCAATGTCTGTACGTGGTCTATACAAAAAAAATTTAAAACTGAATAAATGGCTTCCTGAGAGCAGTAACTTCTGTGCTGTTCAACAAGTACTCCAGGGAGATTTTCCTGTTTTAAATGCAGGAAATATGTGGCATTTTTTTCCTCAGGCATTTGGGTATGGCTCTAGTTGTCAGTGTGCCACTGTAATTTCCAACACCATGTTTGAGCCCAGCCTAAGTACCAACTGATTTAGCTTTCCTTTTGTTCCCCCTTACAACTCCTTCTGTTAAAAGCAGCTGTTATTCCTTCATTTCAGATAGAGAATTAAGGCAGAGGAAAATTAAATGCCTTGCCCGAGGTCACAAGCAGAATTGGGAACAGAACAGAGGTCTTGCAAGTCTGAGCTCAGTGGTTTAATTGCAAGCTGAGATCTAAAGGTGAACATTTGCATGTGATTTTTGGGGTGTGTGTGGAAGATCTGAGGTTTTTGAGGGAGCGTTCCAGGTGGTGGATTGTGTGCTGGTTATATTTTGATACCTGGCTCTTTCATTACAGCAATTTCCAGAGTGGTTTGCAAACCTGACTATTTTAGGGACTTACAAATGAGTAGCAGAATAACCAGAAGGTCCCTGTGAAATCACGAGTAGAGCTGGGCACTAAAAATGAATAAGGACACTTTAACATCATTTTTGAGCTTGTGTTCTCCCTTGTAACCCTGTCAGTGCAGGAATGTGTGCCTGGGGCTGGGGAGCTGCAGACAACAAGGAAAAAGATTTAATAGCTGGGCTGTAAATGTGAGAGCTTCTTGTCACTGGCTTTCCACAGATTGGTTTGGATGACTGTAAATGTCTGAATTCTAATATGAGCTCCTTGGGAGGTGTTCAGCAATCAGTATCTCAGTGCTGTAAGCCCAGCTGGGGAGACAGACCTGTACAGGAGCTAATGCTACAGGAAAAAGATCTCTATTTCAAGAATCATAACAGAAAATTTGATTTCCCCCCAGCCTAGTGTTTATAGGCTGGTATTCTCTCCTCTACAGGAAGCCAATCTGAGCTTTCACAGGGCTCCTGCTGGAAGAAATCAAATAGCAAATTCATGCAAGGTTTGTGGTGGCTAAAGGGCAGGTAAGGATGTAACTGGTTGTGCTGGTGGGAGGTGAGAGAAATAAGAGAAGTGAGAGAATGGCTCAGCAGGGAGGGAGGGACAGGTTGTTGTCATCCCCATTGCACTTCTAAAAACTCATGGGAAATCCTGCCTTCTCCTGTGAGTTCCCTTACACAGGTAACAGACACCAGGTTATGGTTGTTTGGTGGAGAGTGGACTTTCTCTCTGCTCCCTGGGGAAGACAAGGAAAAGCCAATGCCAGAGTGCTTGAAGTTCCACATTTGGGAACTCAGTGTTTTCCCAATTCCCCAGGACAGAGACGAGCTAATTCTACCCAACGAGAAAGTTTTTACCAAAAAACACATTTATTTTCATTGACTCGAGAGTGGGGGAGAGTTTCCTCACAGTGAAAAATCCTCATCTCTTGGGGGTGAGGTTGGCAGTGTGTCCTAAACTCCTGGTCCCCATGGACACTCTGTGGTCACACCTGGACTGCAGAACATGGTGTCCTCTGCAACCCACCTCGTGTTCCTTCTCTCCTTGCTTTTGCCTTGGAATCAGCTGCCAAAGGAAAGCAGAAGGAAGATAAGCAGCCAAGTTCTATCTCAGCAATGGCAGCCAGGTTTGCTTTTGGAATGTGTTCTGGAAAAGCAGGACATGGCCATTCTCCCTGCTGTGGACAAAGCAGATATTCCCACCCCTGTGCACACTCCCAGAAAGGCAAGTCATTGTTATGGGAAGCAAAATCCTTGGATGCCCTTTAACAGATGCAGGGAATTCTCTTACAACAGGACCTGATCATGGCCAGAGGCTTGTATTCAATTATGGATCTCTGTGCAAATGCTGGAAGCTCATTTTTGAGTACTAGTTAAATGGGAGTTTTCAACCCACACCTGAGGGAAGCATACTTATTGCAAGATACTTGCTGCTTTAGACTAAGACTCTTTCTTTTTACCTAAGATTAATTTTTTTCAGGGGAAAGATGCCCAGTGGCCCAGCAGAATAATTACATATTTTCTCTAAATCCTCCTGTACAAAAGAACAGGAAAACTAGGTATGAAAACCAGGAGAAAGATCCATGCTTACAGCAGGGCAGAGTTGTACTTTACAGAAAATGGCCCTTTGACGATGTAACTTGGGGAAAATGAAGGTTTTGACTGCAAATCTTTGTGCTTTTTGTTCTGAAATTGCAACCTTGAAAAACTTTAATCAAAACCTTCTTATTGGGTAAAAGTCATTCAGTGAAGGAAAATAAGGAGGAGGAAAAGAAAATAAAGCTAAAAAAAAATAAATACTTGAGTGCTGGGGAGGGCAGAAGGGTGAATGGATTGCTGTTCCTGTAGGAGTTGCTGAATAAATAAATCATCAGGAGAACTCAGACTTTTTCCTCAGAACTTCCATAGCCCTTCCCAGTGTATTTTGGTCCTGTGCTGTTACTGATCCCATAGGGAGCAGTTTGGCTTGTGTAGAGCTTTTTGCCTACAGGGTGAATGAGCACAAGGCATTTTCACTCTGCTCTTGCTGGGTAGGCATTCATTTATATTTCTATGTACATTGTTAACACTATTATATATATATATATATATATATATATATATATATGTATGTATGAAATAGGTCTTAGTGTAACTGATGCACTACACAGAAAATGTAGCAGATGTGGGATCAAGGCCCTGGAAAATTAAACATGATGCCTCTTTCTGCACTGTTACATGAAAATACAACATTTTACCCATCTGTCCTGAGACCAGGGCAGATGCTTAACTAGAAGACCACATTCTTCATGTAGTTCTTATAGTAATACTATATGTTCTTGTTGAATTATTCATCTATTCCCTTGATTTACACTGGTCATTTTCCTTCCTCCCAGAGGCTCTTCCCTGTTTTCTCCTGTCTTCATCTTATCAACATAAAAAGCAGCATCCTCAGCTGGCACTTGTGGAACTGAAAGGTGAAAAGAAGCCTCATCATGTTCTAAGTTATTCTGGGTATTCCCATAATTGATTGCTCAAAAATTGAACCCAAATTCTTTGGCCAGTTAAGGCACTGTTGGCACAGTTTTAGCTGCTCTGAAAGCTGATGAGGTAACTCAGCAGAGCAAAAGAGTTTTTGTCATCAAGGTCTCCTTTGGAAGGATGAATAAATAAATTAGGTTGTGAGACATTGAATCTTCTCCCTGAGTCCTCCATCTGCCCAAAAGAAGGGCTAACAAGCAACTTCCAAAATCAGTATTAATGTTATTCCTAAGGTTCTAGAGATAGAGGTTGGCTCCTCCAGGGCATTCTCCCTCCTTTGTCACTCTTCTACAAACTGCCCCAAGCCTGAATGTTGGGGAAAGTTGGTATGAGATGTAAAAAACGTGGCTTTTAATTCATGTGATGTTCTGAAGTACCCACGGACCTTGTGCTGGGTGGAGAAGGAGTTTCAGGTTGCTAAATGGGAATTGTTCTTGTGTAGTCTGTAATAAAACAACAGCCTTCTTTCTGATTACTGAAGTTCTCTTTGACAGGAGGGAGTCTATTTATATAAATGGTGCCATCAAGACTTGTTACCATTCAAAATCAATGCAGTCTGGGGATTGTTTTTTCAGTAATAATAAAAAAAGAATAATTATATGGACTTTTGTTTATAAAACAAATCCAAAAACCCAAAAAAGGCTTCCATTTCAAAAGCTAAATGAGACAAATAACCCTGACAGAGCAAGAAGGAGATCTCACTAAATTGAATCCAGTCAATTTTAACATTCACAGTGCTAGAGGCAATTTTAGGCAGTGTAAACGTAATGGAAAAAGCATATTCCTGAAGCTGACTTACAGAATGCTGTGTTTGAGTCCTTAATGATGATAAATCAATGATCTAGAAAATAAAATCCCTTTCCTATTAACCAGATGGGCACACAAATTCTTCTCAGACTTTGAGACGTAAGCACCCAAAATTTTCAATTAGCGTTTCACATCCCACTACCTTAAAATTATAAGTAATTAAATTGGAACACAGTGCAGGCACACATATATAAACAGCCTTTCTCTTGCTTTCTCTCTCTATAAAATAATGACTGTCTGCTGATTGATACAATCCTGTAACTCAGTTGAGAGATTCTCTGCTCACATCCTAAAAGATGCACTGAAGCAGAACTCTGAAAATTGAATTACAACCTTTGTATTGAGCCAAAGAGCAAAGTTGTGATTATGAGGTCCTGCCTCTCTATTTCTTCCCTCTGAACTCAACTTTCCCAGGGGTTTTTCTGGGCCTTGACAAATTTCTTATCTCCAGTAGCATCGAGTGCATGGCCTGTTATCTGCCTGGAGTTCTCTGCCTTCATTTGCCTCTTAATTTCTGAAGGGTTGTGCCCAAAGCAGAGCAGAAAAGGGGGCAGGGAGGATGTGGGGGAGTTTGGGCTGAGTGGGAATTTGCATCTCAGAATAACAAACAGCAACTGAGCAGCTTAATCCTGTGTAGCCAGATTTATTCACTGCCACATTAGAAGACTCAGTAGATTTATTTTTTTTTTGTCTCTTAAATATGCTCAAATTTGACAGATAAATTCTAAAGATGCCAAAATTGCTCAAAGATGTAAATGCTGGGTGTGTAATATTGGTTTGTAATATTGGCTGTCTCAATCTGACAGTTGCAAAGGAGTCTCCTCATATCTAGAATGGAAAACGATATTGTGATTTCTGCTAGACAGTGGAATAGATTTGAACCTGTGAAATTCATGCAGATCCACAGATTTCAGAGGTGTCCCCTCAAGCTGCACCACCTGAAGGATTTTGCTTTGCTGAAGTAGCAGATATAACTCAATTTCTGTGAAAATCTGTGAGTTTTGCAAGTTGCATTTCTTTTGCACAGCAGCTCGTGGTGGTTTTAAAGTGGTTTTTCCCTGGGTGTTTCACTAGTGTTGGGCCTAATGCAGTGGGCAAGGTGTTTGCTCATGGAAAAAGTGTATTTTGGGCACTCTGTGTGCCCAGAAAGAGACAACAAAGAACCAGTTCCAGATACTGTGATGCCACTAAGCTGGAATTACTGAGGTCTGATTTTCAACCTTAAGGTGAAAATAAAGACTTGAGGAGATTGAAAAACATGAAAATTGTCTGGCAATAAGAGGGACAACACTGTCTCAGCAACATTCTTCTCTTCCCAGCTTTCTAGTACATTTAAGATCCCACATGTTTGATGATGTAAATGATTAAAGTAGGGCATAAAGTCACTTTTTATAACAGTGACTGTCATAACTTCACAGTTTCCTGTGTGTAATGGCAGTGGAATTACATTCCAGTTTTGTTTTCAAATACATAAATAACACTCATCCTTATGACTAGAAGGTTAATTTCATGACAACGTAACAGCCTTGGATATTTTTCTTAATGAAGTGTTGTTAAACTCTAGATATTTAACCACATCATATTTATGTTGTAATTATTCCTACTTGCTTGGTACATTTCCAGTTACATAAATTGTGGTGGTTCCACATAGGCTCCAACAAATTCATTGTGTACTGGCATTGCTGGGTAATTACAGAGTGATTATCTGGATATAAATTATGGTCCAGCAGAACTTTTTCCCTTGTTTTGGTCTTTTTTGGGTTTTTTATTATTGGCTGCCCCCCAGGGCTCCTGAATAGTCTTCATGCCCTTGCCTTCCACTTTTAGGGCCTTTGGATACCAGGAGTGATGAATCAGGACTTCCTGTGGATTAATCCTGATGGTTAATTGGTTTCAGCACCCAGGAGATCTTAAGGCTGATGAAGTTTTTCCTCAGAAAAGCCTGGGGCTTTGGTGGCTTGGATTTTTTTTAACAAAATGTTGTCATCTCCCTTCTGTCAGGACACTTGCTGCGTGTCTTTGCTTAAATTTACCTGTTTATGGGAATTTCCCAGGGATTTTTGTTATCTCCAGCACATCTGACCAAGTTGTTTCAAATTTATTTGGAGACTCAGAGACACAAATTAAGACATAAAACCACAGTAAAAGCCTAAGTGGGAGAACAAGGCCCAAAATCTGCCTTATTTCCAATAAAGCTATAGGCAGAAGAGTCCATTTATACTGACTTTTATTGCCTGTTCTAAAACTTTATTTTAATGCAACTTCAGGAAAAAAAATGCTCTACTCTGCCTCTGTGCCAATTAAGGTAATAGAATTGCTAATGAAGTGAAAATATTTGCTCTAATCCCTGTGCTCAGAGAGGCTCACAGGTAAATGCTCATTCCCTTCCTTCAAACTGGGATCTGTAGCTGCTTGATGGAATTTCAATAGGAAATACTTTGTCTTCCCCATTTATTTTTTGACATAGATCAATGCCCTCTGAAACCTTCACAATGGCCCTTTACACAGCCCTTCTTATCCTTCTGTTCATCTTGGGACAGAACGTTCCTTTTCTGTGCCCTGGGGTGTTCAAAGCCTGCTGGAAAACTATTTCTGGGCACTTTGCAGGCTGAGACTGTGGAAAGAACTCCCTGTGAGCCTCCCAGATGCCTTAAATACATGGACAGGCCTCCCTTTATCCCAAAAGTCTGTCCTTGGTGGGCACAGGGGTTCTGCTTGTGCTCGTGTTGCAGCCCAGAAGATCACACAGGCCACACACAACATTGAAGATGGTCCAACAGTGTGGCTGTAACCATGAAGATGATTCCACCTCTGTGCTCTGATTGATGCATTGTCTGTTTAATCCTGAGAACTTGCTAATGGAATAATTTTTTCCCCCAAAATCTACCCAGGAACAGCCATAGTCACATTTTTAGAGGGCTGTCAGTCCAAGCTTTGATGTTCTAATTCTGCACATACAGAATCCTGGGGAAATAAAATACTATTTTGGAAGCAGTCAGGCATGAAAAGCAAAAAGTTGTTGTATCTGAGCTATTAGAAGAGACCTAACACAGCAAGCTGATAGTTCAGGGTGTTAACTTCTGATACTGTACATGGAAACACAGCCTGGAGATCTGTTCCCTAATATGTTCTCACACATGGTTGTGATTTACAGGACATTTTGGAAAACACCTTCTCTGCTGCTGCTTTAGGTTTCTTCAGGGGTTTGTTTCACTGTCCTCTGACAGGCAAACATTGGGACATTCCTTCTGCTCCTCAGGGGAACAGGAGGGAGCAGGACACTTCCCTCTTGGATCACAGGAGCTCTGGTTCCTCTCTTGCAGCTGAAGAACTCATGGGCTTCTCTACATTGAGAGCTCTTCTTCCTACTCCAAAACTCTCCAACAGGAACTTTGCTGGTTTTAACAGTGGCAGATTTTTTTTCATGCCAGAGAGAGAAAAATCTGTACCTGTTTTTTGGGGGTGTTTTTTGTTTTTTTTTTTAATTTTAAAAACTGAACAACACAAAAGAGCACAACTCCTCCCATCAGAAGTCCCTACTTTGGTTATGGAAGGAGCCTGGAGCAGTTAAGGTGATCACCTCAGGGAACTGCTGAACCTAAGGGGTGACAAATGCCAAGCAATATCTGTAAAATAACAGACTGGGGTGGTGAGAGGTGCAAAGGTGGGTGATCCAGCTCCCAGCTGCTCTCCATCCCTATCTTATGGATTTTCTCTTTAAAGGAAGTCAAGCTTCAAAAATCCCTTCCTGCAAACCCCACTTGCTGTGCTGGGGCTTTGTGGGATCAGAGGGAGGTTCCTCCTGAGCCTTTTCCCACTGATCACTCACACAGTGGGTTGGACTCTTCCTCCTAAGGATACAGATGTTTTCATCTAGGCTGTAGCAGGGATGCCTTCCCTGAACCTCTGTCTCTGTCTCCCATATCTTATATTTCATAAAAAAAAAAGCCACAAAGTGCCTATTTATACAGTTGGTGTATAAATACACCTTGACTTCCATAGAAACATTCTTTATCCCCAGAGATTTAGGACCCCCTAAAGAAAACATTATTCTTTGCCAGTGGCACATAAGCATCAATTTGCAGAATTTTTCATAAATAGAGCCTTCCTGAGGGCAGCATTATTGATTTACTTCTGGCCTAGCACAGCACTAATGTCATGATCAGAAAAGGCTCCTCTCAAACTGGGAACTTCTGCTTTTCCTTTAACTTCATTATCACAACACTCACTGTTCTGGGGTCTGTAATAAAGCAGCCTACTTCTGCCAGAGATAAATTTTGTTTATGATCCGAGTTGTGTCTCTGATAATTGAGACCTGAACGCCAGAAAGTCATAAAAAGTTCCCTGTGGTCATGAAGTTCCCCCTAGTTTGCTTTTCCTGCACTAATAATCTCCTCTTTCCCACGTTTTTCTTTCGTTAACCACAGCACATTGAATTACTCAGTCCCCTGCAAGAAGCTTTAACAGTCCTTCTGTATCTTATGGGTTGTTAGGACTGCATTTCATTAACTGTAATAAACCACCACGCAGTGTTTACTGGAATAACAACACATTGTACAGGCAGAGATAAGCTCCAGTCAGGAAGTGTCTATAAAGCACAAGCAATTCTAGGGTTTGTTCTTTATGTTTCTGACATTGTTGCTGGAATTTCAATTCTGTATCCTGCAATTTTAAGGAGTGCTTGTGGTGGTTATGTGGCACTGAGACATCACCCAGGGGCTTCCAGGGAGAGCAGCTTTGTGCTCCCCTGTGTGTGATGGCAGCAGTCAGGGAGATCAGCCCTGCTGGGCCCAATAAACCAGCTCAGGATTTAAAAATAAAAACCTACAGCAAGGTGTAAGAGTGGAATAACTTGGGGATAACTTGAAGAAGAGGTTCTAGGAGCTAAAGTGGTATCAGTGAAGGATGCAGAACTCTGCAGTGAAAGAAATTCATAGAATTATGGAGTGGTTTGGGTTGGGAGAGTCCTTAAAGATCACTCCTGTCCTGGGTAGGGACACCTTCCACTATCCCAGGTGGCTCCAACCTGGCCTTGGACACTCCCAGGGGTGGGAGCTTCTGTGGGCACCCTGTGCCAGGACCTCACAGGGAAGAATTTCTCCCCAATATCAAATCTGAACCTACTCTCTTTCGATTTGAAGTCTTTCTCCTTTGTCCTTGCCAGTAGAGAATCATCCCACAATGAGCACAAATTGGTTTTGAGATTCAGAAACCTGCAAAATGTTCAGCATCCCTAAGTTCAGGGTGCAACATTCTCGGTACCAGAGTAGTGAAAGTTACTTGAACTGAGCAGAGACTTCCATGAGTTCAAGTGTTGTTTCTGCTCCATTGGATGGAGGGCAGACTAATCCTGCTGATCTGGAATAAATTTCACTGCAACTGGAGATTCTCATTGCTCTTTCTTTGTTTTTATTGTTATGGTAGGATATAAAGAAGGGTTAGAACTGTGTTACTGTGCCAGTAACTGGCCAACAAGACAACCAGAACACAGTTGTTCCCTCAAAACATTTTTATGTCACTTCTCTTGTCTTCTCTCCAAACATAGATATTTATACTGAGTCATGAGACCATTTTATCACTTAACACATTTTTCAAATCTCAGAAATACCTGTTTCCAGATGAACATATTTCACCTGTTCCTGTGGCTCAGAATATGTTAGTGCCTCTTATCTTTGAGATTTGCATATGTTGGGTAGGGAGGATATTAAATCATCCCTTTATTTGCCTCAGAAACAATGGAGTGAGTCTTACATTTTCCAGGAAAATTTTATGAGGTTTAGGGGTTCTTCAGGGAGTGACAGAGACAGATGATGCCTTTCCACCTGCTGTGGTGAAAGAGAAGTTTTCAAGGTGTTTGTCCTCTCCTACTGCTCTGTGTTGAGTGTCACATGAACCCCTGGGGCACTGCAGAATTCCTGGTGGAAAGCCTATGTCAGATCAGAAGCAGCTGGTGCTTTGTGTAAGACTCTTCTTTCAAGGAGATGAAAATATGAAATTCCCTGAGATTTTTCTGTTACCCTCTGCTGACTCTCCAGGCCCTCTGCCTTTGCTCTAAGCATTAATGGTGTGCTGAGGACAAACCTCACAACACCTTTTTTTTCCCCCTCCCATATTCCAACCACATAATCAGCTGGAGTTCTGCTTCAAAGGAGAAAACTACAGCAACACCAGCTGGTTTCCTTGCTGCCAGCCCCCCTCTGTCAGGCTGTGTTCTGCTGTTTGTCAGCATGGTTTCTCAACACCTGTGGCCTCAGACTTTGAAGGAGCACAGCCTCTCCCAAAATGGCTCTTGCTCCTTGTGGCATAGTTTGCATGATTTGTGCAGTGGGATTTTCCTTAAGGCTGAGAGTCACAGGTGATTCAGGTGGGAGGGGACCTCCACTCCAAGGTTTAAGCTCCTCTCCATCATCGTGCTGCTTACAAAGTGTACCTCTATCAACCTCCCTTCCAACTCCCCTTTCTCTGCTCTCTGGGCCATACCCTGGGGCACAGAACACTGTGGAACAATACATATTTTGTGTGCTAATAAGCAAAAGAGAAACAGAAAATAAAAATAAAAAGCAGCCCCAACCTGTGCGATAATTTGTTGCAGCACGTGCTGTAGCATTATTAGCTGATTCCTCTGGAAAATCACCACCAGGACAGCTTTGCTGACTTGCACATGTATAATGTATAAATGGAGCCATCAAAGTTTAATGCACCCTTAGCAATGTTCCTCCTCACACTGCCTGTGACAAGGGGTTTCATTTTTTTGTCTCAACAGTTCATCACACTCTGTGTGACACCAGTGCAATATAATGAAGTGCAACTCAGCCCTGCCATCCACAGAGGTGATTTTTTTCCTCTTGTTCTCTTCCCCACCATGAGATGCAAGACTCATTGATGGGGTTTTCTACAGCCTTGTGCAGCCAGGCAGCCTCTCTGCATTTATCCTTGCTAAGGATACTCCCACATTCCCATAGCCAAAAGCCAGGGGTCTTCCCTCCTAAACCTTCCTAATTGCATACACATATGCAGGGTATTCTTTGCACTAAAGAGGTTGTGATTTAAACAGCCTGAACTGGGGAATGCAAAAATGAAGTTATTACTCACAACAACAATAGATGAGCAAAACCAAGCCCAGATATTTTATTACCAGGGTCTTCTGCCACCACTAGATCTTACTTTGTCCAGGTTTTTCTTAGTATAAAATTAAGGGAGAACAAATCTGAATGGATGATATGTATAAAGAAGTAAGAATTCAACAGCAAAATAGGTGAGAGAAATACAAGGCTGGACACTACATAATGTTTAAATTTAAATTTCTGACAGGGGCATTTTCAGAAATCTGAACACCATTATCTAGTGATATGTTTGCCTCACAATTAGAAGCCACTGTGGCAGATTAACTCCCAAATCCACAGTCTTCACTTTCCAGGAATAGATCCATCCATCTCTGCAGGGTGCACAGTTGCAGGGAGGACATGCAGAGAAAAAAGAAGAAATGCAGAAGGTTCAGCTTTGAGAGTCCACAGCTGGATAGTGGAAAATGAGAACAGGATTTAGACACAGCCTCAGGGAAATCTGGGTTTGCAACATAACTATGGGAAATCTGCATCCCTTTTAGCCTGGAAGTCAACAGTTGTATGTTTTACCTGTGAACTGAAGCTCTAAGAGGATGAAATTTAAGGAGAAATAAAACTTAAGTGGGTATGTGAAAGGACATGTCTCAGCTTTGTGGGATCCAGAAGCCTGGACTGCTAAGCCCTGTTGAATTACCAGGCTGTTTCCAGGGGGAGATCACAGTTATCTGTGGGTTCTGTTGCTTTCAAAATTATCACCTTCAGCATAAAAATCTGGGATCACCAGCAGCTGACTGCATAAATGTAGCTGTTTATCCTGTTAAATTAAATATATTGCATTTAGCATCTTCCTGAAACATGATGTATGTGTTAACTTTGCCCAAAAAGAAAAAAACATTGACCCAACAGTATAACATATCCAGCAGGAACTCCAGGCACTGTGATAATTATATTGAGATTTTGAGCCATGTATTTTTGAACTAAACTAGTCATTGACTTCATAGATTTCCTTACTTTCTTCCTTCTTCCAAAGAATTATGTTCTGCTGCAGTTCTTTCTGTAATGCCAAGCTCCCTTATTTTTTCAACCCTGGGGAGAGTTCAGAGCATTACTAATTTTTCTCTTTAAGCCAGCAGGTTTTTGATTTAATGAGGAGTAACAGTGTCTTCCAATGTGGATTCATTCCAGGATAATCCTTTTCAAAGTGGAAGCACCCCATTTCCATGAGGATACAGGTGGCTCCCTGCTCTCCTGTTGGCTGGAATGCCTTGTGCCACTGAACTCGTGAGTTTGCCAGCTCAGAGTCAGATCTGGGGAGCAAGAAGGACTGAATTCTCTTCCTGCTGTTGCCTTGAAGTTCTAAGCACGAGCAGTGGGTGACCTTCCCTGCTGATGGGCACGTTTCATGGTGCCCTTCTTAAACCTGTGCCAACTACTACATTTGCAGTGGCTCCTTTAGCTGTCCTTTTAGGTTGTTCTGTTTATTTTGATGCATTACATTGGTAGAAGTAACAGGAGGAAGTTTTGCACAGGTTATTAAGGGGTGAAACTGCTGTGGGTTCGTGGGGGGCTGGTTTGTAGAGGGGACTTGATAACTGGTCTGCTGGCAGGGAATAACAAGCCTTGGAGGCAGCAGCACAAAACTGTCCATCAAGGGGAATTAAGAGAATAAAACAGGAGGACAAAATTATTCCCTTTGTAAGCAGACCCATCACTAGGCCTGGATGAGGTTTTGGAGCCACCACCCAGGGGCAAACTGCTCTGTGGGCTGCAAAATATTTTGGGGGCAAAAAACCAGCAACACCCCCATGCTGTGAGAGCTGAGGGAAAGGCAAGCAGGAAAAATCTTTCTTTCTTCTCTTTCCCCACTAGCCATTATTAATTTTAAAACATTAACCTTTTAGGGAAGTAGAAAACAATCACATGTACTGGAAAGAAAAATTGGTTTGGTCTTTTCTGTAATGGCTTGCTCAGCTCCAAGAAAACGTGAAAGTTAATTTTAAAAATAAAGAAAGGCTGGGAGTGAGAGGGATGGGAAATGGGTTTTCTTCTTTCCTTCAGCACTTACTGGGCTACAGAAGGATCACATCAAACTCAGAAGCACAAAGCTCTTGATTAATGTTAGAACAGTAAACTTTTCCCTGTGGGGAGAAGAGTAAACTAAACCTATAAGGTGACAGAAAACAGTTATTTAATTTTCAAGTTCCTTTTCATTGAGGTAAGTAGTGAGCATCATCTTTGCTCTTAGTGTCATCAGAGCACCTCTCCAGTCACCTCTTGCATGTTTAGTAGCAGAAAGGAGGAGAAAAGGGTGAAATTTAAACAATACACCACTAAGTACTGCTTACCCTTCTCTTTTGATGCCAGAAAGTGATATATTCCTCTAGGTGTGCACCACTGGCACAGTAAACAGGCAACAAGCTTAAAACTCTCAGTGCTGGAACAAAAATTGTCAGCTAAAAAAACACCCTGACTAACCTGTCAGGAGAAGTTTTATCAGAAGTCATATAAATTCAGTTTATGACCTTGGTTTATGTCTTTGTTCACTTCCACTGATATGGTCACAGATTTCAGGTCAGTCAGGGGAAGCTGTGGCATTCAGGGCTTGGGAGATGCTCAGCACCAGCTGAATAATGTCTGAGAGTGTTAAATGCCATTGGAGAAGTGATCACAGAAAGGAAATAAAAGAGAGGCAGCAGAAATCTGGGCCATGTGTCCTTCAGGAGATGGAAGCTTGATTTAAAATGGGAGACAGGGTTTGAACAGAAATGCTGAGCTCCCAGCGATGCTTCTTGGGGTTATGGGGGGGAAATCATGATACTTGTTCAGAATTTAACTGTAGTGATTTGGGCTTGGTTTGGAGAGTCTGGGCCTTGAGGTGTTTCCATGTGCAGGGGGAGAGGTTCACATCCTTTCCCCTATAAAGAGATTCCCACTCTGGGCAGAGATACTTCGTTTGCTGATCCCTGCACAGCCAGGTGCCCTTTTGACTTCTCATGTTGTGCTTCCCAGGTGCTGAGATTTCAGAGGGTGGGTAGGAACCCTCTTCTACCAGGAGAGCTGAAAGACTGCACAAAGTCGAGATTTTTACCTTTTCATTTCTGAAACTTCTCATCAGACGTTTTCTGTTGCCATGAGATAAGTAGAGAGAGCCTTCCATTTAGAGTGATGAGCAGCCTTTCCTTTTGAAGCTAGTTCAGCTCCCAGAATTAGTCTGTGGGAAGGGAAGAAAAGAGTTATAAGTCACACATTCAGCCAACAGTATAATTAAGCCAGGAAGACTGAGCTGAATAACGAAGTCGATGGGTATGACTAAGTGTCAAAAGATTTTTTGTACGTGCCAGACACTACTTGCCTCAGTTTTTCCATGTCCAATCCACTGTAAAATGTGTAACTGATAAGTGTCTTTACTTGGAAACTCCAGAAACACAGGGGGATTCTTTCTCTTCTTTCAAAGTAGAAATCCCGAATTTTTGTCTGTTCTCACAAGTCCAGGATTGCACGATTTTGCACCAGGACTGAACTGGAGGTGCTTATGCCAAAGGGATGGCAGCAGCCTGTGCAGCACTAAACACACACAGGAGAGGGCACTTGGCTAAGGCTGGCAGCAGGATCAGCTTTGTACTCAGCAGAGCAGCTCCCCACAGATTTAATAAGTGCTGGAGATAAACACCCCCTTTGCCAAGTGTAACAGACTGAAGATCATCCCACCTCTCGTGTCAACACACTTGGTGCTACTTCTCCAAGGCAATCACAGACAAATCACAGCAGTGCCTCTCCTCTGCTCAGCCTGCTTTCTCTGGGATCCGTGGCACAGGAAGATAAGCTGTCAGGATGTTCCTGCTCTGTTCACTTGTCCCTGACAACTCCCCCTTGTCTGGAGCAGCATTTCCACTCCAGCTCAGTCGTGTTTTCTGAGTGTCGTTAAGTGTCCCTTTGCACACATCCTCTAATTATATTTTCACTCCAGTTCCACACCAGGAGGTGCTGCAATGTCAGACAGGCTGGAGGCACAGGGAAATGCAGAGCAAGGCTTCTTTAGTTCCTGTCTCCACTCTTTTCTCCCAGATTCCACAAAGACCTGCACCCACAAGCACAAGAAAGCGAAATTTCTCATAAAGGCAAGGGGAATCACTTAAAATATGTATTTTGAGGGTCATGAGCTGCTTATTGGTGGGTGTGAATGCCAGAGGGTTTATTCACAGAGCTTGTAGTGCAGAGCACCTGAGTTCCACTTTCATTCTTAGTTTATTCTCACAAAATCCAGTATTAGTCTTGCACTCTCCCAGCCCTGCTAATAAAGCCTGTGTTCTGCCTGGCTGTGAGGGCCAAATGTCTCTGATGGACCAGGACCTTCAGCAAAGCCAGGAAAGGACTTTAAGCATGAGAAGGTAGGTGAAATAAATGGCCTTTTGTGTTTCCCTGCAGGTTTTCTCCTTGCCAGTTTGTAGTCCTGTAAAACAAGTTGCTGTGCAGAGTTGGCTGGTAAAACTATGAAAACCTGTGAGAGAATGGAAACATGTGTTTTGCTTAGTGCTTTAGAAACTCCACATTAGCTGTACTCTGGGATAAGCTTCACTGCTTTTTTGTGGTATAAAACCTCTCTTTTGCCTAGCAGTTGGCTTTTAGGAGACTTAATTATGTCAGTTTGCCCTGAAACTCTGGATTTGAGCAGTGCCCTGTGCCAAATCTTTCTGGCAGCTGGGATCAGGCAGACCAGAGTTGCCCAGGCTTTTTTCTCTTGTTCCTTGTCCCATCATTTCTCACATTCCTGGTTCTGTGTCCTCTGCAATTTGCTGCCTGTTTTACTCAGCACAGTCTTTGTGCTCACTGGTGCCTTCTTTAGCACTTCAGGTTTCTCAGCAGCATTGATCCCTTTCTCCTTGTTAATATTCCCTCCCATTTTGTAGTTTTCTCACAAGGGAATGCAAGAAATCCAGGAAAAGCCTGGTGCTTATTCCTTCAAGTGTTAGAATATGCTGCCTAATTGAAAGTGGGGAAAAAATAATCAAATACTTTGCAGTTGCACTGCAGCAGAGCTCTGTTAAATAGGTAGAAGGTGTTCATAACTATTAGCTTTTTGCAGTCACCACCATGCTGATTCCCTGCATTTCTAAAGCAGGCTCTGGTTTGAGCAGGCAGCATCAGTAATTGGGTGTTTTTTTTCAAGAGGTCTTCTCTCAGAGATTCTGTTCACAAAGCAACAAGATGACTATCTGGAGCTACAAGAAGAAATGAATCATGCTGGGGCTTTCTTCTGTCGGAATATTTTCATACAGTTAGGCAAAAGAATTTTAACAAGTTTAATATCTTGCTCCAGCAGTTAGGCAGGACAAGTGTGTGGCAGGCAGGGAGATTGTTCTTGCACTGGAAATGCAGTTTGTGTGTTACTAATAAGTGTAAGGGGAGGTTAGGGTTAGTGTTATTGCTGTTCCCAGGAATGGGTCCCATGGAACAGCCCTTCAGCCTCCAAAAGCTTGGGATTAATGTACAGCTGCACAGTGGCCTTGCTTTTCTCTCAGTGTGCTAATGCTGCAAACAAAACACTGATAGTTTCAAAAATCAGGTAATTTTGGGGATATTTTAATCCAAATTGTAGCTAAGAGTGTCAACACAACTGGACTTTTTATTGTCCACATGAAGATGGGGTGAGGGCAAGAGGTTTAAATGCATGCAAGAGTGCTCACATTGTTAACTTTGGGTCTTTTGAAGAATCAAATCACACAGAACAAATCCATTCCAGAGTATTTTCTCTACACTAAGAGGCTAAAACATTCACCTCAGACCTGCTTCCAGTGCCCTTGATCCAGATTAGCCAGTTAATTGATCAAAGCTGATTTGCTGTGATTCTCCCAGGAAAGAATTAATGACACTATCTTTCAATCAGCTGAAACATGGACCAGAGATTGAAAACACTTTACCAAGGCCTCAAGTTTCACTGATGTTCTCAACTCAGAGTTTTTTCCCGCTGCAGGGGAGCTCTGGCTGTGATATTCCATCACCAGTGTTGTTTCTTTTTTTGCAGAGAGCATAGACAAAAACTATTTCCAACAAATATAAACCAGAGTGCCCCTATTTACAACCCCACTTTTCCAAATGGATCTCTGCAGGAAGCACTAAGCACTGCAGCAAATACCTGTATTCCAACAACTTCCCTTAAAAATCAAAAAAAAAATCAACTTGTATTTGAAGAAACAAGTAACTGGAGGAAATTCCCTTCTCAATAGAGAACAAAAGTGAAAGCAAAACCATTTTCTAACAGCAAAAGGTGTTCAACACACTCCTCAATTCTGTGCAAAAACCTTTGCAACTCCAGGCTCTTCTGGAACAGAGCCTGGTACTCACCCTGAGCATCTTGCCACCTCCTCACAGAGGATTTTTTCATTTTACGCTATTCAGACACTTCCAGAGCTACTGAACTGAACTGTTGTCTTGAACTGTGCACCAAGACTGACTGTGAAGACTTGTAGTTAAAAAAAAAATAAAAAAAATCAAGTTTCTGGAAGTTCCCCAGTGTAGGGAAACGTAACAACCTGACCAAACAGAGCAATAATCCTGGTACAGACTGTCCCACTCTGTGTGATTTTATGAGACATTATTGCACACAACTGCCGCTGAATTCAGGGCAAGTTCTGGGAGTGTAATAATGCATACAATTCAGGAAGGTAACAATCCATCAAGGCTTTTGTCTCAAAAAAGCAAATCTAAGCAAATTTAAAGCAAGTTTAAACAAAGTTCCTTCCGTGATAACTGGGGAAATCACAGGACATTGTTCTATGATCTTCTTTGCTCAGGTGTACGTGGAATACTGAGCACATTTGTAAAGTGAAAAGCAGGATTCCTCCTGAATTTTTAACGAGCTGAATTGGAGGGACAAAGTGTTATCAGTTATTCACTAGAGACAATGGCAGAGGTAAATGGAATTAAAGGATTCAGTGCTCCCTTCTTTGGGGCCTTCACTCAAGCAAGGTATGAGTCCTACCTTAAAAAAACAACCACAAAAACCTAAATACATAAATTTGGAGAATTAATATATGGTACAAAAAAGTAGAGACACCTCCCTGCCTTAAAAAAGCTGAATTAATAAAATGTGGTACTTGGCACACCTCGCTGCCTTTGTAAAAAAGAGTCAAAAAAAGGCTTTGATACTATAAACATGAATATGCCAGTCTTTAAGGGGTCTATCCCTGATTTAAAACTTCCTGTAATTGCTCTTTGAGGATCTGGAGATCACAAAAAGGAAAAGTTACCCTTGCAGGTCTTTAGCAACCAAGGATTTCTTTTTGCATGGGAAGAAGCAGTGCAGCAGATGGTGCTTCTGAGCACACGGTGAAAAACAGCTGCTTTCCTACTTATTTATTTCTTGGCTGGCACAGCCAACTGCTTTTGATTAAGGTGGAGGTGTGGAAAGATATGCTGAAGCCATTTTTTTAGTTCTAACTGTGTTAAAGAGAAGCTCTAAGGTGCACCCTAAGCTCATGGAACACAGCGGTAGCAGGAACATGGATAGTGATGGACAACACAAAAGCTGGGGATGCACCTGTAAAATGAGCAAAAAGCTAAACTGTGGCCTCTGTAAAGAAAAGAGCTTAAGGAGAAAGACAATGAGGAATTTCTTCCTTCTGGTCATTGCGAATGAAACTTCTCATCAGTGGCCAAAATCATGCCTTCCCCTCACCCTGACTTCCAACCATAGTCAACACTTTGAGACAATGAAACCAGCTTTTATTGACTTACAGATACCAAACCACACACAAAGCAATTATTTCAAGCAGCAAAACTAGAGCCCCTTGTTTACCAACCTCCCCCAAAACACCCACTATTACCATTATGATTCCTAAGTTTCTAGTGCTTTTATCATCTGTTTATTTAGGTTGATCATACTAATGCTGCTAATAATTGGAGCATCAAGCAGTGCAAGTTATTAAAAGCAAGGGAAAGGAAATCCAGTAACATTGGGGAAGCATCAGGAAGATACAAATCTGTTCATTGTGCCGTTGCAGAGTTTCAAGAAAGACTGTTACAGAAAATCCCCCAGTGAAAGCAGAGCTAAACAGGCCAAACAAACCTCACAAGTTGCTTTCCAAGGGAATAGAGACATTTAACTTCCCCATTCTGCCACTTCCAGAGAGAATTCCCTCTGTGCTCCACCCAGGGCTGTAAGACAGCCAGAAATACAGTTTAAAGATGACAAAAGTTTTTCCTCTTATTGTATATATAACAAACACTTTCTTTACCAGACTTTTTTTTTGAGGATATCATTGTGGGCACTTTGTGGTTCTCTCTCAGTCCATAGGAAGCCTCACTCTTGATTAGTGACTGCACCAGGCTTGACTTTGGGTTCTTCTGCTTGGGACTTGAGTTTCTTCAGCCACCTGCAGAAGGGGCTTGGCCTGCACACCCTGGAACTTGGTCTCCTGTGCACCACTGAGCTGCTTTTCCCTGTCACCTGCTCAGCCACCACATCTCCAGCTCCCATGTCCTCAGCAGGCTGCAGGGCCAGGGCAGTTGTTGCCATCTCTGTGTCTCCTTCAGCTTCA
The DNA here is from genome assembly GCA_013399895.1 of Serilophus lunatus. Taxonomy (NCBI): domain Eukaryota; kingdom Metazoa; phylum Chordata; class Aves; order Passeriformes; family Eurylaimidae; genus Serilophus; species Serilophus lunatus. The sequence continues at coordinate 152,497 of VXBA01001791.1, read as the reverse complement.
TGAGCTGCTGCAGGTCTTCCCTGAGCTGAAGCAGCTTGTCCATCTGGACTCACCACTGTAGGGAGCTCCTTTGCAGCCTCCTGTGTCTGTCCTGCAGAAGGCTGGGCCTCCCCAAGCTCTTGCAGCTCTGTGGTTCTCACCACCCCCTGTGCCCCAGGCAGAGGACACGAGGTTGTTCCACTTTCTCTTCCTACATCTTTGTTCTGCAGCCCTGTGGCAGCTTCCTGTGGCTTCTCATTTACAGGGTGGTTGACACTGCACCACAGCACAGCCCCCTCAGCTGTCTGGGCAATGGGGAGATCAGGCACTGCAGTTTTTGGCTCAGTTCTCAGCCTTGAAAACCTCCTGGACTTTCTGCACCAGTACCTCTTGTGGCTCATTTCATTGCCCATGATCAAGGTGTGCAGCAGCAACCCTGCCAACAGCCTTCTCCAGGAACCTCGAGGGTCTGGGATGCTGAACAACTTTGGCACAAGCAGAGCTTTCACTTAGAAGCAGACACAGAGCCTCGTTCCACCCCTGCTGAGCTCACAGCCCACTCCTGTGCCAGTTGTCACACCTGCCAAATAATAAGAAATCCCTTAGAACCCACACCCTGACCCTGTGTCAGAGCTCAGAATGCCCCCCAATATACAGATCACATTTAATTTCAGGGTGTGCTGGCCATAAATTGCAGGGTTTATTGCTCTCAAGGCAGCCTTAGTTGAAGGCTTTTTCAGTCTTTGGATGTCACCAAGAGCATTCAGGAGTCAGTTCCTCACCAAGACTCTCAGCCAATATTGCACTTTAGTATTATTAGTTTATATTACCAAAGTAAACACTATTTAGGTCTCATCTTGTTTCCTAGAGCATTTATTAATTGTACAAAGAAGTCCACGTTCAGCCAGGGAGGCCATTCATAGGCCTGGTAAGATATGGAAGGGAGGAGAAAGGAGAGATGAGAAGCACGGGGATTTCAGGCCCTTGGGTCATTAATTTGCCAGTCATTAACTCACTTTTTAGAAACCAGAGCATCACCATTGCTTCAAACTCTAATATTAATAAGGGGCAGTACAATCTGAATGCAGAGAAACATTTACCTCAGGTTATGTTTATAGAGTACCTTTTAAAAACTACAGCATTGCCAGAAAACAGATTAAGCACTTTGCAGGGAAAGAGCAGAAGAAAATTGTGTGGAAAAGGAAAAGAGAGGGACCAGCACAAAGCTCTATTAATTTCCTCTGAAATCTGTCATGCAGATTGCTAGAAAGAGGCAAACACAATTTAAACTCATAATTAAATAGCAACACAAATGCCCCATTTCTGGCAGAGAAGCTACAAAGGAAACACGACTTGAAGCATTTCCAGCATCACAACCCCTCAGCCTTTCTTCCTTCCTCAGGGTGATAAGGTATTGCTCCTAAGCAGGGCAGCAAACCACCTCCCCACAAGTCCCACATCATTAGTTCCCTTAAAGTGCTGTTCCACTCCAAATCCTGTGCCACTTTTTATAGCTAAATATTGAAAGTAAAATAGAAGTGCCACACAACATGATATGATTACAGATGGTTCTGCAGAAAACTTAACCATCATAGTGTAGAACAAGAGGAACTAGAGAAAAACAGATCTGTAATTTAGGAATTACAATTTTTAAAGTGAAGCTAATGGATCCAGAGCAGTTTTGCTGCACTGTTTGAGCTGCTTTTATGGGCACAATTTGTAAAAGTGTGTGATTCCATGCCAGTTAGGCACCCATTTATAAGACTGCATGAACTTATTCACTTTAAACTACAGAGTTATAAGAAAGGAAAAGCAGGAAAAGCTAACCCAACCACCTCTGCTGAGGGAGGAAAACAAAAATACAACAATAGAGAAAAAAGCTCTTTGATACCAAAGCTGGAAAGAGGACATTTTACAAATAAATGAATGTTTTCTGAGGTTGAGCTTTCAGAGTAAGCAATTACTGTATCAGCAGCAAGGATTTTGTGTAAATGAATAGAGCAAGGAAATGTTTCATGTCACTTTAGTAGGGCAGTAAAATGCTAGGAGAGGAAAGGAAAATAATAGCTTATTTCCTGGCATACTTACATTTGTTTATCATTACTACAGAAATAGTTCAAAATATGACAATTGACAGATTCTACTGCCATTGTCTCAAGAGAGGTTTTATTTAGAGACAGGCATAAAGATAGAGATTTTCATTACCTTAAGTACAAAAACAACAATTACTTTTCATATGTAGGAAAATTATTTCCCCCCTCCTTACCCTCATTTGGCCATTTCCTACCCTGAGTGTTTCATTGCTTTGTTGTTATCCTCACATTCACTGGATTCTGTTCAAAGCCATCTCATAATTAATTTTGCTGAAACCTAAAGGCAGAGCTCTACCTCCCTAGAGAAGCCAAGTAAGACCCCCAAAAAACAGAGTGCAAACATCCCTCCTTCTCAAAAAGAAACACCAAACCCCCAACCTTGTGCCATGCAGTGCCCACACTCACTTCCAAAGGAAACATCCCCAAGCAGCTCCCAGCAGGTCTTAGGAGAGAGCAGCTGGACCTTAAATAAGGCAGGGCAGCAATTGCTTCCCACCCAAACCTAATGATTTAATTACTCTTCCCTTACACCAGCTCTGCTGCCTTAAAGTGGGGAATTGTTTGTGGTCCATGTTTGCAAAACATCAAATCATGTTCTTTGGTGGTTCATGTCACAGGGTTCTGTGCTTTTAGACATTACCAAAGCATTTCCACAGAACTGAAGGGAACTGTGGGAGGGTCTGGCTTTCTGCACATTGGCAGCAACAAGTTGGAGAGAATTTTGATAGTGAGTGACAGGACAAGAGGGAATGGCCTCAAAGGGGCAGGTTCAGATTGGAAGCAATGAAATTATTGTGTTTCTGAAAGCCAGGGAGAGTCAGAATAACTAAAGCAATGCAAAAATGGTTTGTATTGAACAAAAATATTGACCAGCAGCTGCAAGGAACTGGGGGTGTTTTGGCCAGCTGTTTTCAAAACTTTCTACTGAGTTTTGTAAGAGTTTAAACTGTTCAGGAGAAACAGATTTACTGGGATTAATATGGTGATGATTTTTTTAGAAAGGTGATTCAAAGGAAGAGTAACATGTACTGAAGATTCTGACAGCACCAGCAGACAGCAGATGTTGGGCTCTCAAAAACTCATGGGGTTTTAACGTCTCAAGTGTGGCCAGGTTATATTTTCATTCCCTGTTGAATGACAGAAAGTCTTAATTATAAAACTTAAAAGCAAAGATTCTTAGCATCGGGAGCTAAGATTTTCAGAATGCCAAAAAAATTAGATTACAACCCAAGACATTTTCTGTGACTTGGTAATGCTGCTTTACACTCATTTGCAGTGATTCATTGTCAATTTACTCGTCAGAGAATTTGCTGCTTATCATCTTAAGAGGGCAGCCTGGAGCCTGGGAACAGAGCTATCATCACTCCACTGCATGATTAATAAATTCTCCAATTAGAACTTGCCTAAAAAGATGAGACAAAGAGCAGTAAAAGGTATAATTTGCCTTCACTCATCAGTGACAGAGAGAGTTTAGTGCTGGTGGAGTCAGGGATGTAGATGTGCTGTGCTGGATGGTACAGTAGTTCTGCTCCTACAGAATGGTCTTTCCTTGGTCTGAGGGCAGAAACAGGAGTTAAAAAGCTTTCAGGTGCTTTCATAACTTAAGCCCTGCTCTTACAGGAGTCACATTTGGAAGTTTAGCCCTTCATCTTTATTTTTATCAGTCTAAATACAGCGAGCACAGTGTCCAAAGGTTTGCAGAGAAATCATCAGGAGATGAGCAGCTTTCCTTCTGAGGCCACTGATATCAATATTCAATATTGCACCTGAATACTTTACAAGATGAAAAGGGCAAAAACATTAGTTCTGACATGAGAGTCAATGCAAATATCAGAAGTGAGGCAGAGTCTCTTCTGACAAAGGCAATTAGAGCCATTGGAATTGCCAAAGCAAAATCTTCCCAAGTGTAATTTTGGGGAGTTTAGACGAGGACAATGCAAACCAGGACATCTTGAGAGTAAAGCTTGGCTTTACAGAACTTGGGGCACATCTGAAAACCCCAAAGGATTATGATCAAGGAAAGCATCAGAACTGGAACAGAGATATTGGAAGAGGAGTTGCAGCTGTTGTTCTCATTTACCAGGGAACATCTTACATTGCAAACACTCGGGTGGGTGTCATTAAACACAGGGCACTGCTAAAACTTCCCAAAATTCCTGCAGTATTGCATGAGGTAGAAGATTATTCCCTTCTGACAGGATTTTTTCTGAGAAAGGAAGGAAAACCACCTCATTTTCAGAGCATCAGCAGGAAGTCCATGTAGCTTTGTTTTCCAGATTTCCTAATTAGATTGAAATACTAAAATTCAAGTAAAATTGAAGTACAACTCAGGGCCACATTTGTTCATGCAAGCTGGTGATCACCTGGCAGGTGTTCAGGGATAATGTTTGTGGACCTCCAGCCTGCAGTATTATTCTGGATACCTTTTGGGGTGAAAATTGATCCCTGTCACTTATTTGCTTCAGTGTGTCAGCAACAGTACCATGGATTTATACACCTTATTGTGACTCCAGATTAGCCCCCAGGCACGAGGGGAATGGGAGTTGCTGAGTAACTCTTAACTTGGCTCCCTGATGAATGGTGAGATGCATTTACTAAATCACAGGCATAAAATACAAAGGCAATTACAGTTGTTGATCTGAATATTTAAGACAGAGGCAGGATGATGCACAGAAGTTTTTGTTGCTCTTTTTTCCTCAGGCCTCCTCCCTCTCCTGGCATTGCTGACTCACTAATTATTAAATCTAAATTCTCTGCAAGAAAGACATAATCTCCAGGCTAACAGCAGCACCTTTCCTGGAGGCAACTAAACCCAGGGCAGCTTGTCAACATAATCACCTGATGTAGGTGCCTCTGGGGTTTTGAGTAATAGCCAAGGGGAAGGAACATGTTCTGTGTTATTTAAGTCATGGGAGATGAGACATTTCTATAGACAGGGTCTCCATTCAGATTTGGTCATAAGGAAACATATACTAAGCCTGCCTGGCAGTATGGCAGCCTGGTGCTTGGATTCAAAGGAAATCTTTTTCAGGGTACACCATCCTCCTGATGTGATTAAGCACATAAAGACAGTAAACCCAATCATCCTTTAAATAGATGCATAGCTATCAACAGCCTCAGATCCTGCATTGCCTTTAACTATCATTTCTCTCCCCCTCTGAACACTTGGCTCAGGCTGCAGGCAGGAACACAAGAGCTGGAAACGGGTTCTTTGGGGAGGATCTCACTTCACATTGTAGTTTTGCTGTTGTCTAGTACACACCATTATTTTACTTTTAAATTCCTACATGCTCTAGCAGAATAATTTGATGTAAAAGCCTTTGGTTGAAACAAGTTAGGTCATTATTTTGCTAGTTCCCTTCAGAACAACATCATTTGAAAATCCAATGAGAGCTGCACCACTAGTCAGGTTTGACAGGACACCTCCCCCCCCCATTTTGGACCTGTATAATTAGAGATGAGCACTGGATATGCAGTTGCCTGAAATGTATTGATTATTTTCAGCAAAATGACCACTAGAAGCTTTTCTTTTTGCTTTGAGCCTGGAGACAACTCCTTCCACAGGCCTCCTGTCTGAGCTACTTAACCTTCACTGAACAAGCACAAACCATAAAGCAATTGCCCATTAATAAAACAACATTTCATAGCAGTGAGTGTTAAAATGTGCCCATTTATTGATTCCAATTGCAACACAGACTTCACAGAGTGTTTCAACACCATCAGTTTCAAATGGCAGTGACAGAGTGGGGTGTACAGACAAGTGTAATTAATAAATCTGGATGTTTGGCAGAGGTGACTTAACCCTGGGCAGCCACACATGGGGAAAGAGCCAGGGTATAAATGTATGGGGAGAAAAAAAGCAAGAGTCATCTGCATAAATACACTTTTTGTACAGAGATACAGTCAGCTCATGTCTACACCCCCTCCCCCAGCAGAGAAGGAAGGTAGGTAATGCCACTGGCAGAAGACAATACACAAATTTTAAGGTAAGCATCACTTTTCAAAGCAGGCTTTAGCAAAACCTTGCTTTGTGGGAGCTTCAAAGCAGAAGCTCCCAGAAGGACTGAGGCAGCAGATTCATCAGTGGGCTGCAGACAGACCATCTGTGGTGGCTGCTCCAGATTTCACGTGCTCTTTACTGCTCCTCTGGTTTTCCCCCACTGCTAACTTTGATTTTCTCCTTCTCCTGCAGAGCAGCCTGGGTTTCTGCCAGGCACCATGGGGTCTCTTTTGATGCTTGCCCATTATCACAGACCTCAGCCATTTCTTCAGCTTGCTCTGCTTCAGAAGCATTTTCTTTCATATCTTCAGTAGCAGGAGCCCCTGTGTCATGTCCCAGCTGGGGATCAGGTGGGGCTTTAGCAGCACAGCACTCTGTTTCTTCTGCCCCCTGCTCCTCTGCAGATCTCTGCCCATTTGTGATGCCCTCTCCTGTCTCAGCAGCATCCACAGGCAGCTCTGACTCCTCTGCAGCACACAAAGCAGCTGGGGAGTCACCTGCCTCCTGCACGGGCACTTCCCAACGAGCCTTTCCAACACAGGCTTCCTGGGAAACACACAGAGCTTCAGACTCTTGCTCTGCATCAGCCAGCAGCTCAGACTCTCCTGGAGCAGCCTGAGCCTCATCAGCCCCATCCTGGGCACCTGCAGACACGTGGACCTCAACCTTCACTGTGCTCGGGGTGAGAGGTGTCACTCTTTGGTCCTCACAGCTGCCAGCAGGATGCAAAACATCTTCAGTCCTGCTGCTCTCCCATGGGCTCAGTCCTGGCTGGGCTTGTTTTGCCTGTTCAGAGAGTTCCTGGTGCTGCATCACCTCTGTGCCAGGCTTGGCTTCGGGCTCCTGTGACACCTCAACCCCTTTTGCACCTCCAGCAGCCACAGGGAGCTGGGTGTGTTGTGCCCTTGGAGTTGCAGCTGGCTCTGCTGCCTCTTCTTTAAATTCACTTCCACAAGTGCCCAACCCCAGTGTTGCAGCAGAGGGTTCAGGGCCTCTTGGAGTCCTTCCTATCCGTGCTGAATGAAAATGGTTCTCCCCAGTCCACGTCGCTGCATCGCAGAACACACGTGGAGGCCTCGCTGTCCTTTTCCCTCTGGCCTTATAAATGACTCTGGAAAACACAGAGGGCCTCTTGCTCTTGCCAAAAATACCTCCCATTGCCAGAGATGAAAGGAGCAACTCAACCAAGAGCTTCCCCTGGAGAGGTGCAGAGCCTGAAGAGGAGCAGAGAGCTCTGGCTCTTAATGAGGAGGTGGCTTCACACCTGCAAGACACGGATATTTATTAGCCTGGATCCATTAAATTATCCATTAAATCCAATTCTCACATAGTAGCAAGGACAGAGCACTGTCAGAGATCACAGAAGTGAGCTGAACAGGTGGAACTGCACTTGAGGGGGGGCTCAGGGAAGGCACAGAGACCTGTTAAGAAATAACAGGCTGAGGAAGAAGGCAAAAAAAGAGAAAACTTGTCATTCAAACCAGACCCCTGGAAAACAATGACAGCTTCCAGGAGCCACTATTCACTCCAGTCAAGGAAGTGTTTAGTCTACCAGTAATTGATGGGGGCAGGAGGGAAGAGGAGCACAGCAGGCAGAAGAAAAATTACACATAAATTTAGAATTCATAAGACTCAGCATGGTTTACTCCCTAATAAGAACATTAGGAGAAGACTACAAGAGGCACAAGCAAACTAAGAAGTAAAATAACATCTCCCAGCACAAAACTAATTCAAGAACTGAGTAGCAAGGCCTGCCTTAAACACTTAAACAAGCTGACAACAACAAAATTACTTGCACCCAAAGAGGCCCAGACTCTAAAATTGTGCACGAATTAAACCAAAGAACCCACCCCATGAAGATCAAACAGCAAGGCAGCTGACAGAGTCACAGAACAGCAGAGCTCCTCCTTACCTGCACAACTCCACAGCCCCCACTGAACACCCAACACCTGCAAGGCACAGCCCCAGGCTGCTGTTAAATAGGAGGAGGTGGTCACACTCAATCCCTTCCCCCCCTGACACCCAAAGTTAGTTCCAGCAGGTCCTCAAGTTCCCCCACACTATTTTCTATCTCTCCAACCATTGGGAACAGCCTGTGGTTGCACTTCTGTGTTGATACATGATTAACTTTATTGTGGGCATTTGATAATTGGCTCTGAATACTTCAAATTAAGCTGAAGATTAATCCAGAGCAGTCATGGACAAGAAAAAGTGACCAAAATTTATAACTGGTGATGCCAAGTTTAGAATAACAATAACATCCATCCTGCAGGCTGTGTTTGCATAGTCCTTTAATTCACAAATGATGCTACTGACGCTGTAGTCTCCTATATTATTTTATATTGGGCAGTTAGAGTTGAAAAATTATCCCCTTTCCCACTTTTGTGCTGTCTTCAACTGGTGGAGTCGTGCAATTAGCTATTTTACAATGGTTGCAGATTATTTTAATGCTTCCAGCCCCAGCTGATCACCCTCTGTTGGCCTGGACATTCCTGCATGTGTTTGCTGACTGGAAGTGTGTTGTAACTTGAATAGGTCACATGGGCAAAACACAAAGCAAATATCCATTAAAAACAAACTAATCCCAGCCATGAGCATAAAGGCAGATCCTAAACATCCACTGCCAACAGCACCAGTGCTATTGAATGAAAAAACCCAATCACAACAATAACCAAATGGCTGGATTCCAGGCTTCTTTTCTTTACATAAAACCCCCTCAAACCTACATTTTGTGATGCCAGGTTTGGTTCAGCAGTCTAGAGTTTGCTTAGTTACTGTGATTCCCTAAAAGCGGAAAACAAAGAAGGAGTATTTGGAGAGGTAATTCTGGGTGTGCAGCCAGGCCTGGGCCAGAACATGACAATATCCACATCTTGCCTTTTAATGTTGTCCAACATCTGTTCTGCATGATAACAAGCAGAATTCTGTGTCTTGGTGCTCCCCTAAGGGCACATTTACACTGTCAGGGCTTCATTAATCACTGGTGTGGTTTTTACAACAGCTTGTCCAGCTTTTTTTGTATACTTTATTTTGGGCTTCAGTGGAACTGAAATAGAGGCAACTCAGGATTTCTCTGACTATTGGAAACTTTTCTGTAGCTAATCCATGAATTGCACACGTGAGACACACAGATGACAACATGTAGACTGTCACAGGCTGGAAAGCTCTGGGGCTGTAGAGGTATTGGTGCTTTGCAAAACAACATAACTGGAAGGAAAATGCATCCACAGCTCCCCATCTGCTCCTGTGTGGGTGACTGTTAGTCACTGCATCACATGAAGCTTTGCAAGTGTATTCCCAAATCCTGCAAATGTTGTAGGTACTCATTTCAGTATTTTGTACAATGGCAACGTGCTCAGTCATCAGCTCACCACTAGGCAGTTGGAATATTTCTAAGATCTAAAGTATAACATTTCTTACCCTTAAATCATGGTGAAATATGGAGACATTCTAGTTAAAAAGTCCAACTTTGACCCATTTGAAACGATCCAGAAAGTCTTTTGCATGTGAGACACTACAGAAAAAGGCAACGTAATACAAGTGGAGGAAGGAAAATCTTACTGTCAGAGCAATCACATCTTCTTTCTTTACTAGGCTTAGTATTTGTTCCAAAAGCCTTCTCCAATCTCTGCTACTTTGATATATTTAAAAGGGCTGTTCTAAAAAAAACATCCACTTCTTTTTTTGACAAATAAAAAGAAATAATCACGGCCCTTAGAAGGAGCTTGGCTCAGATGTCAGTTCAGGATTGTGCTGCATGATGGAATGCTGTACAGCAGGACCATTACAAACCCTCTTGGATGGCATCATTGTTTATAAGGAGCAGGCTGCAGTCAGCTCAGGGCATCAGTCTTTGTGTTTGGGGTTTTTTATTGCAGAACTCAAGCTGCTCCCTTTTACTAGGACTGTCTCATCCTTCCAACACACAAGGCAAGGCCCCTTGGTACATTTGGTGTGGCACCTACATCCACTGGATGATCTGCCCAGGGGCTCCTCTCATCCAGCACAGGGCTGACATTGCAGGGGAAGGACAGGCTATGTTTGAAAAATCTCTTCCAAGAACAAGGAGGGCTCTCCACCACTGGCTGGGATTTTCTTTTCCAGGTGGTCCATAACAGGGACTTTACATAAGAGATGCTGCTTCCCCTTGTCTCCAGACTGAGGAGCCACATGCCCAAGGCTCCAAGTGGTTAAGAAACATTTTCTGTAGCACAGCTACTGGTTAGAATCCTCCTTAACAGAATTAAAGTTCCCAGCCCACAGACAGGCTCTAATGTGTTCGAGGCTGATTGCTCTCAGGGTTTTTATTCAAACCTCTTGCTTGCTTGAAACTTTAGTTTTGGGGGAAGGCTGGGAGGGAGACAAGCAGTTGACTCAGCCAAATCCCTGCTGGACAGCCCTCAGATACCAGCAGTGATGGGGGACTGGGCGATTTTTGGCAGAACAAATAAAGCAAAACGAGTTCAAAAAGATGAGCCCTCAGTCAGCTTTGTGCAAATATGTTTATTTAAAACCTTCCCTCCTTTCAGGCCCGAGCAGCCCATTGTTTAATACCACTGTGGACACAGCCCATGTGAGCAACAATTAGAGTTTAGCAGCTTAGAGAAGCCTTTAAAAACCAGAAAGTGCTACAGGCACCTCTTTCTTTGCAGCTTATGGACATGTAAGTAAAGGGAGATTTGTCTGGCAAGTCTTACCCACAGGATGTTTTGTCAGCTTAAGTGCAGTTGGAAGGACAGAAGTCAAGGTGTTATAAAAGCCTGTCCTCTTACCAAAGCAGTTTATTGAAAGCATTTTCATCCCCAACATCACTTGTCACACTGAGCTCTCACCTCTCCAGCCTTCAGCTCTGGGCAAGCAAGACAAATGAAGAGTCACCAACACAATTCTTTGTCTTGCAGTTTTTTCCTCAGCACCCTATTCCTCAAGCACAATAAAGTGCCTAAAAACTCCAGCCTGCCATCCTCCCACACACACATCTGGGCATTTTATTCCATATAGTCAGAGTCTGTTCAAAAACTCCTTTAAAAAGGGAGTCAATCACTGTTTCTCCTTTGAAGTGTAAAGAAAAGTACCAAGTAGTTTCAGTCATATTCTCTGCTCTTATCAATTTCCAACAATTAAAACACACTCAGTTTGGGGTTCTTCCATGATCTTTAAAAATATATTTTATTGTAGGATAAGGTTAGGAACATTAAAAGTCAGTAGATTCCAGCTACAATACACCAACTTCTGCATTCTGATCAAGACTACATTTTTAATAAGCATAAGCTTTACAGGTTCCATAAGCACTTCCACTGTTACAAGAGATAGAAAGAACAAGCCAGAATTAGTATTTCATCATCTTCCTGTGAAAATAGTTATTCAATATTGACAATAAAGCAGGAACTATCAGTGGTACAAGAGAATTATACAGGGAGGTAGTTCAAACATCTCATTATTCTGAGGTAGCAAGTGAAGTGGCTGTTGGCCTCACAGAAAACATCTGACTGCCCTACACTAGAGGAGGATTTTCCTACTCTGTTCCCAGACTCTTCAGAGTAAGGGAAGAAGCCTCACATCACCACACCACACTGGGGAGCCCAGTGCCCAACGTGAGCTTAACGAAACCACAGTTAATCAGTTCTCTCCCAGTAAGGCATGACCTCCTGAAAAACAGCTGCTAAAAACAGTGAGAACAGAACTAGGACTAAACTGGAATTCAGGAGAATATCTGGAAGGGTCTATTGCACACATCACACATCAGTTTGGCACGACTTTCTGAAGTCCAGGACACATCCTGCAAAATCCTGAGTTTCAACAGCTGGAGTTAGTGGCTTCCTGTAGCTGAAGTTCCTGAAGGTTGGTGCATCATCCTTGTCGCTGAACAAGCCATTTTTCCTCAGTTTTCTCAAGCTTCAACATTTTCAGCCTCTGTTTCTCCACTGCTCTCAAGCACTCCAGTCAGGGAGGGTGGCACATTTGGGAACTCAGCTTCTTGCTTTACAGGGACTGGAACACAAGTTACTGGTTCTTCTGGGAGCTCCAGTGTTTGCTGCATAATCTTGTGCTGCAGCCCTGCCTCACCTGCCACAGTTCCTGCATCCCATTCCCTGCTCCCCTCGTTTTCCAGCTGACACAGGACTCCGTGGCTGGACTGGTGCAAGAGCTCACTCGGTCCCACTGGCTCTGCACTGTGCAGGCTCCCCATCCCCTGTGCAGATGGCACACTAAACAGGGTCTCTGGCTTTGGGAAGTCGAGCAGCTGGTTTTCTGGCTCTAGAGATCCCCACTCTGGACACAACGACCCCCAGGATGCAGCAGAAGTGGAGCACAGCCCAGCCACACCTCTCGCTGTGGCTTCTGAAGGATTCTGCACAGTCCCGACAGACACTGCCTCTAGCAGACAGGCAAGCCCAGGCACCTGAGGGGATTTAGGAGTTATTTCAGCAAGTTTAGCCCTGTCCATCCCTTCCATGTGTTCAGTCTTCTCTGCCACCTGCACAGCACAAAGTGGCGAATCCCTTCCCACCAGAGCCCCTCCAGTGCCTGCAGGAGGCCCCATCTCACAGACTTGGCCAGATGCATCTTCACTTCCAGTTTCTATGAGCTTGAGGATGTTTTTTTCCTGGAGGTTTATTCCAGCACACAGGGCACCCTCAGTGCCAGGCTCTGCCCGTTCTTTGGGCTGCTCTTCATCTGCCGCAGGCTCAGCGCCCTGAGCTGTGCCTCCCACAGCCTGAGGCTCAGGAACACGAGCAACAGGCTGCATTATCCCTTCTGTGTTACCCACTTTCTCTTGCTGTTTGTCTGCTTGGCTGAAGCCTTTAGCTTCTACTTCAACCTCCTCATCTGTAGGGGCCTCAAAGAAGTCCATGGGATTCCAGGCTGCCTCCCATTCCTCAGCCCTTCCCGCGGGATCTGCAGCAGGGCAGGTCTCTGTGTTCTCCTCCAGAGTGTCAGCTGACGGCCATCGGGCCTGGCTCAGAGACTGCACACCCTTAGAGCCTGGTTTGGGGACTTTCAGGGCTGGTGTGGGGGGCTGGGTGACAGTGAACGCTGATATTTCCCCCGGGCTCTGCAAAATGGGCTTGGTCTCACTGGTCTCTTCATTTTCTCCCTCTGCCTCCTGCTCCTTGCAGCTCCCACAGATCACACAGCACATCTGCTTGCCGAAATTGCTGCCCATGTTGTCTCTCCCCAGAACCTGAGAGAAAGAACAACAGCACATCACAACTGTTTAGCAGCAGCAGCTCCTACAGACACCTGTAAACTTGCAGTGTCTTGCCTTTGCTTCTTCCATCAGAAGCAAACAGAGCTGCACACACCAGAGAACGTTTCCCTACCACACCTTGGGTGAGGATCATGAAGGCAGAAGTGAGAAAAGCACCACTGGCCAATCTCACCAGCTCAATAGTGAGACTGGCAGTGCCAAGGCAGCTCAGAGGAGCCCTAAACTCAGCACTTAATCGAGGCTCCACATCCATCACCCAAGCAGGTTTATTAATTATCAGGGCAGCAATCAACACCCAGGAGGAGCTGCTGTTCATTCTGTGAAGTAACAGCTCAGGTGCAGCACATTACAAGGGCAACTCCTTCAACTTGAAGGGGAAGCTGAGGCTACACTTCCAACTAGAGTCCCTAGAAAATAACACCAAAATCACCCAAGCAAATGGTCTTTGTTAATTATGATTAAAGACTTGAACTCTCCACAGAGAAAAATATTTTCTTTAGTTGAAGCCACATGGGCTTATTTTCTTTTCAGGGCTGGTACAGAAAAAGTCACTCTCAGACTGTGGGCTAAAAAACACCACACAATAATCCATTAATTAAGTTGTACAGCCAGGCCTGGGTATTTTGGAGCACCACAGTTTCCAGCTTCAAAGCAGGCATCCAACCTCTCCACCAGAGGCACAGCATCATATTTAGAAGAGCTGCTGGAAACATAAACAGCTCAAAGCATTAAGTTAAGCCACATGCCCTTGAGCACCAAAATATTTTTGAAGTTCAAGCTTGTTTTCTGCCTTCATCTTGAATCACAGCAGAACACTTGGCTTAAGAACCACAATTCCTAATAGTCAGGTGGTTTCATCCAAGTTACTGCTTTTATGTTTGTATTTCCTTTAAAAAAAGGACAAAAGAACCTACGAGAAAGCAAGACATGTTGTCTTCTCAACACTTAAGTATCCTCTAAACACTCAGTGGAATGTTAAACTGGTGAGTGTATTTTCACTAGAAGGGACCTCAGTTTNAAATGTTTCTTGCAAAAGCGTGCATGGTTAGTTGGTGTGGAGAAGCCAATGGCCTTTTCCAGACTTGCAAAATAGAACACACAAAAGTAAAAAAAAAAAACCAAACCCAAAATCCCCACTTACTATTATTTTAGGATTCAAAGAGAGCTAAAAACCATATAGGATGAACCCAGCATCTTATAATTTAAACATTTCCATAACACCATACTTAATTTACTGAAAACTAGAGAGCTGGGTTAAAGATTATAGATTAAAATGGTTACTTACCAGCCTTTATAAAAAAATTGATTAAAAAAATCAACAGAACACAAGAAAAACCTCCCAAGTACCATCTGAACCTTCAATTCAACTTAAATAGTACAGAGGGGTCACATAAAACCACTTCCCCCAGCTCCCTGAGCATCAATTCCCTGCATCTTTAGTTCCCTCCCATTCTCACACCCTTCTGGGAACAGCTGTTATTGGGTCCACCTTTATTTTACAGCTGGAGGTGATTTATTGGTCATTTTGTGTTGCTTTTTATCAGAGGGTAAAGTAAAAATAAAACGCAGCTTCTCTTTATGGCCAAGGAGCGATCACCAGCAATACCCTGGAACAGCAGCAGGCTGTAAAGCAGGACAGGCAGAGGCTTATCCCAGAGACTGGTGTTCTAGGAGCAGGCTGTGCCAGGCAGTTTGGGATTTTCCTTGGCTCTGTCTGCCTCCCTCAGAGGGAGCAGCTTTCCAGGTGCTGCTGGTTTGGCTGCAGCAGAAATGGGGCTGGGCATCCTCTGAGTCGGTTTGCTGATGCCCTTGGATGCCCACCTCGCTTTTCAAGGATGTACAAGGATGGTACAAGCACAAGGATGGTGCAGGGATGAAATGGAAGGGCCAACTCTTGAGTAACTCACTCAAGACACGAGGGTAGTGACAGCCCTCGTTATACTCAGGACCTAGAGGCTGAGGCAGGAGGAATAGATCAAGTTTTCCTTCTGGATGTTTGCATTCCCTGTGTTTTGTTGTTCCCTCAGTTGTGACTGCAGACAATGGAAACTGTTTGAGGGCTTCACCTCCTCAACATTTGAAATCAGGGCCATGGCTACATTTTCAGCCCACGTGGAATTTTCACTCTGTTGCCTGTAACATCAAGAAAAACAGACCAAATCTGTGTCTTCAACATTAGTCCTGTCCTTGGAGACCTTACCTGAACTGCTGAGAGGAGAGCAAACCCTCAAGGCTTTTATATAACTCTTCCTCATGCACTTTTATGCATTTTCATAGTTCTTTCACTTAGTGAAGAACACAAAACCCCCAAGAATGGACCTGACCAAGCTCTGCACAGTAGTGGGTGATCATTTCCTCTCACTGTGTTTCTCAGCACAGCCTCTGTCTTTTAAAGTTTTTTTGACTGCAACTCTTAAACTGCTGTGGATTTCTTTGGGTGAACACAAATTCTGTCTCTCCTCATGGTGTATTTTTCCCCCTCATGTTTCTGAAGGATCAGATGCTGCCCATCTTCGGGTTCAGGGCAGCACTGGGAATGATCACACCACTAGTGCAGGTCAGGTCAGGGCATTGATACAGGAACACCAAAATGACACAGATACTTTCCATTAACAATAAATAATAGACCTAAAAAGTGGGGGTTTATATGTGGCTAGCCCTCAATCTTGATTGACTGGGTAAGGACATGATCTCTTCTAAGGAAAAAGAAATGAGAAGTGAGGGAAGGTAAAGCACTTTTGGTAAGTTGGGGTTTGGGGGTTTTTTGGTTTGGTTTTTTTGACAGCTTTTAGCTGTTTCTCCAGTTCCCACAACCTATGAGCCAGTCTTTCGTCTACTTCCATTAATTTTCTCATTACTTTGCCACCTGTAAGTATGGACAGCTTGGGCCAAGTTCAGTGAAACCTCATCAAGCCCAGCCAGGAAAAAAAGGCTTCCAGTCAGAGCTGGACAAAGAGCAAACCATTTTACTAAACCCAAAGGGAACAGAGCTGCCTATTTGAAGCCTGTTCACCTTCATGAGCTCCCTCTACCTTCTCTTTATCCATATTCTTGATTTTTAGTAGAGTATCATCACCCTCCTTCCCAATAAAGCCATGGATCACAGCAGAGGTGTGATCCTGCCCCACATGGATCCCACAAGCCATGGTTCAGGATTGGGAAAAAACCCACCCTGTCCTTTGGGAAAGGGACACTGTGCTGCTGCACAATAGATTTCCTTGCCTTCAAGGAGAAAGTAGAGCTTGAAGCTTCTGCCTTCAGATCAAGCTGTTCCAAGGGATTGCAGAGGAAATTGGTTCATTGGTGCACAGGTTCCCTACAGGGCACCCAAAGCCTCCAGGGGCTGATTCCTGCCCAGAGTCTTACCCAGGATGCACAATTTAACAGTGCAGAAAATTTAGTTTGTATAAAAGTTAATGTTCTGATACACAAGAGTGGATAGTGCAAGGATTTTGAAGTGGAATAAGGGCTGTCCCTTTATGGGGGAAGTAACAGCATGAACTCCAACACATCAAAATTGCTTTAAGAATGTATTTTGACAGGTGCTTAATTCCAAGAGAATTTCAGCAGGCATTGCATTTCCCCTTTATTGTTTTACTAGCAGGTGGCACAGGACTGTACATGTGTCTATCAAATACAATTCCACCACGTCATCTGCTGTTAAACACAAAAGCAAAGCCATTAAGCTTTTTTTTTTTGCCCTTATTTTAGCATCCAGACATGTTACAAAGCTCAGCCCACCCCTTCTACTGTTCCTGAATATTATTCCCATTCAGCTTCTCCTCACACCATTCCCTCTTGTAGCACATGCAAGATGTCACTTAGTTCCATTTGAAAATATTTCTACATTTATGTGCTTTTGACTTGTATTCAAACATTGTAACTTTGCTTTATGAGGCTTGACTTACCAAAACAGTAAAAAAAAAAAAAAAGAGAAGTCTCATTTTACATTGGTTGCATTTACAGCACTGCAGAAAGACACACAATGGAGGGACAAGCAGTAGTGATTAGCAGATCTCTTCACAACAATGGCAATTGTGGGTGAAAAAAACCTTGAAGCACATCCCTCACCCAAGCAGTACCTGCTGGGCTGGGCATAAACAGGGTTAACAAATAGGTGAAACAGCTGTGAGACAATTCAGCAGCACAGTGAGGGAAATACAGTGTTTTTAAAGAAACTGCTTTGAACAGAAATGGAACTTGAGAGCACGTGGTTTCAAAACAGCTTTGAAGAATCCACGTGGCAAATGTCTTTTCGAGCCAGAATGTCAAAGTGTCAGTCTGGCAATCTCAGTTAGAGATCAAGGCCTCTTCACCTTATTACAGCCATTATCAAGGACTCTGCTGTTCAGTCACTGCACAGGGGACACAGTAATTGCAGGAGAGCTGCATTAACTCAGCTTTTAGACTGGTCTTTTCTCCCCCATCTGTTTTCCTTAGGTCTTGTTACAGCATCACAGAGACAAAAATCACTTTGTTGTAACTGGTGGCTGAGACAGGTTGAAAACACTCAAATCAGAGTGTGAGCTGCAGGGCTTAGGTTTCCTCAGGTCCTCCACTGGATTTCACAACACTGATCCCAGCCTTGTCCTTCATACATTTACATTAAAGCTACAAAAGCTGTAGAATATCAAAGTTCCTATAGCCAAGTCTCAGTAGATCAGGGCTTGATGCATTGAGGAGCTTCACTGATGGTATGAAAATATATTTTAAACTCTGCCCTCTCTTCAGCTTTTAAAAGGCAGCTCCAGTATTTACAATTTCCCAGAAGGCAGTTACTCATGTCACAGAGAGCAGAGTCATTCCAGTCACAATGTGCATGTGGCAGGAGGAGGCAGCTCCAGTCACCAGAGACATCATCCAAATGACACAGGTAATGCCATTTATGAGCAACAATCACCAGCCCTGCTGTCATCTCTCAGGTCTCACATCATGCCATGCACAGAAAGGCAACGTGCTGCTAAGGAGAAAACCCAGCCTGCAGTTCTTGCTGTGAAATCCCCCTGCTCTTCCAGAGATTGGGAGGTTTATGGAGCGGGCAGGACAAGTCAGGTATGGAGAGACTGGTTGGTGACATCCATCATCTTCTGACTGTGATCTGAAGGAGAATAAGCACCAGCTCCATGGCCTGCAATGGAAACAGAGCACAGGAACGGCTTCAGACTGAAAGAGCAGACATTTAGGTTACACAGTGGGAGGAAGTTCTTCCCTGTGAGAGTGGGGAGGCCCTGGCACAGGGTGCCCAGAGAAGCTGTGGCTGCTTCATCCCTGGAAGTGTCCAAGGCCAGGATGGAGCCACCTGGGATAGTGGAAAGTGTGGGTGGGACTGGATGAGCTTTAAGGTCCCTTCCCACCCAAACCATTCTCTGATTCTATTTATAAATACAGCCTAAATGTCTCAGTTCACAGTTATAGAGAAAAATAAATCTATTTTGCTCCCAAAGTCTTCTACTAAAACTTACCAGTGCAGGGACACCCTCCCCTTTCTCCAAGGCTGAAGCTGCTGTCCAGGGTTCAGCATCACTGTCAGAAGATGCCTTTTGTTCACAAGAGAATAGGTGTCCAGCTGGCAAAGAAGCTGTGTGTGGACAGCAGAGATATTTCATACAGTGGGACACAGTGGACAACATAAAACTGATACCTAGTATCTGGTAACATCCTAACAATTATATTGAACATAGCTGACTCATTCAATACAACTGGGATAGTCCTGTGATTGTTGTAGAAACTGTCTCTGGAGAGAGTTGCAAACACCTACCAAAACCCTCCTCATGGGAGTGAAGGATGCTGGCAGGAACAGAAATCACCCCTGCCAGATCTGTTAGGGGAGCACACATCCTACTGCTGGCAATAAAGGAACTGCTCCATGCATTGGGCTTTTTATTATTTGTTTCTCCCTAATTACACTTATTTCTATACAACACTGATGACAGTCCATCAGCATTTGTTCCTTCACTAAAGCATTTCATGATGCCTGGTCAGGCTTAAAAATAGACTCCTATGAGTTGTGGAGCTCAGTTTGGATATGATTTCTTGTATAGAGTGTGAATGATTGCATGCATGAATTTATCTTACAGCTCTCCAACTTGCTTTTCATTTCCCAACCCACTAAAACCTCATCTGTAATCACACAGTGGATTGCAGCAGGCCATTAGTTTAGAAAATAATCTGCTCATGATGTTGAGCATCCTGGGCCAACTTTCATGTGCATGCAGGAAGATAAATGATACATCCCAATCAAAACTTCTGTTTAGCTCCTTCACATCCACATGCTTAAGTAGTCCAGCAATCTAATTTAAATTCTGGCCCTACCACTCCTGGAGGGGCAAAACTCAAGCTTTCAAATCTTAAAATTAAACATATTAAAGCCCTTCTGGGAGCTGAGAAGAAGTTAAACTGCCTACACAGGTACAGCCAGTGCTAAGCAGCTCCACTACCAGTGTGGTCACTGTGCTGTGACCTAAATTTAATTAAGAGGTACTTCCACAGGGACAAAAAGATTTCTGAGGTAATGCACTGTTAAAAGGGCACAGAGCCAGCAACTGGCAGTGGTACTGTGTCATCTAATAGCCTTATCCCAAACTTCAGACTCATCTCCTCTCAGCAGCTGTCGAGTGTCACTTGTACACACAGCACAGCCAGAAGGGCTGTAAAGGAGTTCCTTAAATAGTTTGTGGAAAGACTGGTCATTTTAAGATGCCATCCCTCACAGAATATGCAGCAAGCAGAGAACATATGCAGCAGCTCTCACAGACCAATTAAGCAGAAAGCCCCAGGTCCTGTAAAAGGTGTTTAACATCCTCCAAACAGCCCTGTAACAGGGATGGTCACTCACTGTGTGAGGTTATGCATCTCAGTCTCTAGGCCAGGGTCAAAACTCATCCTTGGAATGAGTATTGCTGTGAAAATTCAACAGCTGGTCAGCCACATGCAGAAAAAGTCGAGCCTGTTGGTCTTCCTGTGCCTGACCAGTATATTGTGCCCTGTGCCAGCCACCACCTTCCTATGAGCTTCCTAAAACACCTGGAACCAAGCATTTGCCAAGTGAAAGGGTACCCCTGGATCAGCACACTCTTCATGGATTATTGTGAAATTGTCTTTCAATCAACCATTGCATTCCAATTTCAGATGGTAATAAAAATGAAGAGTCCTAGAAACCCCTGGATAAACATCCACGTGCTCTGGGCTCCAGCACCAGTAACACATCCAGCATAAACACCACCACATCCTAGTAACAGATTTTAAAATCTAACTGGGTTTAGGACTAACTGTATTGCTCAAACCCATGAAATTCAGTTGCCATTGATATGGAGCCAGAGCCTACCAGCACTTCCTCCCTCACTTTTACCCAAGTGTCAGAACGTGCTAAAGTACAAGAGATTATACAGATAATTTACACCAAAATCAGGGTAGCAGTTGCTTTATAAAAGCTGCAGTGAGTTCTCTGGAGAACAAAGTCTGCCTTTATCTGGGCAAACAGCACTTGCAGCAATACAAACATCTTCTCAGGTAGCTCCTAATCTGACAGGGGATTACACGAGCTGCAACTGCTCATGATTTGCTTTGTTTTGCTATTCCCTGACTACAGTTATTACCACAGAGTTTCTATACAAAATGCACAGCAATTCATAAATGATTGATGGCCATGGTAAGCTTTACAGAGCAAAACACCAAAATGAATTATGCTGCTGAATTTAAAAGAGCAAAGAAAATTCCTACAAATATCATGATCCTCCTGAATCACTTTAACATTGAAAATTTGTTCTCAGTGTCCTGAAGAGTCCCATATATTAATGAAAGCCAGGAATTTTTAAATACCTAAACATCTGTTACTGGCTGTGCCTCAGGAATTCTCCTGTGTCATGCCTTGAGAAGGCAGTTCTTGTTCATAGACAGCACACGTACCTGAATGGATACTGTGGGATCCCTGGATCAACAGGCAACATACAGAAGTATAAAGCAATTAAACAGGGCCATGAATATGCCACATATTTACAATATACACACAGGGATTCAACATCCCTGGAGCAACAGCTTCGAGCAAGGAGGCTGAGAAAGGGGCAGCTCCCATCAGTGCTAGCACAGGGATGGAGGAAGTTCATTCCAGGTTTTTCCAGTCATTCATTCCCTGTACAGAAAAAAACCCCACTGTTGTTGCAAAGATCTTGCCATCAGGTAGAAAAAACATTTATTATAGGAAAGGTAGAACTGTACTTGCACAGAGACAAAAACCTTGAAGTTAACAAAATAAGCTGGGTTGATAGTTTTAAATCAAGTTTACTACTAGTAACTAAAACTAGGCTAGAATCCCACCACTAGAATGTTCTTTAGTACAAAGAAACCACCAAAAAAACAAAGGCAAACCCAAAAATTAAGCTGCATATTTTCAAATAGAAGAATGAAAGATAATTTTTTGGATAAAAGAGAGTTACAGGACACAGAGTGAGTGGAGGTGGCCACGGTGAGAAGGGCAAAAAGGAGACACCAAGGAGGAATCAGGGATAGAAGAGAGGGTAACAAAAACCAGGAGCCATGGGATTGGGAGATACAGCACTGATGATGAGGGAAGAGGGAAAAGAGGGAGCTCTGTCTGTTCTGGATAATATTACAGGCACAGGAGGGGCAAAGGGAGGCAGAACACTCAGTGAGGTGGCCCCTGCAGAGTCAAAGCTTCCTGAGGGCAGCCCAGCAATCCTGTACTTCCAGTTGTCAAGTTTCACCTTTTTCTGAGGCTTCACTTTGTCTGGAAATACTCCCATTATTGAAATTGAATCTGAAAATAAAGAGATTAAAGCTCTACTGGAGAACGGATTGGTGACACTTCCTGGGGCTGACAGGGACACTGCAGAAAGCATCAGAGGCAGAACCCAGGAACACAAAGCCTCTCAATTAATTGAGCACAAGAATAATTGCAAGAACAAAGCCACGAAGGAGTCTGGAGCGTGGCTCTTCCCTTTCCTAGTGAGCCAAATGAAAGCTGGCTTAGAAGAAATAATGACAGAACTGTCAAGCAATTTTGAAAAGAGTTGGTAGAAATGAATAGAACTTCAAAAGATAAAATAAAATTAAAAATAAAAATCCCTCATCATTATAACAGAGAAAAGAAAGGCTGTTAGGTCAGTAGGAGTGCCTAGAATTTTAGGGAAGCAAAGAGAAAATACAGTCATAGAGCTAATAAAGCCAAGTAATCAAGGATTGTATCTCACCTTGCTTGTCACAAAGAGCTTCTTTCCACTTAGTTGCAATCTTCAAGCCATCAACATCACATCTCTTAGATCACTACGAGCTCCAGATGTGGCCCATGAAGGATTCAGCTGAAAGAGCAAGTCGTTCCCCACAGGGCCCACAATTATTGCTGCACAGCCCAGGGTGTTACACAGCACTGCTCAAATAGTGCCTGGCTCCAGTTCCCACTTGTGTGAAGTAAAATTTGCAAGGTAACTTATTCAAGTTACAGGGTCAACGTTCCTCTTTGTGGAAGAGCTTGTGAAGTGGATCTTCTGTGTGTGTTCCTAAGACATCATTAGACAGTCCTGGAACTGAGATCAAAGGTTTTGCCACGACAGTAACTCTCCCTGTTCTCTCTGTAGGCCATAATTGAGGCTTATTTGGTGAAAGTTAAAAGTCTCTTTTGTCCTGATTACAAAACATGCATTAAAATAATGTGTAGCTGCCAGGAACTTAATAATTCCATAAGCCTCAGGTATTTGTGCTAATCAAGCAGCCTGTGTGCAAACCAACAGAGCACTGTGCACTGTAAGCAATTTCTCTGGTGGGGAAGAGGCAATGACACCTCAAAAATGGGCTTTGCATTGAATTAACATATGCTGGGCAAGCCATACATCAAGCTGCAGGATCAATACAGCTTATAAGGCAAAAAGCTTGTACCACCAGGCACCTTCAGCCAGCAAAGAAAATGAGGTTTCATCTCAGAAGTGCACATAATTTGGCTAATGTGTATAAATCTGCAAAATATTGCCTGCATTTATTGAGCAGAAACTGCTTTAATTGGAAGGTGCATTTACAACTGTAAGGAATTGAAAAGTGCATTAAAGTCACAGGTTTGAGTAGATAAAGCTTTTGTGTAACTGAGAGGTGACTTTTTGCCAATAAATGAGTTCTGTGCTGATTTGTCCACCCCTTTTTTGGGCAGCTGTCACTGCAGGATGTGAAGTTTCTTTGGCTGTTTATTGAAAATAATACCCTGCAGCTTCTTCCTCAGCTCCACATCTGTCCTGAGATGGTGTGAGAGGAGTGACTGCCAAAGGTATGACTTTGGTCTGCAGAACACTCACTGTTGGACGAGGTAAGACAAATTCTGGGGATGGGTGTCTGCTTGGGGTAAGAAAGGGGCTTTATTGCAGGTTATTTTGCTCCCATCAGCAGGGAATTCACATTCACCAGCTGAATGCAAAGGCCACGGTGTAATGTATGGAAATATATACAAGAACCCTTCTGGTTCCTCAGAAGTTTTATCTCGTTGCCCACACTCAGGGAGCTGGAGATGAAGGAAGCACAAAGGACAGTCCTGCTGCTGATGGAAAACAGCACCTCCAAGTATTTATCTCCCAGCAGCTGGAGCTCGGTGAGAAGTGTTTTTATGAAGAATTCATTAGTGTAAGCTCAGGAAAACCAGGAGGAGCGTTGGCTCTTCAGGAAGGTGGTGGATGAAGAGCTCAGTTACTGTTGCAGTTAATATTAAAAGTGTATTTTCAGCCAAGAAACACTGATTAAGGTGCACTGGGGGGCACAGTCAGGGGAAGTGCTGTGCTATAGATAGAAAAATTAAACTAGATGGAAATGTTCGTACTGACTGTTCTGACCCCCAGAAATAAAACGACATTACCTGGTTTCTGTCTGAAATGGATTAGTTCAGTGGTGATTAGAATGGAGAAGGACTTGTGATAATCTACAGGTTGTCAGGCTTTGCACGTGGCAGATTTCTTGTTCGAGTCTTTGGCCTCTTCTGTTTATTTACAACCAACTTGCCACTTAGTTTTTTATTGCCTTTATTGCTGTATTATTTATTTATGATCTTTTATTGCTATCTTATAGCTCTGCCTCCAGCCAGCTGCTGTGGCCTTGCCCAGCTCCAGTGCAGGCAATGACACGGAGAACCTTTTCTTACAACCTGGGAGTTTGTGCTTGGGCTGCTCTTCCCTCTTAATTCCTTCTCGTAAGCCCTGAGCTGAGTGTTCCATGTGAAGCTGCTCAGAAACAGTGAGGCTGCTCTTTCAAACTCTCCAGGCTATCTGCATTGTTTTTAGAAGTTATAAGTTGGGAAACTTCCAAATGCTTGGCATAACAATGTATTCCTGTGTGTGTGATAAGCTTGTGCCCTTGCTTTTCCGTTCACAGTTTGAATACAGATTAGTCAGTTTTGAAGAGCTTTTAATGGAGCTCTAATGAAGTCCTGAGCCTTTGGAGAACTTGAGAGATGTGCTGCATGTAATTTTTGGCTCCCTTTGTGACTCAAACTGCAGCAAATATGTAAAAAGGCCTTTGCAGACTTGAATGAGGGGTTTGAAGAGCAGGATACAGATGTTGGTACCCCAGAATCATCTGTCAGACTGGGAGTATTCAATCTTTGGGACTCACACAATTGTGGAAGCTCCTTCTGGGAAGGGAAACCCATAAAGGATACTTTCAGAAGGGTCAAAACAAGACTTCAGAGGGATCCTTTAATATTTTTTTCCCTGACCTTTCAAATGCCCCTTAGGAGTCAGAATTTAGGTCCTTGACTTTAGAAACTAAATTTTGATTGAAGTCCTTTAAACAACAGTGAAGAACAGTGTGTTCATATTGCTGTGAATGAAACCACTTCACTGAGATGAATGTGTGGCATTTATTGACAGGTTTTAATTGGCTTTTGAAGGACATGATTATAGGTGTAGACCTACATTTTCTCCTTCGAGGCACCAGATAAGTAAATGCACATAACTGTGGAGGCTCTATAGCTTAAGCAGCCATAGTTTGAGTAAATGCAGTGTATACTTTGTTCATCTCTGAATAGTAATTGAGTCCTGGACTGCATTTATAGTGCTGAGAGTAATACAACTACCATGATGTATAATAATGCTTAAGAGCTCCAGGGAGGCTCATTTACATGATAGCAAGGGAAACGGTCTTGCCAGGAATATGAATTAAGAGGCTGGTATTGTGTGAGTTACAAAATGGTTTTCAGGTGGGAAAATCCGAGTGAACTGAAGTTATGGGAAAGGGGTGTAAAAAAAAGCATTTAAAATGATTGTTAGAAGATGGTTTGGCTTTTAGTTCTGCTTTGACTTAGAATAAGGGAAAGTGTCTTTCTTTGTAGATACTTGGAAGAGGCATTACATTGGCCTTTAGAGAACTGGGTGCTTGTTCTGTTTATAAAGACCCTGAACATGTCGAGTTTTACTGAAGAGAAATGCAGACACATACCTCCAGTGGGAAATGCAGACTGTTTCCAGGACTTTCAGATTCTGTGAAGAAGAAATGTTGTGCAATGAGTCTGTATTGTATAGGCACAGTTTTGGTTTGTACTTGTTCATGAGTCGGGTGTCTGAGTTCTTTTACACTGCTTTGATGATACTGAAGAGTTTTAGCCTGGCCTTGGTTTGAATTTGCTGATAAAGAACTTGATGGTCTTCACAGGTTCAGTGGTAATTTGCAGGGATTTGATCAAAGTGTCTCAGCTGGTGTCAGGTACATTATGTCATAAAGGCAGATGGGAGGAATATGAATCAAAAACATTCAGTGTTTGACATGAAATACAACATAAAATGCACTGACTGTCCTCTTGCAGCAGAATGGGAATCACTGTCTGAATAAACTCATCTGTTTTGTGCTGGCAAAAAGCTTTTCCTGAAACTCACTGGAGCAACTTGGTGAGTTGGACTGGCAGTGTAAGCAGCTCCTTGGGGAGGAATGATCCCTTGTAGAATAAGAGGCAGAGAGTCATGATGGATACATCAGTTTCTCTTGAAATGAAGGTGTTTGGCTTCTTGTTATTTGATGGGTATATCAAAAAATGAAACAGTCTGTTATTCCCCCCACTCCATTGAGACACTGGAAATTTATAACCACTTGTCACCTAAAATGTTGAATTAAGTGCAGAGGGTGGAAGCTGTTTTTTTTTCTCAAGTATTCCCAAGTTTCATTTAAAATTGGAGATCTAAAGGTGGATATTTAAAATGCCAATTTTGTGTGGTTCCCTGTGTAGAGGGAGGAACAAGGTCCTTTAGGAAATGATTTGCACCAGTCCTGACTTAGCTGCAGTCTCTGACTACAGTTTGCAGCAACTGCCTTCTTTAGCTGAATTTAGCCTCTGACTGCTCCCAGAGGTGCCTGGTCCATCACATTCATAAAGATCCTGTGCAGGAGGTGCTGCTGGAAAGCTAAATATTCCTCTGTAATAAAGTTGATATTGGTGCATCTGTGTGTCTGAGAGGAATGCACTGGGTGAGCATAAAGAGACTCAGTGGTTTCCCCACCTTGAAATGATTTCGGCTTTTACAGCTGCACTCTCCTTGTTTATAAAATATATTGATCCAGCAGCAGCAGCATCTTGAGCTATGACTTGTCTCATTAACTGGCAACTGGAAGATGCTGTAGCAATCCAGGAAATTAGTGTGAGTACAGGCAGAGGCAGGAATTGCCATCTGGCCTGACAAGTGGCTTATTCAGAGTTTTATGTGGTTGTGTCATGATGACAGAAGACCTTGTGCTTTATCCAGGGCCACCTGTCCACCTGCATTTAATTTTTCTCATGTGTTTTACCTGGAAGAACACCCAAATTTTTCACTATCAGCATGCATTGTTACTGAAGAGAAGGAATTTTTATCCCTAGTACCTCAGTGTTGGTGGGGCCCTACTTCAGCTGGTGCTGGAAGAAGAAACAATGAAGGTGCCTTGCAGCAACTTTACGTGGTTTTCTGGAGGGGAGATTTGTGTTTTCATGTGTTTCAATATTGCCAAAACACAATGAAATTGTGTGTAGCTGGATCTGGAGCTCTTCGTCTTATTTTCTTATCTATAAGATCACTGTGCCATTCACAGCAGGAAGGTTTCTGGTTGAATTAGGTACTTTGGCCTATAAAATAAAAAAAGGAAGTTTTTCTAGAGCCTGCAAATCACCAAAGGTCAAATCTGACAGGACTGCACAGTGTATTTCTGCAGCTTATATGAGAACAGCATTAGTGGATGTTTGCCAGTGTTACAGCTGGCAGGAGACCTGCACTGCTGGCCCTGGAACATGCAATGACACGAGGTCATTCTTGCAATGGTGCCTGCAAAGAGCAGGAACCTCCTTGGGAGAAGAAGATGGGAATGTAGAAGGTCTGATAACTCTGAACTGACTGCTGAGGTGAGTAAAACAACCCAGAAATAACTTCATTTAACTTGGGTTGCTACATGTGCTGAGGGCCCATGGAAGGTGAAGTGGCAGAAATGGAGTTGCCAGGTGCCTTACACATGGAACAGCTCAACTCTTGCACCTTGAACATCTCCAGCAAAGTCATCCAGGCAGGCCCCAGTTCCTTTCCTCTCAGGATTTATGGTGTGGTGTTATATTGGCAGCCAGTCCCTAAAATGGGCTCTGAAGTCAGGCTGGCACACTCCTAGTGCCTGTGGCACATGGAGGGGCTAAAATGAAATATCTCTTCTGCCTGGCAAGTGCCTGAAGAAACCAATCATTTTAAAAGTGAGTAGTAGTCCCCAACATTGCCTTCCTACTGTACCTTAATGGGATTGTACAAACAACCCATAATTTGCAGTGTCTCTTTTCCTACTTGGGTTCTTTGTGTATTTCCTCTGAAACTGGAATATGCTGTGATAGTTTCAATCCCTCCTTTTATCTCATCCCATGATAGATAAATTCTTACAAGGGTTTGCATGAAATGAAACCAGAGAGAAATTACATTCTTTCCTGTTAACACGGCCTTTCCCTAATTGTAACTAGTTTGTGGTCAAGGCTACAAGAGAATTATAATTTTCTGAAAATAACATTAATGGAGAGAGAGCTTAGTATGAACAGGGAGAAAGCTTCATAAGGCCTCTGCTGGAAGATCTCAGCATCAAAAGGGAGTAAAGAAGGTGAGGCTTTATTATTTTGGGGGGGAATGTCACTTCTCTGCTGTGCTGAAGCACATTTGACTTAAAGCTTCTCTTTGGGGTCTTGTATATCCTCATTTTAGATCTGAAGGAATTAATTGCTGAACTACTTACAGGGGACAGGGACTGGGCTTGCAGAAAATAAGCCAGCATTGCCTACCACATGCTAAAACCCCTTCTCCCAGAATATATAATATAGTGATTGTTCTTTGCAAGAACAAAAACTGTCAGTCCCCTTGTTAGCTCAGTCAAGTGATCACAAGTAGTTTCTAGACACAAACGAAAAACTGCAGATGCTACACCTTCATTATTATTCACACAAACCTGCCTTTCCTTCTGCTCAACATTTAATGGTCCAGTAAGCAGGACAGCAGCATCCTAGAAAGAAGAGTCATCCCAGCCCTCCATTCTTCACGCTCTGTTGGAGTTTCTATTAATAGAAGGACAAGGGCTCCTGTCCCAGGCTCTTGCTCTCTCATTAGCATTTTAGTTTTCCACCAGAGCTGGCTGATGTGCTCGTTGGACCTTGAAGGAATTCTCCTGTGTCAGGTGCAAGATGTGAAGTTCAAACACAAGGTTTGCCTAAAACCCAGAGAAGAATTGGCACAGGGCTAAAGATCTGTTGGTGTCCCTGCCCTTGCCCTTCTCCTGGCATTTTTGCTGGGATGAAGCAGTTCCAGGTGAAATGGATGATCCCCAGTCCAGTCTTTCAGTTTTAGTGGTAATGGACAGTCCTGCTGTCAGAGATCAGAACAAAGGCAAAGCACCATCGTGGAGCTCAAAAGACTGAAAAATAAAGACCATCTGCAGCTGTCCCTGTGGTTTATCTTCTCCTGTGGAGGGGGAAGGATTGTTCAGTGTTGGCAGCTGGGCAGAAGCATGGAAAAGAATTAACCTGAGCACTGTACTGTGCTGATCTTCATCTGAGGATCATAAAACATCCAAGGGTGAGCTAGTGATATGTGTGTTTATAGCTGAAAGACCAAATGGGGCATTATACCCCTGGGTGTGTGGGGAAAAGAACTGATGGTATTCCTAGGTTTGAAGTGAATGTGAGCACTCTCCTGCTTGGTGAGAATTATTTGGTCTCATGTGTCTGCTATTGGTTAAAAATACTTCCAAAAAAAATAAAATTTATGCCTTAAATGAGAGCTGGCAGGAGATCTCCAGCTGCAAGGTTGAGTTTAGGAGCTGAGGATCTGGTGAAAGGGCAGATTCCTTTTTTTTCCACTCCTCAAATGATGCACAAACTCCTCCCACAGGGATGTACATACCAATTCATGAATTCTTTCCTACAAATCATTACATAGCTATTTAAGGGAGATGACATGTGAGTTTTATCCTTCCAAAACTTCCAGTTCCCTCCTTGGGTTAAGAAGCAGCTCAAAACTCACAGCTTTTAGGCAGGAGAGGATTCACTCTTAGTCTCAAGTGTCCCAGACAGGCTGACAAATTCAGTGCTTTTATATCAGCTTATGGACAACATTCTGTACAACACAGCCTGGAACCCTCTGTAGAGCTATTTCTTCTTGAGCTGATAAAATAATGATGTTTTTAGAGGGAGTAGCTGTCAGCAAGCAGGCAGATAGCAGCAAAAAAAAAAGGTTGCTGTAGGAGAGGAGCTCTATTGCTCACTCCCAAGATGAACTTCTGGTAAATGTGGAAATGTTTTTCCAGTCCCCTGGCCTCATTGCTCCTTGTCCAGCTGTTGCACTTAACAAATGAAAAACACAACTCGTTTTCTTGCTGGGCCTCTTTTGTTTGCACTCGGAAGTGAAACAGCTGGGAGGAGGCTCAGCCTGAGCTGTTCCAGAGGGTTTCCATGGAAACTCTCCGCTCTCCAGCAGGTTCTCCAAAGGGCACAAGCTGTGGATGCCTCTGAGTAATTATGTTCACATGTTTCTGAGCATTATCCTTGGCCACCAGCGGATCCCTGCGATGGTTGCCTTGGTGACTGCCTTTTCCAGGGGGTGGCAGCGATGGGGATGTCAGCAATGCCAAGCAGGGCTTTCTGCACATCTTGCTGCTGCTGGTGGAGGGTCTGCTGAAATCTTGAGGCCCTACCTGAGCTATTTCCTTCCTAATGGCAGCTTTTAATGCCTGCAGAGCTCCATGTGTTGGAAAAAAAATTTCTCTTGCTGAATGAGGACTTAATTTAAGGAATTACTTTATGTCCTGAAAAATGAGACACTTTGTGGGAAATTATTGTTGATTTATAGGTTCTCTGCTGTCTTAAAAGGGTTAAGTGCTTGTCTAAGTTCCAGAAGCCTCATTTTCTCATCACATATCAGAAATATTGACAGGTATCTGTGACTTCCCTTGATGAGCAACAAATCTCTCCCTCTTTGATTCAATAAACTGCTTTTAGTCCATTAGTTTTCCTCTGTTGGAGTTGATGTTGTTGTCAGAGTTTCATGGGTTTATGGGGCAACATAACAACAAAAAAAGAACCAGCAAGACTTTTTGCTGTTCATACACTGCTATAAACTCTGCTTTTGTAGATTTGTATATGAAGTGTAATATCCAGTTGGATAAAAAGAATGAATGCTTGCTATGAGCATGAACTGGAGAATGAGAAAGGGAAAACACAGCTCTTTGCACGAAACTGTAACAGTTTACAGAGGCAGAGAGCATTTTTTCCAGTCTTTGAGCTGACATCTTCATTTGAATGACTATGGCCAGTCAGGTGTTTGTTGCCTTTTTATTCCATGTTTGAACGGGACACCATTTCCTCACTGGAACATCCTTGGATGCCGGGTTGTTTTGGGTCCTGGCTGGGGAAGGAAGAGTGGGAGGGAGGGTGCAGAGTGTGTCAGCTGCTGAATCAGAAAGCACAAGTGGCCTTCAGGGGTTTGGCCCTTTTTCAGATGTTTCTGATTCTCATGAAGAGCCCAAGAAGGAATTGAAGGGCTCCCATTCTGCACAAGGGGCGTAACCTATTGTCATATCTCACCTCAAAGCTTCATGAGAGGGGCTTGTAAAATGGTTCTGTAACATCCTACAGAAGGAGCTGGATGTTTTATTGGTAGATATCCCCACGTTAGACTTGCCAGGACTTCCCTGAGAGCCTATTGAGCAGTTTGAGGTGTGAGGGAAAGGGAGGGAAGCTGCAGTGAGAGAGAAGGAAGGCAGCCTGTCTTCTTACCTCATGAAAGACAGTGGCATTTTTCCAGGCAGCCCCAGGAATTCTGTAGGAATTCATGTGAGCCTGTGCCTCTTATCTGGTTCAAGTGCCTGAGGGCACCACGGGCAGTTTGATCAGGATCATGTTTCCCTCCTTCTCAGGAGCACCAGAGGCTCCCAGGCTGTCACTTCTGTGCACTTTGAGACACTCACATGCACAGGATGGTGCTGGACAGGAGCAGCTTCCTGGTGTGAGAGGGATGTGACAGCAAAATAAGACCTGGTTCCAACATATGTTGCAGGGCTCTGCTGAGTGTCTGGGAGCAGGCTGTGCTGACAGTGGAGGATGGAATAATTCTCCTGCTGATGCTTGGGAGAAATGGAGAAACCACGTTACTGTAAGGAATGTGTACCAGCTCCTGGTAATTATTCCTGCTTTTTAAAAGAATTGAACAACCTGTCCTAGATGTTTTTTGGGTGGTCTTGAGCTACACCTTGAGAGGTGATGGTGAGTTGCAAGAGGTTGGAAAGCTTTTGGACAGGGAGTTGTGGAAAAGCTGTATTAAAAATAGGGGAAAGGATTACTAAAGTAGAAATGCAAGTTGATGAAATTCAGTGCATGAGCTTTAAAATAGATCACAGTTTAAATTTAAGGGTGTTTAAGGGTGCAGTCCCATTGAAAGCCAAACTGGATTCTTTGCTAGGGATCTGTGGGGACCTTTTTATAAAACGCTTAAGGTTACAAAGTTAAATGTTCTTTGTAGCCTTGGTATGGAATGGCAGTGGAGAGAGCCTTTGGACGAGTGCTTAAAAGCTGGGAATTGAGGTTGTTCAGCAGCTGGTAGGAAATGCTGAGAGTTTATACCCTTTCTATCTATAAATACATCTTACAGGAGTCACACACTTGGTGTTACCAGTGTTAATAAATAAGGGTGCCTACTTAATTGGGAGCTGAAATAGTTTGATAGCTGTTGTGGATTGGAAGAGGGTTTTTAACTTCTCTAAACTCAGAGGGTGCTTCAGTGCCAAACAGCCTGTTTTTCTTCTCTATATGAAGAAAGAACCTGTAATTTGTGGGAGCTGAGAGGCATCTTCTAAATCTTATGCACAGTGGCAGGCTGGGAATTGCTTCATCAAGCTCTTCCCTGTGGAGAAATCTCCCTCCTGTTGTCCCCCTGCTGAGGGCCAGGCAGAGGAACATGTTTGAATGGTGTCTGTGAATAATATTATGTTCTCAAGTTTAAGTGGAGCCTCTTGTTCATGGTGCTCTTCTGCAGGTGGAGAAAACAACCCTCTCCAGAAGATGATCATCTTTCTAAGTTCTAAGGTTATTTTTGCATATTCTTCCACTCTTAAGCAATAATGGCTAAAACAATATGGTCTGAGGAGCATTTCTGAGGGTGCATTCATGGGGGGCCACTTCTGAAAAGTGTGTTTTTAAGACATCTGGCTTTCTGATGCTAATGAAGAGCCCGAGGAGGTATCGAAGGGCTCCCATTCAGCATTAAGGGGCATAACCTGTTGTCATATCTCACCTCAGAGCTTTGGAAGGGGGGCTTGTAAAATGGTTCTGTAACAGGCACTTCACACCTGGATGCAGCTGTTAATGATGATCTTCACTGACAAATGGGAAAAATCAGACCCTGACTCCAAGTTTATTCCTGCAGAATTCAACAAGACTTGTGTGAATCCAACCCTTGTGTCCCTCGACTTCCTTGTGCAGTAGATGTTCCTCCTTTGCATGGGTAAATAACTATGTGAGTGCACTGCAGCAGGGAGTGGCTGTTAAACCTGGGACAGGGACGGGTATATTTATTAGTTTTTTATAAGCAGGACTGTCCTTCTGCCTTTTACTGGCTCTGAGAAAGCTTAGTACTGGCAGGGCCCATTAATTTTTAATTTAGTCCTCTCTATGCTGCACTGCTATTGTGGTTTATGGGGATATTATGCTGAAACTGAGGCCTGTAAAACAGGATTTTAAAGTTTGAAAAAGGCATGGTTGTCATACATAATGTTCATGCTGTAGTAGAATGAGGGGGTATTTATAGTGCAGCCAATATTAATTATTTTTATTGTGATGTCAGCCTTGCAGGTCAGCTGAAAAGTAAGAGTCTGTGGAAGCCAGAAAACTCCAAACATTAAAGTAATATTAATATGAAATGTTGAATTGTGTTTCATTTGTGCTGCTGGGTTTGTTTAAAATGGTTTCTTATATAAAGCCATATCCACAGTGTGATGTATTACTGTGAGGAAGGATATCATTCAGTCCCACTCCTGTGGAAAACCAGGTACTTTATCAAAGCTAGAGCTTGGAAATCCAGCTCTCTTTAAAATACAGGACCACTGGAAAAATAACCCTTATTGGTTAGCAAATTGCTAATTTTAATTGCTAATCAAAACTCTGTTGCCTACATTTTGTCAAGGTTGTTGGCATTATGAAAATCTTCCTGTTGTCATCTAACTTCCATGTAACACAAAGTCCTCCAGGAGATATTTATTATTCCCTTTGCTTTATTAAAAAACCTACCTGTGAGGAGAAGCTGGCAGCAAAATGCTTCCTGTGATTCTATTAAGCTTTGGGAAGAAAGCTCTGTGAGACCAGGAGAAAACCCTACAGGCCTTGGAGGAGCTGTTTTGCTCCCATCCTGTGCCTGCATCCTGTAGGATGCATGAGATGGGGGCTTGTGGATTCATTGGGATCTGTCTGTTAAGGCAGATTTTTAAGAAGTAGAAACTGCTTCCCTTGAAATCATTTGCTGAGATGATGGTTTCCTAAAAACTGAAATTCTGGCTTTACTCTACAACAGCCCCCTCAGATGCTCGACTTTGCAGTTAAATGCAGGCAGGGGCTTCTTCCTTGGCTCTGCTCTTGGTATTTCAACCACTGAGCTGGGGGATGGAGGCTCAACTGATCCTAAAAAATCACATTATGGTTCTGCTTTGATCTGCTGAAGAGTTAATGGATTCATATTTCCAAAATGTTCGTATTTTGTGTCCCTGGAAACTCACATGATGTCACTCTCATAGCTTTGGAGCTGGTGACCTTTTGGGGGCTTCGGCCTCTTGTGGAGAATGTGCAACCTGAGAAACAGCTTCTATTGGCACCTTTATTGAACTCATTAATTTTCTTGATCTGGAGAGCCTCAGTTTGTAGACTAGTGATGAGGCTGCGGGTTGTTTTCTCTCCCTCAACATGAGAAAAGTGTTGAATATGGAAACAAGAAGTATCACAAGTGCTTTTAGACCTGGCTTATCTGTAGGCAGACTGAAGAACAACTTGTGCAAGACTTGGTCTGTCCTGGGCACTGCCTGAAGAGCTCAGCTCAAGAACCAGCTGACTTGCTCTTGTTCTTGAAAAGGTTGCTGCCAGAGAGGATGACTGATTTGAAAGGCTCGTGCAGCCTGAAAATTGCAGCATCTTAAATCCCTGAAGCTTCCCTCCCTCAAAAAAACACAGAAAGATAATGAAAACTTGATGAAGCACAGGAGGAAGTTCCTCGTCAGCAGACTGCAGTGGTGGTGAATCGGATTTCCACAGCTCACTAACCTCTTAAGTGTTTAATAAATCCACGAGATCTGTTCCAAGGATAAGGTGGCCCCGGTATCTAACCAGACAGACTCTACCTGCTGTCATCTTTCTTAAAACTGACCCTGCACGGCAGGACCAATTACCCAGCTAACAAAGTGGAGACAAGTGTCTCCTTTTGTGCCATCCTGTCCCCTGAGCTGAAGGCATTGTGGTTGCCATGACAATATTGCTTGAGCTACTGATAACGGGAGTGCTTGAGATAAAGTGACTGAGAACGGGGGATGTAGGTTTTTCTCCTCCCTTTCCTATAGGTTTTCTTGGTTAATCATGTGCCCTGGCATTGGCAGGTTGAGGAATGGGCTCCTCCGAGCAGCCTGGGATGCTGTGATCACTTGCTGGGGCAAATTGGCAAGTTGAAAACACATGAAGCCACGCTGGTAAATGAGTTGCTGTGCTGTATGAGGTGGCTGTGCATAAATATCTGAAGGGAAAACCCTCCTTTCCCTGCAGAGCAGGGAAAAAACATCTCAGGCTTCCCTGTAACTTCTTAAGCTGTCATCTGCTGCTTTTTGTGCAGGTGATGATTTTTTGTGCTTCAAAGTATGAATTGCTGTGTCTTGCTCCCTCAGCTGCTCCTTAAGGAATTGCTACCGGCCAGGGAGTTGTAGATCTTGGCAAATGAAGAGTTACAAAGCTGGGATTCTGCCAGGAAAGACTAATTGGGGAGCGAGCTGATGGAACCAGGCAGTTGATGTCCTAATCGGGTGGGTGGTGGCAGGGGGCCCAGTCGGCACCTCAGGAGGGATCTTGAGGATGATCTTATTGTCTCTCCAGCCAGGAGAATCCCTATGGAATGTGTGTATATGTACTTTTCTTTTTTTCCCTGCGAAAGTGGCTGCTTGGGCCAATGGCTGGTGAGCAAAGTATTTCAAGTTTTGAATTCTTCTTCAGCTTGTCACTAGAAAAACACTGAACTAAAGGGCAAGTCTGAAGTTCTTCCCTTGTTTTTACAATCTGCCTGTCCACATA
Source organism: Serilophus lunatus (assembly GCA_013399895.1). NCBI lineage: Eukaryota > Metazoa > Chordata > Aves > Passeriformes > Eurylaimidae > Serilophus > Serilophus lunatus. The sequence continues at coordinate 116,438 of VXBA01001791.1, read as the reverse complement.
CACTTAGGAAAGGTCTAAACTTTTCTTCTGACAAGTTGATTTGCATATTTGAAAATTCAGCAAAATGTAAGGAAATAGCTTAAAGTGAAGCCTTGATGCAGCAGGTTTGGGACTGGAGTCATCCTGGTTTATTGAAGCTGAGTTCCTCATGGATTTGGGGAAAATTCTATCCCAACTTCCTGCCCTGGTTTACTTATTCAATATTAAAAATACTGACTTACCTTGAATCTCTTCAGTCTCGACCTAAGGAGGATTAAAAACACAGTGTCCTGGTGTTGCATGTGACGAGATTTTCCTAGACCAAGATTACTTTCTGTGCACAGAACGGGCATGTTTTCTGCACTTTTGTTCTTTGTTTGCACTGTCAGCCCAGTGATTGATTGACCAGCTCTGCTCTGTGTTTCCTCTGGCTCAGCACTTGCAGTTACGGGTCAGAGCAATGTTACCTGGACCAAACAACAGTTGATTAAACTGGCCAAGCTCTGCCTCAACTCTGAGAACCTCAGCCCTGCAGAACTGGACTCCAAGTGATTTTTTTTTTTCAACAAATTCTGCAATAAAGAGCATTTGTGCCCTTCAGGGACGTGAGGTGTAACTGTGTGAGGGCACAGACCTTGACTGGCAGCACCAAGACGCTGATTTGCATAGAGAAGGCAAATCCTTTACACAGTGCACATAATGCACATTGTAAAACAGTTACAATAACATTCACTGCTGCCATGAAAACAATTTTACAGCAGATTAAACACACTTAGAAAAAGGGGAAAGATGAGTGAGAAGGCAATGCTGACATTAAATTAGGCTTGAGTCAGCAGCAACAAGAGGAGAGAAGAGAAAATGAGAAAATATTCCAACTGTCCTACTGCATATTTTTTCCCCCAGGCCAACTCCATCCTGTGTTCATCTATTTTGCCGGGGTGCTGCTGAATTGAGAAGCTTTGCTGCTCTCTAAGGTCGTGCCTGGTGGTGGAAAAGACTAGAACTGAGATGAGCATTACCTGAAATAGTGCTCAGAGGGCAGGTCAGTTGGGTTGTTCTTGGACAAATAGTGGTTTAGTGGATTTGGTCTTCATTCTTTGTCGTGTCAAGTAATCTGTGAGTGCTTGAGAGTATTGGAATCATTTTTTAAAGGATCACTTGGTTGTCACCAGCATTGTGTGATGTGTCTGAAGTGCACTACCAAGTGTGTGCTGCTCCTGTGCATAGTTTGGAATGTCTTGTCAGACCAAGTTGTTTGTGCAAGTGAGGCACAGAAGCTCAGGCAAACGCTGGGTTTTGGTCCAGACAGTCTTGAATTGTTGCAGGCTGCAAAAGCAAACTGTGCTCAAAGCCATTGTAAACCTGTAGGGGATTGTAAACCACAAATTCTGGTTTCCTGGATGAGTCATTAAATGCTGGCTTTTGCCTCTGGGGTCTGGACAATGCAGGCAGCAGGGTCCCCTAATGCAGAGGAGCCATTGCCCAGGTGATGGAGGCTTTGAGCAAGTCCCCACTGCTGATTAAACTTGGGAGGTCAAACACATTTGCTTCAGCTGCTTGGCTGTGTCTATAGAATTTTCATTAATGAGCCGTTGCTTCTTGACTTTACATGTGTGTGATGGTTGATTATGCAGGATTATCTTCCTGCAGCACACAGACACCTGCTAAAAAGGGAGTAATCTTGTTAGGAGCCAAATCTCATCTGATCGTTAAACATGGTGTGCTTACAACCCACTTGTCAGCTCTGCTTAATTCAGCATGCAGGTCTCTGTCAGAACTTGTATTGATTCATTGGGATTGCCTGGCATCTTTGGAGATAATAATCTTGCATGTCTGACAAGCTGCTGGGCTATTTCAGAAGCAGAGCTGGTCATAAATGCTACGGGCTATGGTGTCTAGTTGGCTTTGTGGAGGGGTCCTGACTCCTGTGAGCCTTCCCAGTGCTCCCCAGCAGTTGGCACAGGGCTGCTCCCTGCTGAAGGGGTTTAGGACTTGGTGTGGGTGACAGTGAATGGGATTCTGTGATGGTTTGTATCCCACAAGTGGATAAATCCGTGCAAAAAGGGTCTGGATCTTGTGTTACAGCAAAGGTCTGGCCACAGTGTATTGCAGACAATTAGTGTGTCTGCAGGTCTGTCTCTCTTCTGCCATGGTTTGTGTGCCTCAGAACTGTGTGTGGTCTGTGGAGTGAGGTGTTTCACAGGTGCAACCAGCTGGGTGAGGTTAGATTGAAGAGGTCTCTGGAAGGTGTCCCTGCCCATGGCAGGAGATGGAATAAGATGATCTTTAAGGTCTCTTTGAACCCAAACCTGGGATTCTGTGGCTCTAAGTGAGACATGGAGTCTGTAAAATGGGGATAGAACACCCTAAGGTGTCACTCAAGTTGGTGTGGAGTGAGAGAACCATGTTTTTGGTGGTGATGTATCTTGCCAGCTTGAGATGTCTCTGAATTCATGAGCTCCCTGTGATTGTGCTGATAACCCACAGCAATTGCTTCCAGGGAAATATTGCTGTGATTCAGCTCTACCAAGGTTCCCAGTCAGCTCAATTAGTTAATGTGGCTGTTCTTCTCTGTAAAATAGCAATTTTTTGGGAAAAATGAACTGGTTTTGCACCTTTTGAACCTTTCATGCCTATTCAGGGACTGCTGTCCCTGTTGCTATGTGACACTTAGTGGAAGAAATGCTTAGAAGGTTTGGATATATATGAGTGCTGCCAAAAATTCCCAAGGGAAGCCAGGGTATGGGAAAATGCCTGTGGAAGATCTTCTTGTGGAAACTTCCTGGGGAATTGAGTGAATGCCAAAGGTTCTCTGAGGTACAAGAAGGTGCATCCCTTGTAAGCTCCTCGGTGACAAGGCTCTCTGTCTTGATATTTGCATGAGTTCATTTGAGGGTGTCTGATGGAATATTGCAGAAGTTCTAACTCTTGGAGGATGAGAGGAGGTTAAATGAAAGTCGAGAAGTTGATTCTATCAAGATCATCTGGGATTTTCCAGTCTGGCAGATTCATTACTTTCAGAAATGATAACTGATTGTATCTGAAGAGGTGAAGGGAAGAGTGATTTAAATCGTGTCCATTACCTGTCAGCAAATAATGCTGCATGGAGCTGTGAGGAGAGAAATGAGTACATTTGACACTATTGTTAGCTCTCCTATTTGACTTTTCAATGAGAGCCACTATTTGTGCTGCTTTTTTTTTTTTTTTTTTTTAAACACACACCAGGAAAATTTCAATTTTCATGACTTTTGCCTTGGTAGGGAGAGGTACCTGTGGAACGTGTACAGTGCATGGTCTTGGATAAGGAAGGCCACTAAAACAATTTGTTATGCATTAAATCTTACTGCAAACACCTCTCCCTGCAGTCACCAATGCAATATTCTGATCTGTTAATCACTTTTCTATATGGCAAACAGTTTTCTGCAGTATTGTTTGCACTCTATCTCAAAGCAAATATGTATTTTTGATTTAAGATTAATACCAAGTTGAAGGAACTTCTGTTTCCCTGTTAACAAAAGTCACTGCTATTAATTAGCCATGGGAAGAGGTGAAATGCTTATTTGAGGAGATATTTTACTCTGATTTCAGTTCTTACTGTGTGCTTATATAGGTGTTTCTGGGCTGATCCTGGAGGAGAGGTGTAGTTCTTGGAATCTCCTCCTGCCTTGTCCTCAGGATGCTGAGTATGTTGGCAAACACACTGGCTGGGAGAGCCACCAAAACCACACATAATTCCCAGAGGAATGTGTGTTATCATATGCTGGCTCTGGGGAGGCTCAGTTGTCAATGGTGGCAACAGGACATTGAGAGCCTCCAATGAGTCCTTCAGCTGTGGTGTTGTAACTGAGGCCATTTGACTTCTCTGCACTTTATTTTCTGTTCTAGTGTGCTCTTCTAGGCCCTGTCTAGCTTTGGTGTGCCAGGTTTTAGGAATTTAATTTGTGGGATTAGACTCTTAATCTTCCAACATTAACCTGTACAAAGTGAGCTCCATGTAAGACCTGGTCAAAGCCCTTTCTGGCCTGTCTAAGTGGAGTTAGTCAGGAGCTTAGATTCAATCCTAAAATCTCCACTGTCATCCTGAAGGGCTGCTGGGACTTGCCTTGGAGCTGATACATTCCACTTGTCTGTATGTTCCAGCTCCTGTGTGTGAAACTTGCCTCCCTACTCTCTTAAAAGTTAAATCTCTGTGGTGGTGCTGTGAGACTCATTAAAGAGTAGGACTCAAAGTATGTTCCAAGACTTTTATGGGAATAGCTCTCAGCAGTTGAGAGAGGTCGTATTTTGGTTGATTTCCCTATGAAATAAAATGCATAGTACCCTGTGCTCAGTATTTTGAGGGTGTAAAACTTGTTTACAATGTGTGGAGCTTATGGAGTATGTGCAGTTTTCCTTTAACAGAGTTTCTGGGCTGAATATTAATAGGGAAATAGCTTTGCATTGTACGTAGTGTAGTACAAAACATGAGGCAAACCTCTTGGAAAGGCCAAAAAAAGACATCCTGGAGGGTCCTATTTTCTGCCAGCCCACTAAAATGCCCAGAATTTGGAGTAAAGGCTACTTCAGTGCAGTTGAGCAGATTTTTTTTCCCTTCAGTCATAGCAGTCTCCCATGAAAACTCCCCTGGCAAACTGGATTTTCTGCTGGATTTTGAAATACCTGTCATTTAAATGGGATTGCTGGGAACATGACACTTGCACAGCAAATTGGAGATCCATGTGAAGGGTTGCATTTCAAACCTGCACTGTAGAACCCCAGCAGTGCAGAAATGCTGACAACACAGGGCAGCAACAGGGAAGACAAGAGTTTGGTTGTGCAGATGTGTTTTGGTTCATTTTATACTTGTCTTCCAGCAACAGGGAAGACAGTTTGGTTGTGTAGGTATGTTTTGGTTCATTTTATGTTTCCTGGCAGGAGGGGACAAGGAACTATAAACCAGTGGCTCCTCTGCCTTCCTGTACCTCCTGGGGTGCTTCCCATGGGAGCAGAGTTGCTGCCAGTGGTGCTCTGTGTATGAAGATGCTTTTGGTGAGGCAGGTGTGCAGGTAACTCTGCCTTGGGGTATCAGGATAGGAAGAGTTTCCTGAGGAAGAAGGGCCTCCATCTGTTCAGGAGAGCTGTGCTGAGCAGTGTCACCCTAATTACACAGGAGCCTCTCTACTCTTCTCTGAGTGGAATACAAAGCACTTTGCTGCTCACTCCATAATTCATTAACAGAGCTGGAGAAGGGAGGGTGACAAGGAGAGGTGCATTTTCTAAGTGGGGGATAGAAAGCAGGAATCTTGCCTTGCATGGCAGTGCTGAGACCCTTGGGGGAAACCCTGACTTCATGGGGAAATTCCTGTTAACACCTTTAAACTGAGATGCTGAAAATTCCGTGTCTGAAAAACTGGAGAGTATTTCATGGGCTGGTTTGTGAACAATCCTTGTGATGAATCTTGGGCCCCATTACAGTGAGGAGACTGTGCTGCCCCGACTGTGTTTGGCTGGAACATATTCCCGAGTTTGGTTTTGAAGTGCCCAGATTCACGTTCTGTGTGAGGCAAATTGTCACACAGAATGTGATTTATTAATAATGAATACCTCTTCCCTGCTTTGCATGCTATTAGCACAATGTGGGATAAGGAGAGAGGGATGGTACAAGAGGAATATATAAGAAGCAGTTGTTCTCATGCCCTTGGGAATCTTTTTTACCACAACTGCTGAGCCCTCAGGAATTTCTTAGCTGACAACCTGTTTTGCTCTTTTCTCTTGTAGCAGAAAATTACAGTTACTAGAGAATGCTGAAAACTTTTTTTCATCCGGAGATCTCAAATATTTGAAAGCATCAACTAACTTCACTTGTGAGGTGGGATTCCAGAGTAGGATTCCCGAATTCAGTGATAAAAATGGAATTAGAGAACTCAAATGGATGGTAAGAAGGTGGTGGCTGAGCTGGGGAAGGTGGTTTTTGGTGTCTCAGGTGGCTGTTACTGAGCTGTGCTGCAGGATGATGCTGTAGCCTTTGTACACGTCCAGATGTGTTTAAACTTAATTTGTAGGAAACACGTGTTTGTAGCTCTGCCTGGTGTATGGATATGGCCATAACTGCTGTGGTGTCAGTTGTGAAAGTCATTATTGTGTTAATGTTGGGTTGTAGCCAAGAGAAAAAAGGGGTTATGTTTATATTTAAGAGGTGCAACCTTAAAACCAGAAAGCAGCAAAGGTGGAACAAATAGCAGCTCCTGAGGCTCTGCTGAAATGCAGATTTAATTCTGCTCTGTGACCACACTTTCTGCAGCGAGAGGAGTTTGTCTCCCACTCCAGTTACTGATCCAGGGTAAGTCTGTTTAGCTCGAGAGATCTCAGGCACGATAAGGCAGAGGCAGCTTTGATGTGCACTGCTGATACTGCTGTCTTTAAAATACACTTGCAATAACGAGTATTTTGAAGAGAAAGCTGTTAATGTAACACTAATTACTGCTGGCTACTGCTCACACAAGAGAAAGGAAAACTGCTTTTGTGAATGAGGAAGGGGAAAGGCTCAGAAGAGAATAATTGGGCAGGAGGAGTGGGAAACCAACAGGCTTTTCCTGATGTAATAACTGAAGTTCTGTTCTCTGGCTGAGATTTTCCTTGTGAAGTTTAGATTATCTGTCCTGTTTAGCCTCAACTCTTCCAATGAATTGACCAGAAATAGGAATATCTGAGGGGATATATACATAAGATTATTATTTATATGTAGACAACAATAAAAACAAAGCAAACCAGAACATTCACACTTCTGTCTTTACCCTTCCTAGTATTTGAGGGATGATTGAGTGCAAAGATACCAAATACCACAAACCTGGGGATGGGATTTTGAGTTTGAATGTCCAGAACAAAGCAGTTTATTCTGATGGCTTGTTCCAGCAGGGGTGAGAAGAATCATCATGCTCTGGCCACACGTGGCTGGAGAATAACTTTCTCCTGAGCATAGGACAGCTTTGTTGTGGTTAGGGAACCTGAGATGTCTGGCAGAGCTGAGGGGGATTTATTTACATGCAATTTTATTTTCAGACTTCTTTTTGCTGTTTCGACACCTCTTGGCAATTTTCCTAAGTGCTTAAACTGCACATTACTGTGAAGAATGTTTTTAAGCAGCTACATGTTGAAATTGGGTAAGGCTTATTTACTGTTTGACTTCTGGCTCTGACAGCATTTATTTCTCTGAACGATTTCTGCTAAATGAGTTATTTCTCAGTTAGATTGAGCAGGTTCCCACACTTGCATCTTCCTTTTGATTTGCATTCACTTTCTTTTCTGTCGTGTCAATCAGGCAGCTCCCTGGGTAAAAGATGTTTTTAGAAGTCAAATGTTGCCTGACACGATGTGTGCAGTAGAAGGGGCAGAAAACCAGAGGGGGCTGAGGAGAACCTTCCAGCTTTTAGCTATTGACTGACACAGGCAGGTGAATAAGAACAACGACTTTATTTCGTTTTACCCCTTCTTTTCTGATGAAGATGTGTTGATGAAGCAGAGTAAATAGACACTGGCTCACATAATGGTATTTCTAGGAGGAGGCTTTGGGGTGTGATGATTAACAGCTCTAATGAAGTGGGTTTGAGATCCTGACTCCACATATCAAGTGTCCTTGAGAAGAGTGAACAGAGATGCTCTGACTTCACCTGAGGGGCAGGATTTAATGGCCATGGAGAGATGCAAGTACTTAAAGAATGATTCTCTGGTCTCTCTTTAAAAAACACTTCCTTTGTCTCTGAGCTCCTCTTGCTTTAGATGCAAACTGAAGGAAGGGAGCTGGGCATGTCTATCCCTGATTTAGATTTTTGCTGCTTCTGGAGTTCTGAGCTAAATGCCCCTTTACCAAGAACTCAAGTAGGAGGAGGATTAAAAAAAAATAAGGATAATCCATAGTGTCCTTCTGTTTATCTGTAGCATTCAGGGGTTGCTCTTGTCTCATGGTGAAGGAAAATAATAGTTCTAAAATTACATCTTCAGTTCTTGGGCAGCATTTCTAGGCCTCTTTCTCCCTTGGCTTTGGCTGTTGGACAAGAAATCACTTCAGTTCTCTAGTTTTTGTTATTTGTCTTAAAGGGTTACAAGATTTTTGCGGTCTTTGTGTTTCTGCAAGAGAATAGCTTTCATTGAGATCCCATTGATATGTAGATGAAGCTAAAACTGTAGACTTTGGTTGTCTTTGCCAAAAGGAGTTTGTCTTGATTTATGTTTGTATCTGTCTGTTGAGATACAGTTGTAAAGACAGAGGATTTATGAGCTCTTATATCCATCTGAGCTGTAGCTGTGACTCTAAAAGAAGTGCTGCCTCTTTAAAACTGCTTTGCTTTTAGCAGAAAAATATTCAAACACAAGTTTTGAGCGAGGAAAACTCCTTTGGTAATTGGAAGTTTACTTCTAAACAATCAATAACAAATGTCATAAAGTACCAATCTATTCAGAAAATTAATTGGAGATACTTAGGAGAAATTAATAATGAATGTTCAAGTGATAGTTCCTTTTTAACTCTGCAAGATTATCAAGACAAAGTAAACATCAGAGGAATTAGAGTAAAGCAGACAAACTGTGGGGGAAATTAAGGATGCAAAGTGGAGAACTGCATAAATCTGCATGTTATTAATTGGGAGAGAGCTCCTGAAATTATCATATGGGCTGAATATTAAGTATCATAAATAAAAATGGAATGAGGAGATGCTGTGTGGGGGAAATGGTGCTGTGTATGGGAGGAACTCTTGCAGGCTTCCCTCCAAGGATTGCAGCTTTTCATGGTGCTTAATAATATGCATGATGTGTGGAATGCTTTAAATGTCTCCTGTTTCCTGTATATGCAAAAAGAAATGATCAAAGACTGGAATAAGCACAGCAAGGAACTTTTTATTAGAAGCCTCTATAATTACACAGCTATTGTATTTTACCTCCTAAAACTCAGGGTTTTTCTTGAGGAATTTTAGCTTAGAAGAGAGCAAGGAGTTCACCTTTTAGCTGGCTCCTGTCCATGATGAAAACAGCTCGTCCAGGACATGCTCTAAGTTTTGTTCATACTGCAATTTTGGAAGTGTTTCAGGTATTTAAAGCACTCCTATGGATTCAGTGAAATTTTCTGAGTAAGAAAACATTTACCAAAGCATCTCCCCATTTGAGATCATGAGGAGAGTACATTTTACAGAGGATCTCCTTTTAGACTTTCCACTGAACAGAGGTCTAGAGTATGTTTTAGCTGATTTTGGTAAACCAGTCTAGATCTGTCTGTACGACATTCACAGCCTCATCTCAGGGCTTTGGTAGAATTCAGATGTAGGACACCTTAAGTACAGGCTGCCTTCTATAACCTTCATATATGCAATTGTTTTTTTAGGTCATTAGGTATCATTGGGTCATTGTGTCCTGGAAGTGCTTGAGAACATGGTTTAATAGCTGATAAAACTCTTCAGATTGAGAGTTTAGTTGAATGGCTCTGAAATGAGTTGTAAAATTGCTCTCAGTTGTTGCTGCACTAAAGTTGTTTAGGATCTCTGCTCTTCATGAGCCTGCCTGAGGAGTTACCCAAAAAACCACCAGTGGCAGCTCAGGAGCTGCTTCTGCACCTTCTCTTCGTGTATCTCCTTCCTTTCTTCCTCCTCAAGGCACAAAAATGTTTACTGCAATGCCCAAGGACTTGAATTTACTTCCAAGTGATAGAGTTGCATTATTCACAAGGCAGCATATTGCAATTTATCCTTTCCAAATGATGCTCTTCAGATGCACATCATGAGGTGTCCAGTGATGGAACCATCGTGCTTAGAATGACTTCCAGCCTGCTGGTGGTGAAATTGGTCCTAGCTTAATTCATGTGTAATGAAATTAGGTGAGGGTTTAGCCTCGGCCTCTGAAAATTCAACAGGAGTGATCTGAATTATGCTTAAAATCAGATTGAGGAGATGAGTAGAGATTTTCAGGACTGGTCTGAGCTTGTTTTTGCACTGCAATAAGCAGTTGTTTGCAGCTTGAACGTCACTCTGCATGGCAAATGCCTGATGTTTGTGATCTCTCATAACTTGTATTAAATCTCCACACAGTATGTGTGTTCTTTTCCAATTAAGTTTGAGGCATCACTCTCATTCTTCTCAAGCATCTATTGAAGAACTAAACTTGCCAAATGTGTGGCTTGCTCAAACTGTTCAGGGAAATCTCTTTGGCTTTATGCATTTCCCTGGAAAAATTGCCTTTGTGAGAAGTATTATAATTGATTAAACAGGAAATTAATGTGTGGATATGTTATAGTGAGTGTGAAGAGATTACATTTCTGCTGTCTCACTTTTCATTATGAGCTTGAAAAATGACAGTGTTAAGATATTAAGTGGAGTGACATCAGGATTCATAAATAAGCTTCAGGGAGGTTGGGGAATAGGGATAGGAAATAATCCAGGAGGGACCTTTCTGATTGGCATCATTCAGTTGTGAACCTGCTTTTCCTCTTGTCTCCTCCAGCTGTCTCAGCTCCAAAAGTGGTGATTTTTGCATGGTTTAACTGGCTAATATGATTTGTGCTCTTGAACCTCATAGAGATGTTGAATGTCAGCTGATCCCTTCAGACTCCAGTTTGTTTGAGGTCTGGCCTCCCGTTTCTCTAAGCTGGTTGGTTTGAAGTTGGTTTTTAATGTAGTGTTAGAGCTGAGTGGATTTGGGGTTTTCCTACTAAAACTTTAAATATTTTATTCAAAAGAAGTCATACCAGGAAGGGCAAAATTACCTCAGGGAAATAGGGCTTCCTGAGAGAAGTGAGGCTGAAATAGTTGCATTTCCTTTAGTCTTTCTGATTTTTGTAGCCTGGTGTGGACTGTATATCAGGGATTCACATTTCAGATAAACCCACCCTGAAAAAGATGCATCATTTTAGTGACTGCAGCTTCAGGGGACAGTCCAGCTGGGCATCATCTTCAGAAGTGACCAAAAGCCACTGATGTGAGGCTGGAGCAGTTGCATTTAGTCAGCATGACTTCATCCTGAATCCTTGCAAATAGGGAATGTTGGACCTGGGAATGAGACTCACATCTCAAAAAATGCCACCTCGCTACATATTGGGAGTGATAACATGCTTCCCTCCAGACTCTTTCATCCCTTTTTTTTTCCTAGCAAAGCACTCATTGATCTGTGTAAAACTGCTCCTGGCCTGAGCCTGCCAGAGCTGTGTGTGCTCTGCACTGGAGAGTGGCAATAAAAAGGAGCTAATTCTTGAGTGCCCCCTTCCTGGGGCAGTGTCCATGGCCTTGGAATGCCCCTGTGGAAAGGAGGTGACCTGGTAATGACAGTCCTGCAAGGCTTGTTCTCCAAATCCCTTTGCTGAAGGGCTGGAGCTGTTGGCCTGTGCAATCCATCTGTGGACTGTCTTAGAGGTAAAGCAAGGAAACAAAAAGCATTTTCCCTTGTGCAACACTCCGCTCTGTTCCCCTGTGACCACCTCATGTGTCTGGAAAGGCAGAGCTGACCTGGGGCTGGTTAATTAAAGTCCCTGCCTGCTCCCAGCTGCTGCCTGGATGCCTTGTCAGGTCGGACAGGCTGGAAAACCAGGCACAAAGTGCTGCCTTTCTAATGAACTGCTTTAAAATGAGCACCAATTAAAGCATTAAGCCCTACTCTTGAACCAGGCAGGCAGTTTTCTTGGTGGTGGTTATTAAATTACAGATTGCAACGAAAAGCAGAGCCATTAGCAGGACCCGTGCGGAGCTCAGTGTCATTGCTCCTGAAAGGGATGAGGGGAGAGAGGGCCTTGTGGAACCAGGGAGAAATGGCATGATTTCACACTTCATTGTAATGCTCAGTGTTAACTGGACTTGGGTTTATAATCCCTTAAAAGCTCAATCACAGGCAGACTTTCCTTGATTTTTCAGTGGGGTATGGAAAATACCCTAAAAAGTAAGAAATCCTGCAGTGTTTGAATGTCTCAGGAAGCTCTGCACAGTTGAACCTTACCAACCAAACCTACCTAGGCTGATGGCAAAGAAGAGCCATCAAAAAAGAGTCCATCGATGTGGAAATCATCTCAGCAGGCACAGATCAACCAAGTACTTGGCAGTGATGAAAATTCCTGGCTTGAGCCTTTCAGCTGCTTTATTGCCCTCATAGGCAGCTGGGGTTGCACGGATGCTTCTCTGCATTCTTGGTTCAGATCCTGGGCTACTCTGATTCTCTATTTTCAGGCAGTTAAGAAGGGAAGAGAAGCTGCTTCATGGTTTGGGTTTGTTTGGGGATTTTTTTTTCTGTTTGTTTGGACTCAAAATTCCGTGTCGTGTAAAACAAGATTTAAAAGTTCATGTAAAAAATATCCTGAGTTTGTCTAAGCACTGTAGAAATCTTGGTGCATGGCATGTGTGGTTTGTCTCTGTGCCTCTGTGTGTGTGTAAATAAATGCATGACTCCCCTAAACATTCCATGTTCCTGTAGTCACATCAAAGAAGGGGAAATTTTCAGGAATACTTCACCCTACCTTGGAAAATCAGGCAGCTGAGACAATAACACACACTGCTAGCAGAAAATTCTATAGAAAATATACTTGTAGTGAAAGCAAGCCCAATAGTGTGAGTGTGAAATTGTTCTACTGTGTAGTAATTAAGCAGGAATTCCTAATTCCAAAGAAACTCTGCTTGGAAAGGCTGAGCAGGGACAGGAGTTGTAATACAGGCAAACAGCCTGTTTTGTTTCTGTTCCATCTGGGAATTCATTACTGGGGTGAGATTGATTACTTCACTATTCTTATTAATTTTTTTCATCAGCTGCCTTTACCACAGTGTTTATTTGGGGAGAAAAGAAAACCAACTTACAAATATCCATCTGCACAGAGCAAGTATTTGTGGATAAATAACTGAACCAAGGTTGAGTTCCCTTTGCTGACACACTCTCTCTGAAATAATGGACTGAATAAATGCTATCAGAGTGGAGTGCTTAGCTCAGACCTTTGCTGCTGAAGGAATTGATTATTGTAATGTTTTGTTTTGGGGATTGCTCAGTAATTTGCTAATCCTGCTCCAAATACAGCAGCACATCTGACTGCAGCAAGGAAATATTGCATTCTACCTCCTTTAGTCTCTCTTCACTGGTTACTGGTTCATTTGCAGTTGATTTTGGGGGTTGTTTAAACTTAAACTTTGCTCTGTGTGCTTGTATTTTCTCATTTATCAGTTTCTGTGTTGCTCTACAAAGTCACACATTCATCAGTAAATGGCTTTGCTGGGGTTTTTTTTTCCAGTAGTGATGAGAAGCAGGAGCTGCTTCCCTTGACTTCTGAGATGTCTGGAAGTTCATGTCTGGAAATTCACATCTAGAGTCATCCAGACTGGCAAAACCACCCATCCTGAGCAAGGATTTATTCCATATCTTGGGTGTGACTCCAGAGTTAAGAGATGTGCTGGAAGCCCAGTGGGTTTGGATCACCAGGCTCCCACATGGAGAAGTTTGAGGGACTGGGAGGGAAATTTTGGTTGTGTTCTTGCAAGGTCAGACTTCCTTCCCTACATTTCACTGCTCTGCAATGATCTTGTGCTTTATTTTACTAAAGCTTAGCTTATTCTATGTTAGCTAAAATGCAGAGCACTCTCCAAAAGCAGACTTTTAAATTCTCTTTAGGCCCCTTGCCACAGTTTTTTCCCCAACCACAATGTTCTTTTAGTGGTTAATAATTGTTCTTATTGTCTCCAAAAACAGGTGGGTTTCCATACCTGCTGTGCCATCCAGAAAATGAAGCACCTTTCTTCTGAACTTGGATTGCTCCCATTTTGATGGGAGTTAGAACTGTAATTTCCCTCTTCTGAGGTATTTGGTGCTGGAATGGCTTTTGAGCTGGTGGCACATGTCTTGGTGAGCAAAAGTAGAGGCTGAAGAAGAAAATGAAACCCCAGACTGAAGTAGAAAATGAAACCTCCTGCTTTGAAAATGATTCTCTCGTACTCCTCATGAATACAGTATGTTCTCAGGGTTCTTTCCTTGCCAAGATTTCCCAGACCCAGCTCTCAAAGTGGTGTTTTTCCACCTTTGTCTCAACATGGAACTTTCTGAGCTGACAATTAAGCTGCAGTTCAATTTTGTGAAGGGTCTCAATTGTTGACCTTGCCATGATTGCAATGTCAGAAGGGAGGCAGGATATGAAAGCAAGGGGTGGAATTGCCGTGGCAGCCCAGCCAGCCACCAGTAAGGCTTTGCAAACTGGCGCTAGAAGAAACACTTCCCACTTGTTCAAGCATCAACCCACTAATATTTCATCTATTTCAGGTTTTAATGGCATAATTAACACAGCTTTAGAGAAAATAACAGGGGATTTTTGCAGGTACTTTACAGGTGTTTATTGTTCAGTTTATCTTAGGCTGCTTTGACTTTTGGGGCATCTTTTCCCTCAAATACCAACTGCTGATCCAGTGATTTGATGCCCCTGGGAGACCTGTATGAGTTCCCCTTGTCAGGCTGACTGTCCACACTGGCAGTGCAGTGAAGTCCCAGCTGGTCCTTGCTGTGCATCCCAGGGGATCCCACAGGAGAAACTCCAAAGCCAAACTGGTGGCCACAACAACAGCCATAGCAGCTGGTGGTGCTGCAAAGCTTTACAAAATCCACGCTGAATTATTTGTGAAGGCTTTGGGAAGACTTTATGACAACTTGTAACAGCATCACCTGATCTGCTTTAATTGTGGAATGTGTTGCTCTCCTGTTAGATGAGGATGGAACCTCTGGCCAAGAGGTGAAGAGGCAGATTTTGGTGGCCCTGCAGAACAGGGCACTGCAAAGGTCTCCAGCTGCTGCTGAACAAAGCACTCTGGCTGTTGCACAGCCCAGCTGAGCCTTGGCTTGTGTCTGTACAACCTTGTCCTTCCCTTCACTCTGAGCCTCAGGGAATATCTGGACCCTCCATGATGCAGGATCAGCTCCATCCCAGGCAGCAGCAGGGTCAGTCCCAGCCTGGGTTTGGGCTTGGCTTCCCTGAGAACTCCTGTGGAATGAGCTGAGACAGAACCCTGGGCTTTCTCTCTCAGCTGCAGCTGCCCCTGAGAGGGATGTGCTAATAAATTTCAGATGCAAACAATAATTAAAGCAATAAATGTTCCCAATACAAATTCTGTTTACAGCTGGCTTTGAAATGATTTTTTTTTTCCTGCTGAAAAGAGGGATGGGGGAGGGAGAACAAGGAAAGTGAAAACCATCTTTTTCACAGAGAATTCTCTGTGAATATCTCTGTGGCTTTAAAGGAAAACAGTACCAAAAAAAACATAAATAGAAAAAGCTTTGATTTTGAAGTGGAATTTACATTCATTTTTCAGATGTAAACAAAATGGGTAAATATCTGGTGTTGGTTTCAGTCCTCTTTCTCCCCATCAGAGGCTTTTCACTCAGTGACATTTCACTAAGCAACCTTTTTCTTCCTTGAATTTCCAGTAAAAGAATCTAGTGTGTGATTGGTATTCTTGGAAATTGGTCAAACAGTCTTTCCAGGTAAGTTGGATGATTTGAAGTGAGTTCAGCTATTAGAGGCTGACATTTCCCCCTCTAAGAGCTTGGCTAAATGCAGGATTGGAACACTTAGAAGTCTGTCAGAGCTAAGATTTCCAAATAGGTTGGGATGAAGGGATCTGTGGAGCCCCATCTGTAACATTTGGGGTTGTTTTCATGAGAAGTGTCTCAATGTAGAGGCCTTTTTAATAAATAAGGGCCCAATTCTGCTATTCTTGCTCATGATGAAGAATAGCTAAAAGAGAGTAAAGCTGGATTATTGGCCCACAGTGGAGTTGCCAAGAGTTAAAGAAAATCTCCAGGTCTGTTGCCATGGCTAAGGATCAGGTCAAAGTGACCCTGAAGTGAATAAATTCCTTTTGACCTTTGTTCAGCAGAAATCCTGATCAACAAATTTGAAATCAAGGGCATAATCTCCTAGAATATAAATAAAGTGTTGAGACAAAGAGAAAGCAACAAGTGTGGGAGAAATTGGGGGGAAAAATAGAAATTGGAATCACACTACAGTAAACATGAAGTGATAAAGAACGAAATCAAAAAGCCTCTGCAGCAAAACCTTCTCTTTCTAACAGTCAGTGAGCTGCCAACCACTCCTTCATGTTAGATTCTGTCCATTTTGTTTAAGAGAAGCTAAAGTACTGCCTCAAATACACAGGAACAGAGATATGCTGTGACAGGAGGTGCCAAAGGGCTTGTTGGACACAGCTGTTGTGACACTGCTGATAACAGGGATGCTGTGGTTCAGCAGAGTCTTCTCAAACACAGCAAATTACCCAACAAGGGGAAAAGTTGCAGCAGAATTAATCACTACCTGGAAAACAATTTCATGCTAGGCTAAACAGGGATGGGAAAAAAAAAATTCCATGGGCTGCTTCACAAGCCAAGCCTTGGTCTTAGAGAGAAATAAGACAGGCAGTTACCTCCAGGTGTGTCTGCAAATCTGTCTTATTTATAAGACCTATTTTGGGGTGCTCTGACCTAAGCAAAGATCTATGGGACACTTGGCTGGTGATTATAAATTTAAGTATTTGACTTCCTGCAGTAGTTTCTTGGGGGTAGATGCAACTCGAGTGAATGGGAAAGGAGGGATAATGGAAGAGTATCAAGAGGGAGTGAGTGGGAGGATATATTAGTGCCTTGCAGGTCAGCATGTAATACAAAGCCCAAATGCATACACAAATGTTTAAAACCAAGATAACTTGCCTACTTTTTGTCTGAAGGGCTGTGCAGAGTGTTTTAGCCTGTGGCTGGATGTTTCCTCTTTATAATACCCACTGACTGAGCACACAAAGCCTCTGAAATGCAGCACTTGTGAGGATTAAATGTTCTCTCAGAGTGTCCACTTTGGGGCTATTCTCAGACTTGCTGCATGCAAATAACAAACAATCCATCCAGGCTTGCTGATGGAAGTAGCTTTTTCTGAAGGGGTTAATGGGTAATACATGTTTGAATCTCATGCATTTAATCAGGTTCTGTGGTGAAACAGCAGATGGAACTGGGTACCTGCAGAAAATGTTCAGGTGGAGCAGGAGACCCTTAAGTTTTGGGAGTTCTGGGACTGGTTCCTGCTGTGCTGAACGTTCTTTGTGGTCTTATGCAGGGGCTGGAACAGCTTTTAGTGTTACATCTACAGCTCTGCCAGTTCTGGAAGGTAACTGAGCATCCAGTGGAGCAGAATCACCCAACTCCAGGTGGCTTTTGGCTGTTGAAGGCAAAAAAAGCTGAAACTTTCTCTTAAAGGAAACTTGTCTGACTATAACAGTATGTTGTAGGTGATTGAAGGGTGGGGTGTGTATCCTGGTAAGCATCCCTGGTCAGCATGGTAGCACCCCAAAAAAGGTTCTTGCTTCATGTATTTACATCAAATGTGTCTCAGTATCCCAGGGATGAAAGATTTGGTGCCTTGGCTCCCAAGGACTTTGCTGTGGACATTGGGTGACATGAGAGAGTTTGTAAACAAATATAACAGCTCTGAGAATGTGCTGGAAATGCTGTGCCCTGATATTTGATCTGGATCTCTGCTTCTGTCTGAGGAATTCTTAATTATATTTTTTTTAAGGACAAGTAGTAGAGTTTAGAAATTCAGATTTTTTTTTTTCATCTCTCTCTTCACAGAATTTTCCAGACCCAATTTCTCCATTGGAAGTGTCACCAGTCAGAGACGTGTTCCCTGTTTAAATTTCTTCCTTTTTTAAGCCTGTAAAGTGGATCTTTCAGGAAGAGCTTAAATGAACTTTTTAGAGCTACTTGCTGAGTGACAGTGACTCAACAGCACAGAAAAACCCCTATTATGTGGAGTATGGCCTTTGTTCCAAGGAATAGGTTATTTTAACAATAGCTTTAGAGTTTTCTCTAAGAAGCTTCATCTCTTCAGTTCCCTGTAACCAGACTAGATGTGGCCTTGAGGGCTGTGCCATATTCCCCTCTGGAAATAGGACTGAGATTCAGAAAGTCACTGGCAAAAGTGAATGAAGCTTTTGCAGTGGAAAAGGGCTCTGAATTCAGGTGCTTGGAAGAATGGAGTCTGCAAGGACTGGGCCAACCTTCAGGTCTTCAAGTAATTTTTTCATAATTGCTGAAGCTTTCTGACACTCTTAGAGCAAGTAAAAATAAGATAAAGCAGCTGTTCAAGTGTTTAAGCTTGGAAATGAGAAATAATGATTTTTGGGCACACTGTGGAGGATAAATCAGTATTGTATATCTCACAATTTTTTCCTGCTCTTATCAGTTCTAGTTGATGCAGGGCAGCTCTGACTCAAACTGCACTTGGACAGTGTGGGCTCAATAAAACTTCCAGGGATAAATGAGCAACCAAACACCTTTTTCAGGGTAGCAAAATGAGTCCAAGCCACAAGACCCTGAAATTGGGATCCCAGGTGGTACCTATTATTTTAAAGAAGCTAAAGACAGCATTTCCTGGCAGGGCTTTCATTTTAATAGTTATCCTTTAGGTGCAGTTAGACTTTGTGTGAATATTTAATATTTTTGACTTTCAAATACATTCCTGATGGGATACAACTGGGCCTGGAGTTTTTCCTCCTGGCTGGACATGATTGTTTCATCTGTCCTGTCCTGTCAAAGCCATTCATGGCTTTAATCTGGATCAGAGTATTCCATTAGAAGCATCTATTTTTTTGGTACTTCAGGATGAAGAGACTGAGCAATCATTAAGGTCCTCTGATGGGTTATGTGAGGTCCCTTAATGTAACACTTGCAGCTTTTGATAAATTACCAGCCTGATGTTTTGAAAGCTTTTTTTTTCTCTTATCCAGAATTCCTTTCAGTCATTTCACAGTCTGTTGCTGGCACTCACTTCAGTCTTTTTTCCTTTCTAGGCTCTGGCCCTTGAGCTGCCTGTTTGGCCTTGGAGACTTCTGACACAGACCAATTTCCCTGCTAAAATCTTTTGCAAGGCCTTGGCATGGCTTAAAAAAGAGTTGCTCGTGCTGCTTCTGGTTGATAGAATTGATCCTGATTTTGTACCAGCCCTTAAACTTTCTTGTCCTCTGCAAGAAGAGACTTAATTTTTTGAAAGGACCACACTCAGAGGAATATTTGGATCTCTGATGATTCTGCTGATGCCTTGTTTTTAGTACTTATTCCTATGAGTTTATTAATTAAGAATAGAGGCAAGGAATTAATGGGAGTGGTGGGGGGCACTTTAAAATACAACTGTAAGTTTACTGGAGTCAGCAGCTACCTCTGCTTTTCTGCTGCAGTGGCAGCTTTGTTTGCCAATAAAATGCATGACAGGTTCTCTCAAAAGCAGATCTGGGGGTGGTGGGAGCCTTCAAGCTTGTGATCCTTCCTGCACTGTGGCAATGGAATGGTTGGGTTACCTGGACTCCAGTTCTTGCCTCTTGTGCAGTTTGCCTTGTGCTATTAAAGGTTGGACTCGATGGCCTGGGAGGTCTTTTCCAACCTCAATGATTCCATGATCAAATCAAAGCTACACCATCAAAGTTACGTGCTCCTGTTAGTATTTAAGTCTCCTGTTATGAGCTTAAGTGAAGGGAGAAAAGAGGAGAAAACTCCCTGGTTCTCTAATTCAACTGACACTGATGTCCCTGTTCCATCTCCACTCCACTGCTTTCTTGGATACTCCTACACAGTGGCCACATTTTCCCTGTATTATCTTCTCCTCTACTTGGTTTCTAGTCCTGTAAAGAAGGGAGGAATGTACATGGATAACTCAGACCTACTGCACCTAAAGGGTACCTATTAAAATGAAAGCCCTGTCAGAAAATACTGTCTTTAGCTTCTTTAAAATAATATGTACCACCCAGGGATCCCTATTTCAGGGTCTTGTCCCAGCAGAACAATGAAGTAGCATTCCTTCCCTACAACTGAAACATCTCTTCTCCAGTGCCTGGAAGCTTTCCACAGCTGCCTGAGGTACTTGGATCCGATGGAGCACATCAAGGCAAGGGTCACTCTGCTCCTGCCCATCTCAGAACAGAAGCATTTCCTGCTCCCCCTTGTCAGAGACAGGGCAGTGGGATAAATGCTCTGACCTCGTGTGCAACAGTTAACGAAGGGTTTTCAGTTTGATTTGAGGTGGTGCAGGAGACAGAACTGATTAATCAGCAGGTACAGAGCAAACAAAGTGCACCCTGTCTGTCTGAGAGAAATTAATGGCTGCTTTTATCAACATTTTTCACTTGAGTTCTGAACACCTGTGGTTGAGACAGCTTTTCTCAGCCTTCCTCTTTGGATGAGTGCCTTTGTCTGTCTTTGCTGCCTCTGATATTCTGTGTTTGTACGTGAATGCTGGCAGGTTTTGTTGATACAGTGATTTATTTTTTTTTTATTTGTCATTTGTTCCACCAGTCTCTTTCAAAGTTGGGTGTAAGCAGGTTTGATATATGTTTTATGCAGTGCTGTGTGAAATCTAGGCCTTCTAGAAAGTCAGGAGTGTTTTGCTGGTGGTTTCTCTGGACTTAAAATTCCCTCCTTGCATTTTGCCTCTCCACTAACCCCTCCTGCTGCCTCACTCTCCTCAATTACATTGGCCAGTGTTGGAGTTCCTGGAGATGACTGGGAGAGCTGCACTGCATCTTAATCTAAATTTGCCTGAAGATCTGATTTGTCTGATTTTTTTATGTTACACAGATTAATTTTTCCCTAGATAGTTTATTGCCTTTGTAAATCTGACATTTAACTGTGTGAACTTAGAAGGGATGAAGTTTAGTGTGCAAAATAAAGCTGTGCTGTGATTTTTTTACTTCTGCAGTTTCTTGCAGAAAGGGAAAACCTTCCAGGTCCTTGGCAAGGATGGCTCCGAGTTTTGTGTGTTGGCATCCTGGTCATGCCACCCCCCGAGGCAGGGGTTTGGAACCACATGGTCTTTGAGGTCCCTTCCAACCCAGACCATTCTCTGATGGTGCTTCAATGTATATAATGTGTCACTGAAAATGGTTGTCTGGGTTTAACCTGGTAATTTTTGTTTTCAGTGCTCAACTCCAGGGCTGTACAACAGGAAAATTACCTCTGTATCCCTGCAGCATCTCTCAGTGTATCTGTAGGCTTTTCAATTGACAAGTGTTGTTGTTTTGGAATATTCAGCCCCAAATCCCCTGGTGAATTATACATGTGGCTTCTGGGTGTCATTAGAAGGGACTTGCTCAGTTATTTTTTATGAAGAGTGTCTGTGTATTTATATATATGCATGCAGGAAAGATGTAGCCCTGACTTTGCAGCTTGAAAAGGGGAATTTTAATGTATTATTCTACAGGCTTCTGAGTAGCACGATCTGCATAATAATAATAATAATAATGAAAAAAGGAAGAAAAAAGAGAGAGAAGAAGGTGGGAGGAGGCTCCACCCTCCCCCATCACTGCCATTCCTGCCATTTTATAAAACAGTGATGGCTTTAAGTTGGTGTCCTTCCTGCTTCTGTGGAACAACTTTTTGGCTCAAAGTCACAGATGTTTTCCTTTTGTATCCAAAGCTCTATAAGCTGTTGGTACTACTGGAACTTCTATCTGTACAAATAAGTAAGAAAATGATTCCCAATGTGATTTCCAGCTCCTGCCTCTCCTCCAGCTTTGAGCTGTGTGTGGCTCCTTTCCCCTTGAAAGACTTGCTGTAGGTGAAAGGAGATGTGCAATTTTGGGTATTTGCATATTTTTCATTTAGAAAAAAGGATGTTTTATCAGGTTTGATGGCTGAGGAAAATTGCCTATGTGGAAATGGAAACCAATTTCAGGGTGAGTGATTGCAGCTTTCTGCAAAGTTCCAGGTCATTCCCATCCCATCCAGTGCATTCACACCCAATTTTCCTGCCCTGGGGTGGGTGGTGCTGCTGCTTCCACACCTGGGAGTTTGTCACTAGTGCCACTGAGCTGAGCAGAGCAGTTTGTAGGTGTTCAAATCACAAAGAAATGGTGCCTCGCTGTTTTGTTAAGGACCTCAGATACTGACTGTTTTCTTTAGGAATGGCCAAACAGTCCAAGAAAAATCAGAGGTTTTTCAAAACCAGTCAGGTCTGCGAAGCAATAGTGGAGTGGAGGGAAGATGAGAATGTCAGTGCTGGAAGCTGAGCTATTTGTATCCCAGAGGGATGAATATGCTGATTTTTGGTAGGCCTCCAAAGCCAGCAGTGGAGAAGAAGACATGTCTATTTATTTCCCTTGCTGGAGCCATATTCACATTCCCGTGGATTGATTTATAATTCAGTCTGTGTCTATTTGTTTCTTGACAGAAGAGGATGAAATAATAGCAAGTTTTCTTTATGTGCAGGAATAGATGGCTATGGCTCACCATGAGTGTAAACTGGAAGGGGTTTGGGATATTTGGGATAAATGATGCTGCTGCTGTGTGAAAGCAAATCCCAGAATCCTGGAGTGAGTCCCAGGTTTTTCTGCTTTCTCAAGAAGTGCATCAAGCCAGATTTTTCTCGTTGCTACCACCAGGAGTCAGTGGCAGTGGGCTCGTTTATAATCGACGTGGATCCAAAGGGTCAGAACCTGTTCTGAGAGGTTTTGTGGTTGGAATTGGGAATCCCCAATGGCTTCATGCTGTCCTAGATGGGTGTGTTGCTCAAAACAGTAACTCCTTCTTTGCCTTATCCTGTGTGTCACAGGAGGGCATTTGACCCGACAGTTATCTCTGCATAAATCTGAGCATTCCATTGTTAATTAGGGAGCTGGAAACAAAGTGACTCAAACCACTTGTCTGCCTCCTATTGCATCTCCCATCTTTTCTGAACTTCCTGAGGTACAAGGGACAAGCAGGTCGAAAATGGGAAGAAAATTAGAAGCACTTGGCCTGGTGCCTGCCTTTACACTGTGTTGATTAGGTTTTAATTGGCAATTCTTGTCTGTAATATAAGATAATTACAGAGGTTTCCAGGAATAGTTGTAGAATAGGAAGAAAAGACACATCTGATTTCTACTGGAGGAGTTTAACTGAAGACTTTATAAAGTGCAACAGATGGTGCTTTGCATGAGGCCTCTCTGTGGACATTCCATGATGGTCAGAGCTTTTCCTCCCTCCTGCCTGGAGATGTTCTCCATAACTCTCACTAGGAGACTTGACCAACTCCAGGATGCTGTGCACTTCATGCTCTGGTCCAGATTATGAAGATCCTTTTCAGAGAGTGAATTCAGGCAGCCACAGAGTGAAACTCCTTGTGTGTGGCAGGACTGCCCTTCCCAACAGGAGCTTTGCTTTCAGTCCAGTTATCTTCATCTGCCTTTGGAAAGGCTTCCAGAAGTGAGAAGACACCTCAACAGCTGTACAGGTTTCTTTGTAGACCCTCCAGTGGAATGGAGGAATGGGGATCTAATTGGTTTCTGGGCAGCAGTGCTCCCCAATAATTTAGTGTGATTCAACAACCAACCTGGGACTGGAATTATGTCAGTGTGAAACTGGAATAAGGAGACTATTTATGAGGGCCTGGAGTGACAGGACAAGGGGGAATGGCTTCAAACTATCAGAGTAGGTTTAGATTGGTTATTAGAAAGAAATTGTTCCCTGTGAGGGTGGGAGGCCCTGGCACAGGGTGCCCAGAGAAGCTGTGGCTGCCCCATCCCTGGAAGTGTTCAGGGCCAGGTTGCAGCCACCTGGGATAGTGGAACGTGTCCCTGCCCATGGCAGGGGGTGGAATTGATCTTTAAGCTCACTTCCAGCACAAACCATTCTGTGATGCTCTGAAATCTGAAGGACAGAAAAGCTTTTGTTCCCTTAGTGCCCAGCACTGCTGTAGCACTGATGATATTTGGCCTGGTGCATCATCAAAGAGTTACCTTGGAAAAGGAATAATTAGTGGATAAAGAACATCACAAGGAATAATACTGATTTAGGATGAGTTCTTCTGGGTTTTCAGATTCCAGCAAAAATGATAGAATCAAATAGCTGCCAAACAGGGAATATTTCACTTGGATGCTGAAGAAAAAGAAGCCATTTGTGACCCTGCAGGGTCCTTTTCACAGGGTGATGTTGTTGGGCAGCCAGACAGGTCTGTGAGATGATGAAAAGTGCACTTTCAGACCTCTGCTCATGGATGCTTGAAAGAGGGTGCACATTATCTCCTGTTTAAAGGAACTTTCTCACAGTTTAGCCTCAGTAGTGCTGCAGAGAGTTTCCAGGGGATTAACTCATTGTCCATCTTCCCTTTCCACAGCTCGGTGTCCCTTTCACTCTGGGCTGTACTGGAAAGTGATTCCCTGGGAGGGATTGGGTTACATGGAGCTTCAACAAAGGCAATGCCAGATGCTCAAGGAACATTTTAAACAAAAGTTCTGAGCTTTTTCTTATTTAAGAACTGTTTACAAGCTCCCATGGCTCATGCTTTGAGTTGGCTGGTTTTGTTCTGTAGCCTGAGGATCTTCCTGAGAGGTGAGTGGGAAACTTTCTTGTATAGGAGATTCCTTTTTTTGCTTTTGGTTTTAATTGATGCTGTACCTGTTACCTTCTCAAAGCCATAAGGCACTAGAGATGGCAGTTGTTCAGCTCATTCTGGTCATAAACTGGTGAGAGTGGCACCACAATCTTTGTTAAGAATTCATTCAGGAGACAAGACAAGAAGGGGAGGGGGTGCATTCACCAAGAGGTTTTAATTTTCTAAAGAGAGCAAATAATAATGAACATGTCAGTGTGATCAGATAACAATAACACCAAGGTGCTTATTGGAGTAAGAAAGAGATTAAAAAAAGCCTGGAACTCTCCTCTCCACAAGCACAGACACCAAAGGAGTCTTTTGTGAGGAACTTCATGAGAAATCCTCCTGGTTTCTATAGTGAAGCTCACTTTTTAAAGAACAAAGGAATTAGGACAGTGGCATACTAGAATTTAATGGGATGGTGATAAATGCAAAAAGGGAAATAACTCAGTGTTTGTTCAATTGTTTAAGTTCAGGTTTCAGGTATCTTACTCTTTGTCAAGAATTTATCACCTTCCTCTTACAGAATGTGATGTCAAGAGATTTCCTAAGGAAGGATGGGTAAACTTGCCTTGAATGTGTGGCCTGAAGTAGAGAAAGAAGTATCTTGGTTGAAATGATGAAATTATACAAGAGCACAGCAACTCCTTCATCCCTTGGCTCTTTGCACTCTCTTGAAAACAGTTTTTGAGCTTTCTGGCAAACAAAATATAAGCTTTTCTAAAGCTGATAAAGATGTGGAAAAGGCTCTCTGCTGCCTACAGAGGGTAGATGGTTTAGTTTGATAAAGCATCTGAAATTGGGATTTCCCTCAGAATTTTGTGCTTGGAACTAGAAATCTTAAGGGAACAGTTAAGAATCATTTATTACTAAAGAATTAATGTGATAATGGACAGGGAAACAGTGTTGTTACATCATGGTGTAATAATAACTGGCTGTTTAGCTTGGGGTCTTGAATATCTGTTCATTGTACCTTAAATTTACTCCTTTTGCTTTCTCTCAGGGACCTCCTCCCTCTGCAGCAGGGACTGCCAGAGCCGCTGCCTCATAGACTGCAGGCAGGGGCATTATTACACAGCTGGCAACTGCTTGGAGTGTCCAACAGGTTTCTAGTAAGTCTCTTTCCTTCTCTCCTGCCCAGCACTTACACTCCTGATATAAGAAAATTAAACATTTGGTACATTTTACATTCAGAATATTCTGAGAGGTGAGGCAGAAAAAAACCCACTTAGTGCCAGTTTCTTATATATGATTAATCAGCTGACCAGGAAAATCATTATCTTTTATTTGAAAATGCTGTCCAGGGCTTTCTGCACTTTTGAAGGAAGGTAGAAATGGTCTTTTCCAACTTCACTGTTTCTGTGATTCCATGAAATCAGAGTTTTCAGGCACAGTGTCAAAGAAGATTATGGAAAACAGATTTTGTGCAAACTGCCTCCAGCCCTGAGTCGAGGTTGCTACATCTCCCATCAAATTCTGTCCCTGCATGTGCAATCCAAGCAATGCACCCTGAACTCCTACATATCCTTCAGAATCTCCTGAGGTTCTGGAAAGATCTGATTTGAATCCCTGGTTCTGTGGCCAAAAGCACTTGTCTGAGCAGCAGGCAAGGGGGATGTTCCTGGAATAACACAACACCCATCCTGGCTGATTGGGGATGGAATTCCAAAGAAATTGAAGCATTTAATTTTATAACTTCATTATTTTTGATCCAGTTGCCCTGGAGGTCAGGCAGCTCCAAGGAAATGCCCCCTGGGAACTGCCAATGAGCTGACTGCTCAAGCAAACATCACAGCTTGCCAGGTGAGCTGAGGGGCAGGGGAAGACAGCAAGCAGGTGAAGTGGTCCTTTTTGCCTCTACTTCCATGTATTTTGAATAATCTGATTCATTTCAGGCTTCTTCCCAGGTTTTGTGGTGTGCTTTGAAAATTCTTCAGGGAATTCCTGCACTGGTTTTGTCTCTGATTGGGCTCAGAGCCAGCAGGTTGCCCCTCCAGGTATCCAGCAGGCAGCTCTGCCTCCGTGCATTGCTGATCCCACTGACAGGAAAAAGCACATGTGAGGAGCTCTCAGGAGCACCCAGGCCAGATGCTGAAAGTGATCCAAGATCTTTTCTTCCTGGCACTGGAGCTGAGGATGCCCAAAGGTGCTGTTTGACACGTTTCTTGTAAGGAGTGTGTGTTTCTGTGGGTCCTGGTGCTGTCCCTGCAGGTTTGTCCCCGTGGGTATCTCAGCCTGGAGAGCAGAGCTGGCTGCAGAGCGTGTCCCGAGGGATATTCCTGTGATCCACACACTGGTGTCCAGAGGAGCTGTGGGCCTGGCCAGTACTCCCCGGAGGGAGAGCTGGAATGTCAGCAATGTCCAGAGAGATTTGGCTGCAGACAGGTACACAAGGAGCATCTTCTTCTCCAAGGGCACATTTCATTCTCCTGCACAGGTGGGGCCTGGACATGAATGTCTTGTTGAGAGAGGACAGACTCCCTGGTTTAACAGCAGGATATGGACCTTGCTTTGTCCAAGACAAGCATTCAAAACACTTCAGTGGTGTAGATCTAAGACCTGCATAGAGTCATAGGAAATCCTGAGCTGGAAGGGACCCACAAGGATCATCCAAGTGCAGCTCCTGGCCCTGCACAGCCCCAAACCCAACAATCCCACCCTGTCCCTGAGAGGATCATCCAAAGGAGGTCTGACAGCCTTGGTGCTGTGGCCAAACACTGGGCAGCCTGTTCCAGTGCCCAACCACATTCTGGACTAAGAATCTTTTCCAGATACCTCATTTAAAAGACATAAATACTTTTCATCTAAATTCTGACAGTCCCCAGCTTGTCTGCCACTAGGAAAACCCTCCAACCTTGGAGTTTGAGGCACCATTTTTCCTTCTAGAAGTTGTCCCTGTAGAACAAAACTGAAGAAGTGCTGGGAAGGGAGAGGCCAGAAAAGAAAGTAGTGGGCTTGTTCCTGACTCAGACCTTCCTGGGACACTCCTTTGCACAGCAATGGCCCAAATCAGACCTTCTGATGCTATGAATTTGTGGTTTTTCCCCCTCAGCACTGTTTGGCAGATAAGCAGCCAAACCCAAGCCACATTCTCTGTGTCAACTGCACTCCTGATTCCTTCTCTGCTGAAGACACTCTGCCTTGCCAGCCCTGCCCAGCAGGTAAGTGCATCTCAGAAGCATCTTCTGTGGGCATTAAAACACAGATTGTAATAACACTTTGTTCTGTTGAAACTGAACTCAGAGCCTGAGAACAGAGAGAGGCTCCTGTGTTACAGTAAAACTGGAGGTTAAACTTGATTCCTGAGATAAAGCAGCTGCTGTTCAGCTTCATGAAGAGCAGAGAATGGGAATGAGAGAACACCAGGAATCACAGCTGGTTTGGATAGTTCTCAAACTCACTGGGGCCACGGGACAGACCCAGCTGATATAGCCCTGGGATAGAAACCAGGATGTCTGAAGGTGCAAATGTTACTGAAGAATGAGGGAAGCTTTTGCTCTCTCTCCTCACACAAAAAGCAGCTCTCTCACCCTCTGATTTTTACCTGATCATCTGTAAAATTGATTCACACACAGTTGTAGCTTTCTTCACTTCAGGACCTTGATTCACTGGCTATCACATCACAAGTACCCATTTCTAGTGAGAGCTGTAGGCATTAGGAATCAAATAGGGGAACACTGATTTTCTTACCTAATTTCTCTTCTGCTTGACACTCTCACAGAAATCCCAAAAAGCCCGTGTTTAGGAAATTGCAGCGTGTTGCTGTTGTTGAAGGTGTCACTGAGATGCTGAATTAGGCAGCAGGGGAATAGACTAAAATGTTTTTGTTGCAAAACCATTACATTTTGGAATTATGGCTCACTTCAGTGAGAATACAGGATAAGCCTTTCAGTACTAAAGGGCTGCTTGGCATATTTTTCCCATAGTTTTCTGCAGCATTAAAATCTTGGCATGTCCCTTATACATCCCAGAGTCAGAGTATAAACCCAGTGAGGATCTGTTAGTCCAAGATTAGCCTTTTTGTGCTTTTTTTCTGTGATAAAATGTGGTGCTTTGGCATCTCTCGAGCCTTTCACATAAACAGTGTTCCATTCTTCACTACAGTCCTTGGTAATAGAGATTTGATGCTACAAGTAGCAGCAATATTGCAAATAATTCCCTCCCCACTTTCATTCACATTTCCTAGCCCACCTGAACCCTTGCAAAAAGGCTTTATAGGGAGAGTGTGATGCAGCTGTGAGCTCGGAAATGGATGAGAACTGTCACCACAGGGGTGCAGTTCGCAGTGTGAGGGTCCTACCACTGCTCCTCTTTCTCCTGCAGCCCAGTGCTGCATGTGAAGAGGGTTCCAGGAACAGCTCCAGGTGCCTCCTGCAGAGACATTGAACTGAGTAACTCGATTCTTACTCTGTAATTAGAGTCCCTCTTACTAAATAATGAAGAGGTTTTGTCCTCTGGGTCCCTTGGTTGTTGTCCATTAGAAGGAGAGATGGAGAAGCAGAAGAGACCATGTAGACCAAGATCTCAGTAGTTCAGAGTTATAATACAGAGACAAGAGAATAGAACAGATGATTTCTATTATTTCCAGTGCCTGGGTGTAGGTAGGAATACAGAATATCCCATGCTGGAATTCAATGGTTCAGTGTTAGAATTAGCCCCTCTTGTGTTCTTAAATCCACGTCCCCCAGCCCAATTGCAAAGCCCTTAGATGATGAGGAGTTTGAATCCATCACAAGCAGGAGAGGCTTGAAATTCTCAGCATTCTTTTTTTTTTTATATATAATTTGACTGACTTTAATTATATATAATCTGTGTACTTAGTGTTGGATGTGTGAGTGAAGTGTCATAGCAATGGAATGTATCAGAGTAGTGGCACTTACAGGCCACAGTTAAGTCCTTTTTATTTTTTTTTTCTTTTTACTCTTCAAACATCCACCTGGAGTTTAGTAAGCCATTTGATTATCAAGCTCTACAAAACTTTACTTGGAAATAGTAATTAATTCTAGGTGGATGTGTGGATTTCATTACTCAATGTACAACTGGCAGAAGGATTTTGGGTGAAGGATGTTGTGTTGAACTGGGGAGAGGAAAGTGGTCCTTAGAGCAGTGACAGGAACACCTCAGCTCATCTTTAATCCCCGTGATCTTGGACAGAGCAGAACAATTGAAGTAGAAAGAGAGAAGAATTAACTGTAATGATGATAATAAAAGTAACTAATTTAGCTTGAAATTTCATTGTATGTTTTGAATTTAAAAATACCATGGTGTGTTAAATGTTGGAATTTCCTCTGCCAGCTCAGTTTTACAAAATGAAGAAATACTTTCAGGCAGGGGGAGAGTCTGAGCTGTCCAGAATGTCATTTCTGAACCAGATGTTGGGTTTTTCTTAATTCTCTGCAGGTCACTTCTGTCCTGATGGCATTGAAGGCCCTCCATGCCCAGCTGGGAGCTTCAAGCCCAAAGAGGGACTTGACCCATCCAGCAGCAGCTCCTCATTCCCGCCAGGTCTGTGTCATGAAAGAAGCTCATTTGGGACACTGAGGGTACTAATTCTCAGTGCAGATCACACTGTTTGCTACCTCCTTTTGCAGGCCCTGGCAGTGTCAGTTCTTATTCACTGGGCTCTGGCTCAGGCAATCCTAAAGCTCTGGATGAAAGGAACACCCATGGAATTACTCTGCGTCACCAGATCTGTGGTGAAGCATCCAGGAATTCCAAGGTTGTTACATCCAGGGATGTTTATATCCCATTATTTCACTGGAACTGCCTTTATTGGGGATGGGCTCTGGTATTTGCTATTTTCAAAGAAGTTGCAATGGAGGGAAAAGGTGTTTGTTGGACTTTTAGGAGAGGGAGAAAAAATCAAGTAGCAGCCTGAAATGATGTGCTGAAGTCACCCAGCAGGTCAGTTGTGAAGCCAAAATCAGGAACTGACCTGTTCAAGCTCCTTCAGCTGTGCCAGCTTTGCCTGGGAGACCCTTTTTTAGCACTATTAGTCAACTTTCACAGCACATCTGCTCACTCAGACTCATCTTCCAGCTTTCCTAGGAGTGGAACAGAGGAGTAACTCAATTACAGTGAGTTGACCATCCAATTTTCCTTTGGGAAAGGGGCCCTTTATTTGTGTTTGGATCAGTCACAATGTTCTCAGCCCATTCTTGCAGCCAGGGAAAGTGAGGTTGTAGATTAGGGAAACCTTTTCTATTGTAACAGTAAAAACCCAGTGGAATTTCTGCCTTCAGAAGCTGCAGAATCCCTGCCCTTAAGAGTTTAAAAGTGCCAAGCAGATGAACATGTTCTGAAGTGCAGGAAAGGCAGTAGGCACAAGGTTTCCACAGACTTCCAGCTGTGATGTTTCCTCCTAAATATTTTTATTTTGCTTTGGTTTTCTAAATCAGTAGAACTTTGCTGTGTACACAGTGGGGCTGAGTCACCCTCATGGCTGGGAAATGTTTGAAAGCGACTTGGTTTGGTAATTCTGTAATGGTGAAGTTAATTTTAAAGGACAGAATAACAGAGATCTGTTGGTCTTCTCTAGTACTAAATCTTTGCTTAGATATGGAAAGGCAGACCTGGTTTTCTGTTGCAAGGATCACACTTTAGAGTATTTTGGTGTCTCTCACAGTGGTTTCAAAATACCTCTAAAAGTGCTGCACAAATAGGGAAATAGAGGGAGATCCAGGGAATGAGCTCAATTCACTAAAGTAAACCTTGGCCCAAGCCCAGAATGTTTTATCCAGGGTCACAAATCACCAGGTGCATTGCCAGGAGCAGAAACCTGGAATTCAGGTGCTCAGTCTTCCTTTGCATCTACTGGGTTCTTCCCCTCATGTGCCAAGAAAATAATTATCTCTTCCAAATCAATCCATATCTTTTCCTCTCTGATAATTTCTTTTCTAGCAAGTGACTCAGCTGCTAAAGTGTCCTGACTGTTGAATGATTTTTTTACTCACCAGCTCAGGAAATCACTGCCTTCCACCCACTTCTGGAATTAAACCCAGAAATGCATTTACATGGTGCAGCAAGGAGCAAACCTCACATCTCATCAAGACAGCAAAATTTGAGAGACAGGGCCAGTGGCATCTGAAAAAAAAAATTGTAGGAGCTGCAAAGTAAATTAGAGTTTAAAAACTCTTTGGGTTTAATAATGTAAGCTGCTATGCCTGTACTATTTTATATAATGATGTTGTCATCCCTTCCAAGGAACACTTGACAAAGGTGGGATAATGCCTGCTGTAAATAGGCAGGGGAGGCAGGAACAAACTCTGACAAGCCATAGGATAGTTCAAATACACTGCCATGAGGGAGATGATGGCTTGGATGGTATCAGCCTGTGGCCACCACCTGCAGTGCTGCATGTGAAGTGTGATGTACTTATTTCTCAGTGAAACCAAGTGTTTCTGCATCACATTTATGGCACAGCAGGTCCAGGGGCCAGCCTGGTCCTGCAGGGTAGATAATGTGCTTAGGTTAGAGGTAATACTCTTAGGTTGCCCAGAGAAGCTGTGGCTGCCCCATCCCTGGGAGTGTCCAAGGCCAGGTTGGAGCAGCCTGGGATAGTGGGAGGTGTCCCTGCCCAGGGCAAGGGGTGGAACTGGATGATCTTTAAGGTCCCTTTCAACCCAAGCCATCCTGGGATTTTATGCTGTAAATCTGCTCCCTCACTGATATCATACAAAGTGTCCAGGCAGCCCCACGAGTAATTCTGTTTAGAACTCCAAAGTGAAGCATCATCTCCAGAAAGTGGCAAGAAATGGAATTTTCTGTCCCTGTAGCCAAGTGCCATGGACTCAGGTTATGGAAAAAGGCAGCCCTGCTGGATTTTCTGGGGCTGCAGATCCACATCATGGAGCTTTTGTCAGTTTAAGATGGTTTTGAACGGGTCCCACAGCTCCATGAGTTTGCAGCTCCCTCAGGTGTGTTGATTCAGCTGCTGAGCTCAGAGCTCAGAGCTCAGAGCTGGGGAATGTTACAGCCTGGAGAAATTCAAGTCGTGTCCTACTGAGGGTTTTGAACCTTGTATTTATGTGGGCTGTGTAGTGTCAGTGAAAGGGGGAAATAGTGAGATTTTTCTAAGCAGTGGGAATTAGCAAGTGGGTGGAAAGAGAGGGAGAGATGACCCTAAAACTCACTTTGTACCCTGAGGAATCTTAATCTGGACCTGTGCCTTCCATCTGGGGCAAGGAAAGCCGAGATTTAATGAATCCTGATATTTTTGGGTGCTGCAAAGCTTTATTCCAGCCTGCAGAGGCACACAGTGAATGCTTGAGCCTCTGCTCGACAAGCATTTGGAAGGCAGCAGGGGTCCATCCTGGAATTTCTCCAGGGAACAGGCAGCCTCAGCCAGTTTTCCCTTCCCCTGGAATTGTTCTGTTTGCTTTGTTTGCTGTTGAAAGGCCTCACTCAAGAGGAGAAAAACCACTCCAGTGCTAAATTTGTGTTTCCTTTTCACCAAGTTAAACATTTGGGAACATTTTGTAATGAAATGCACTTTGTGAACATGGTAACAGCAGCAAGGGATTGTTGTTTTATTACATATTGATCTTGCTGATGTTCCTTTAGGTTACAAAACAAGCCTCTTTTGTTTAACACACGGGGTTTTAGGGATGATCACAGATAGAGCTGGTTGTCATTCCAGCAGGTATCCATGTGTTTGCACTGAGTGTGTCTCCAGCCTGCAAACCCCCTTCATCTCTCTGTATTCAGGATGCAAACACAGAAATAGCTCAGCTTTCATGGAAACCCCAGGCTCTCTTAAAGCTGAGCCCCAGGCACAGTGATTACTCAATATACCTGCAGCAGAGGGTGATGTTTGTTTATTTTTTAATGTATCTCGGTTTTATCTGAACTCAGAACGCAGAACAGACAGTTTGCCAGCTTCCATGAGCCACTGACACTCAGCTAAGCCAATACCACCACCTCCTGGCTCTGCAGGAGCTTTATTCCCGGTGTGGATGAACCTCCCTCCAGCTTCCTTGCTGCCACAGAGTCCCAGAATATTCTGAGTTGGGAGGGACCAGATTTTGTAGGACCCTCTGCCCTCATCAGGTCATGATCCATCAGTGACCTTAAACATTTTCTCTCCTTAGGAAGTGGACCGTGTTTGAAGTGCCCTGCTGGGTATTTCTGTCCTGCTGGAGCGAGTTTTCCAGTCCCATGCCAGCCAGGGATGTACAACCCTCTCCAAGGACAGGATGAGGCCTCTGACTGCAGAGCCTGCCCAGCAGGGAGGGCTTGTACCCAGGCTGGCTTAGCCCAGCCTGACACTGAGTGCTCTCCAGGGTAAGCCTGGGTGCTTTGCTGTCCTCCTCTGCCTGTCTGTGCATGTGTTCCACCTCCATGGCTCCTGCTTTTTTTTTTTTTTAGGGGGATGCATGTGGCATCCTTTGGTCTGTCAAGATTTTATTGCAGTTTCTAGTGGGGCATAGACTGTTTTGGGGGAAGGGGCCACAGAATAAGTGATAAAAATAGGCAAGAATGAAGCCAGGCCACACACCCCCTGACTCTGAACAGCGTGGCCTGCCTGAATAACCCACTTTTCCCCCTGTGAATAATGTCTGACACAACCACAACCAGTCCATTCCCAGTGTTTCCTCTGCAGTATTTCTGCATTGCTGGTTGTGTTCCTCTCAGCATCAAGCGCTTCAGCTTTTCCTCAGCTACTTCATCCAAATATTTTGGTGGGGTACAGGGGTTTTCTTCTCCCTGCATCACATCCCAGCCTCCCTGCTGTGTTTCCAGGTACGTGTGCCCTGCAGGTTCATCCAGCCCTCACTTGCCCAGCAATGCCTGTCCTCCAGGAACAGTTGGCAGTTACTTCAACCTCTTCTCCAAGTCCCAGTGTGAACCCTGCCCTGCAGGATTTGTCTGTGGGAGAGGTAAATAGCTCTAGCACAAACTGAGCTCTGTTTTTTGGGAGTCAGAGCCCACCAGTCAGTACTGGAGCAGGTCAGTGAGGTATCACAAGGATGGGAAATGGGGAAAAGTTGCCTTTTAGTCACTGCAGAGATTGCTGTGCCCACTGGACAAGCTAATTTTACTCTGAAGTTCTCTCTTTATGCCATCCATGGTTACTGTTTTAACTTCATGAATTCAAAGCAGCCAGTTTTTAAATTATTTAGCTTAGTTTATTTTTATTTGTATTAAAAATTTAACATTTTAATCTAATATACTAATACTTTAATATATAATTTCTAGTAAATTATATTTAGTATTTTGCAGTTTATAGCTTGCTGGTGGCATCTTTATTTTCATGTCTGCACCAGCTTTGGACAGGGCACCGTGTAGGACACTTAAGCTGATGAATAATTGCTTTAGTAACTTCTTCTGTGATTGAACCTCTCATCAACAGAGGAAGAAATCACTGTTATCCCATTTTAAATAGAGGGAAGAAATCATTGTGATCCCATTTTCAGCAGAAGAAAGGCACAAAATGAGGGGAAAACTTAACTCTGTGTCACCCACAGTGCGAAGGCAATGGGTTGAGTGGGGCCAACACTCTGCACTGCTGCTGTGAAACTTGTCCTGGTGTTTGCAGGAACAGGAGGGAAGCAGAAACCCCCCAGTCCATGCCCAGCTGGCCACTACTGCCCAGCTGGCACAAAGCCCCAGGGCCAGCTCAGGTGTGCCCCTGGCACCTGGAGCAACAGGACGAGCCTGACCTCGGCACAGGAGTGTTTGCCTTGCCCTGCAGGCTGGTTCTGTGGGGCAGGAGCCCGTGTTCCCTCTGGGATGTGCAGCTCAGGGCACTACTGCCCTCCAGGTAAGCAGCTTTTCCCAGGGGTGAAGGAGATTGGGTTCATTTCTGCCTATGGAAACTTCGTGGGATCTCATAAAGTCACACAATGGTTAAACAGCAGATTGTTTGCACTTAAGTGTTGTGGTGTGGGGTTGGACAGCAAAATGTCCTTCCTGTATAGTCAGTATTTTATACTATTATTTTTATATTATATACTTATATATTTATAATACTTACTATTTTTTCAATATATAAATAACTGAGCACGTTTGTATTATTATTTCCCCTTAATTTCCAAAGGATTAATGCCCAGTCAAGTGTCTGGTACAAGCACAGTCTAATTTTGAATCTTTCTGCAATATCTGCTAAATGATGATTTCTTTGTTGTTGTTGTTCTATTTTTAAAATACATAAATATGTATTTACAAGTAAATCATGTAAACACTTAATAGCAACAAAGAGCAGGAGGCCTTGCTGTCTTTTTTTACATATCTGAGTGAAGAATTGGGATGGTTCTCTCCTGTTTTTTTCTTTGGAAAGGTACCTGGAGGGGCACACAGTTCCCCTGCCCTGCAGGAACTTACAGCACCAGGCTGGGGAATGGCAGAGTGCAGGATTGCTCTGCCTGCCCTGCAGGAGCTTTCTGCACCAGTGGCACCTCCAAACCAGTGCTCTGCCCAGTGTAAGTGCAGGACACGCTGTGTGGCTACAAAAGGAATCATTTCTAAGTGGCATTTCAGAACTCTTCTGCTTTTAATTAATACCTTTCTGCACTAGAGATGTTAGAGGTTCCTTCCACTTGTGTGTTACTGGGCAGTGTCCTGCTCCAGAAATAACATATTTTTCCTTTTTAAAAAGCCAAGAGTGCAGGCTCTTGGTCCCCTGGGTGCTGTTTGTGACTCCTGCCGTTGTGTTTTGCCCTGCAGAGGATCCTTTCGCTCGGCACAGGGGGCCCAGGAGGCTGCAGACTGCAGCCCCTGTCCTGGGGGGTATCACTGCCCCCACCTTGGCACCGTCACCCCTCGGACCTGTGGGGCTGGAAACTTCTCAGTAAGCAGCAATCATTTGCTCCTGTCATCTCCTGGGCATCAGGGCTGGGTTTGGGCACAGGGGGCAGCTGCCAGGGGAGGCTGAGGCTCTGGGATGAGCCCATCTCTTTCCACCATGGGGCTGGGAATTTGGGAGGGGGGTGTGTACAACAGTCCTGGCCACCTGTGCTGGCCCTGCAAGGGGGAAAAGTGCTGTTCCAGAGAAGCACTGGGAATGTCCCAACACTATCAGGGTTGGAGCTGCTCCAGACACGATGCCAAAAGCATCTCCCAGGTGTGCAGTGCTGCTCTTACTGTGGCTCCAACCCCGGGGCTGCCAGTCCCTGTCCTGTGGGCAGGTGGATGTTTCAGGTTCTCATGGCATATTTTTCCCCTGGTAAAAAGCAAACACCTCTATTTCCATTTCTTTCCTGCTCAGAAGGAAATGCTTGATTGCAATGGAATTAGACTATCAGTTGGCTCTGGGAGGTAAAACAACGAAACAGAGCCTCAAAAGGGGACAGTGATGGCACAACTATTCTCACAAGCAGGTGCTAAGGTCTGTTTCTTCTCTACCTGCCCCCAAACTGTAATGAATAGTTCTAGTGATGATTGCCACGGTTCCCTGTTGAGGGTAAATGGGCTCATCACTCCTGTCAGAGGGCCCTGGTGCCTCTACCAGACCATTTTCTGTCCCTGCACAAATTTGGTAGCTGTCACTGCCACCCATTATTGAAACTGGAGAGGAGATAAATGATGAAGGGAGATTTATGTATGACAAATAGACACAGATTATTTCTTATTTGTACTTGGAGTTCAGTGTAACAAAGAAAGATGAGGGAATATGTCTGTGTTTTCCCCTCCTCCTGCTGGCAGAGCCTGTTCTGAGGGTCAGGACCCTTTGCATAGATAATCCACAGGGCCTGATTCTTATTTGTGAAGCACAGGCTCTCTTTTTGCAGGTGAAGGTGTGGAATTTCATGCTGTTCAGAGGTTAGGGGGCATTTGGAAGTCTTTGTGTTACCTGTGGTATTACTGAGTGCAACAGGGAGTGCTTTATAAGAGCAGAGTCTGCTGCAGAGTCGGTTGCATTCATTTAATTGTCTTTGTGCCTCAACACAACCTGGCAGATGTGCACGAGGATTCCTTTGGTGGAACCATGACCCTTTCCTGTTGCAGGCCCAGGGCTCAGCCTCCTGCCTGCCCTGTCGAGTTGGACACTACTGCTCCAGTGAGCACACCAGCCTGGAGCTGATGCTCCTTGTCATGGTGTGCCCAGCAGGGCTCCTGTGCCCAGGGGGCCAGGCAGACATCCCAGATCCCAGTGAAAATGCCTGCCCACAAGGATACTACTGTCCCCAGGGAGACACTGTAAGTGAACCTGCTCTGGCCCTTGGAATTCACAGTTCTCTCCTCCAGCTGTGCAGTTCCACCTGCACAGGGATCAGTCTTGCTAAGGAAGAGCCTTGCCTGATATTCTTTGGTTTTACTGATTTCTGTACCCTTTGTGTGCTCACAGATCTTAGCAGTATTTGCCCTGCATAAACCTGCTAACAACATCAGGATCACACTTTCTGGCATGCTGTGTACAATTATCCTGTGTCACAGAGCCTTTTTTCTCTTCCCTTTCAAGGGTTTGCAGGCTAAGCCTTGCCCCAATGGCACCTATGGAGGGCAGAGGGGGCTGAGCAGTGCTGATGAATGTCTACCCTGCCCTGCAGGGAAGTTCTGCTACACAGATGGGATGGAGCCTCCAGGAATTCCCCACCCTGTAAGTACAGCCCAAGTTCTCCCAAATTTTTACCTCAAAGGATGCAGCTACTAATGGGGCAAGTTTGAGGCACGTTTTCTGTCTTTACTTTGCCTTCTGCCTCTCAATGCAGGCTGTGAGAGAGTTTAGAGGTCAGGAATTGGTGCTGCTCATTATCCAGTGAGTTTGGGAATCTTTCATTGTGATCATTTTGTCTCTGGAAAGAATTAACTCTTCAAATGTTAATAGCTGTTAAAAAAGAAGCCTTTATTAAGAGTAAAAAAATTGCAGATGGATTCTCTTCCACAAGGATGAATCCATGGTTTTATTGAAGAGCAAGGTGATAACTCTATTCCAGTTACAGCCCTCCTCCAAGTGTGAAACAACTCTTCAGACAAAATGTGTAGGGCCTGTCTCAATGACAAGATTTTACCTTAAAACCCTCTCCCCTAAAAGAATTATCCTACATGGTCCATATTTTACTGGTAAGACTGTAAAGTCCCTCCCTTCCCTCCTTTTCCACCCCATTTTCTTGCAGTGATAAAACACCAGGTTATTCAACTTGTAGTTAAAGTTTGGATCTCTCTGTTGAATCTGAACAGGTTCACACCCAAAGCCTGACTGTGTATTTTGCTCTCCAGACAGGGGATTGCCCACCTGGCTATAACTGCCCTCCAGGGACTGGATTCCCCTTCTCCTTCCCCTGTATGCCAGGCAGCTTCTGGGATAATTCCAGCGCAGAGGGTGAAGATGTTTGCAAACCAAGTCCACCTGGGCACTACTGTGACTCCCCTGCCATGGCAGAGCCCAAACCTTGCCCAGCAGTGAGTTGTTTTCCTTGGGCAGCTGATGGAAGAAGCTGCTGGGTGGGATCTATTTAACAGAAGAGCTTTAAATGTGTTAAGCTGGCTTTGTTTTGCAGGGCTTTTACTGTGTCCAAGGCAGCTCCAAGCCTGAGCCCTGCCCAGAGGGCACAGCCAGTGCCAGGCAGGGGCTGTCTGGACCCTGGGAGTGCAGCCCCTGTGCCCGTGGTTTCTACTGTGATGCTCCAGGACAGACTGGGCCAAGTGGTCCCTGTGAGGCTGGATTTTACTGCCAGGGCAGGGCCCTGACTCCAGTAAGTTCCACTGGCAAGGTCTTCTCCTTCTTACTTCATTGTGGTCCACTTTGCTCGTTTTTTGGGTTTTTTTCCTCACTGAGGTCATTTATGAACCCAGTGACTTCCAGAGGTACAGTGCTGCTCACACTTGGGTTTATGGCACAAGGACACTGTGCTGCCCTCAAAGGGAGTGTGGGGATGTCACATTTTTCCCTCTCAACACTGATATCCTTTAATTGAAAACACAGCCAGATAAAGTTGAGTGGCTGTCAATCCCAGTGGGATTGCTACTGCAAAAAGGTCCTCCCTATTTATTCTTTTTCTGTTTGCTACATTTCCTTCTTGTCTATTCTTTATTTTCTTTATTGTCCACATCACTGTGATACCTTAAATATTTTAACCTAGTTTAAACTGTTTTTTGGAATGATGCCTTTTCCAATTCCAGTTGCCCACGGATGGTGTGACAGGAGATGTGTGTCCTGCTGGGTCATACTGCCCACCTGGCTCTCCCTTACCTATCCCCTGCCCTCCAGGAACTTACAGCAACACCAGTGGGTTGAGGAGCCTCCAGGAGTGCTTGGACTGCCCACTTGGGTGAGTGTCATCCAGAGAAAATGGCTCAGTCCTATCCCATTCCAAAGGGATTGGTCAACCCTGAGGTTTGTTGCCACAGCCCATCCTTACTTTCAGTTCTATAACTCCCTTTCAAGGCCTATAAACAAACCAGGTATCTAGGATTCCAGGTTGACCTCAAGGATTTATTTATTTTTTTGTCTTGGGATTGTGCTATCCAGTGGAAAAAAAGGCATTATTGCTATCCAAAGATTTTGTTTTTCCCCACATAGCCTGTATTGTGATGGGACAAACAGCCAAGCTCCCTCAGGACCTTGTGAACCTGGTTACTTCTGTACAGGAGGTGCCAAAAGTCCCCTTCAGCAAGAGGTGATGGAGGGACATTATTCCTTAGCAGGAGCTTTCAAGCCAGAGCCTTGTCCCCCTGGCACCTTCCAGCCTGTGAGTATGTTGGTGTTCACTGAGTAATAACCTGTGGGGTCATCAGAGCCCTTGGAAACTGTAAAATGTGTGAGTAGAAATTCATGAGGCTTTAAAAAAGGGGAACTTTGCTAAATTGGGTAGTCGCCACCTCCTTTGCTTTTACCCTGAAACAGAAGAACTGCGCAGAACTAAAAGCCTTTAGGTCAGGACAACAAATCCATCAGTCCAAGGCTGTTTTCTATGGCTGATTTGGTAGATTTTATTAAGTTTTCTTGCCCAGTGCAAATTTAGAAGAGAGTTGCAGAGTTTTTTGCCTTACAAGGCTGAATAAACACGTGTGTCTCAGGGCTGTGCCTGCCACTGCTTGTGGTGCAAGGTGCTGTTCACATATCCCAGATCTGTTGCACTCAGGCTGCAGGTCATTTCCTTTAGGGAGTTTATTTTGGAACAGGGAGCCCCTGGGAGTTGGTAGAATGTGCAAACTATTTATCCTCATGGTAAGCAGTAACAACCCACCCCTGCCAAGTCCTTTCTGTGTTCTCTCCTTAGGGCCATGGTCAGTCTCATTGCAGGGACTGTCCAGAGGGAACATTCTGCAATGAGCCAGGTCTGGCTGCACCCCAGGACTGTCCCAAAGGGCATTTTTGCTTGCCTGGAAGCTCCTTGCCTCTCCCATGTGCAGTGGTAAGAGTCAGATAGGGGCTTTTCTTTTTCAAGCAGTAATTTTCTGCAGGCCACCAGTCCCTTGGCTGGGACATTCAGTGGTTCTTTGTGTGCAGGGAACCTACACAGATGTAGTGAGGGCAGGTTCCTGCAAGCCCTGCCCTGCAGGAATGTTCTGCAGCACAGCTGGGCTGGCTGAGCCAGAAGGACAGTGCCAGCCTGGATATTACTGCACTCCAGGTTCCAACTCCTCCTCACCTGTGAGTCCTGCTGATCTTACATTGCTCAAGACCTTTTGGCTCTACAAAGGCTTTCATAAACAGTGTTGATTTTATTTTCCTTGCTTCAGGTGGGGCTTCCATTTGGAGGTCTTTGCCCACGAGGCCATTACTGCCCAGCTGGCACCACACACCCAGAAGAGATGCCGTGTCCTGCTGGCACCTGGAATGCACAGAGAGGAGCCCAGGATGCCACTTGGTGTCTCCCTTGTGCCCCTGGGTTTTTCTGCAACATGTCTGGCCAACATGCTCCTGTGGGACTTTGTGCACCAGGTGAGACAAAGCCAGAACCTCTTTAGCTGCTTAGAAATTCTGTTGCTTTTGACTGGGAGAAAGGACTCACATGCTTTCCTGCTTTAAGGCTATTACTGCAGGGGAGGGACAAAGTCTGCAAAGCCAGAGGATGGTGTCACTGGAGATCTCTGTCCAAGAGGACATTTCTGCCCTGCAGGCTCAGCAGCACCTTCCCTCTGCCCCAGTGGAGAATACAGCAACACAACAGGTCAGGAACTGGGGCTTTGCAGCTGCACTGTGGCTTGGGGGAGATGGAAACACTGATCAGGGGGTTTATCTGCTTCCAGGAAGGCCTTGATAGCTGCTGGCCTTTGTGAGTGTTCAGTATTTTGAGGGGGAAAGCATAGAGAAGGTGGTTGAGGTTTTTTTCCCTGGAATCACATGGGGAATATATTTCCCCCCTGCAGCAGCTCCTGTGTCAGGTTTGTGACAGTGCACACGAGGCTGTAAGCAGTTATCCAGCTTTCCCTCTGATCCTCTGCCACCTAACGGGGAGATGTGGAGGTTACTGGCACTCAAGGGCTGATAAAGTGGAGCTGGGAAGTTTATTGAATCCAAGTAAACTTCGGGAACAAAGCACAGATTTGAAGGCCAGTTACTGCAGGAGAGCTTATACAATAACTTTACTTTGATTTCTGCTTCCCAAGCACAGGGCAGTTGTGCACATGGCATTTCCTTTCCATTGCATTAGATGCTTCCTTTTAACTCCTGTGTTTCCCTCGCAGGTCAAGACAAATGCCTTCCCTGTCCTGCTGGGTTCCACTGTTCCAAGGGCCTGAGGCGTCGCTGCCCCCCTGGGTTCTACTGCCCTCAGAAAACGGGAATCAATTTTTATCCTTGTCCTCCTGGGACCTACAACCCCTCCTATGGCCTCAGCCAGGCTGAGAGGTGCCAGCAGTGCCCTGCAGGTGAGGAATTCACTGATTCTCCCTCTAGGGACTTGTTTAAGGGGTGACCTCTCTGCATCTCTCTCTCTCTCTCCAATCCTCTGATGTTTCACCTCTAGGATGTGCAAATATAAAAATACACAGTCAAAGGAGGTTCCTTGTCCTACTGCTGCAGTGAGGCACAGGATTTGGGGAGGCTGTGCAGGACAGTTTGGTTCACACTCTTTGCAAGAGGGGTGTGATCTCAGCTGGAATGTGATTTTGCCCCAGTTATTCTAATGCTGAGGGATTTACTCTCTCAAAATCTTCCCCTTTGCCTTCCAATCAGTGCCTGCAGCACAGCAGCTCTCCTGGTTTGTTTGTTTGGGGTTTTTTTCTCCCATTTTACTGATACTCTTTTCCCTCTCTGGTCTTCCAGGAATGTTCTGTGGAGAATGGGGATTATCCTCTCCCAGTGGTCCCTGCTGGCCAGGATTTTTCTGCACAGCAGGTATTGAATTTATTGTTCACAGGACTGAAGGAGTGAAAAAGGAAGGAGCTGTGGCCCTTATGATACTTCCTGTTAGTTATCCCATTGCTCTGTAGGTTTTTGGTTTTATTGTCATAACTTACAATCAGCAATAAGTTCCATACTCTCAGTCACCTATGGAAATCATTCTTTGGGTATGGAGGACTTGCCTATGGATGGCAACCCATATGATTTAGGATACCTTAGCTCTGTCTTTCCCATGTAGGAGCAAGTGTCCCAAACCCCACTGGAGCCACAAACACGAGCACTGGTGGCCCATGCCCACCTGGACACTTCTGCCCAGCTGGCACCAGTTTCCCCCAGAGATGTCCCATGGGCACTTACTCAGACAGGCAAGTTTTGTGGCTGTGATGATGCTAATTTTTATTTTCCTCTTCTTTTTGATTTCCACCTTAGTGCCTTAAGCAAAGAAATGCAGCTCAGTAAGGCTTGTTAGACATGTCCTTGCATTGATCACAAAAGCTTTGTGGTTGCCCTCACTTTGCCAGAGTTGAAGGCACCAGTGTTTTACCTGCTGAGCTTGCACACTGCCAACAGAAAACCTGCTTGTGTCCCTCTCAGGCTTCACAACTGGCAGAATTCCAGCTGCACACTGTGCCCATCTGGCCATTTCTGTGGTTCCAGTGGCCTCACAGCCCCCTCAGGACCCTGCTCACCTGGGTACTACTGCCTGCCTGGGGCTTCCTCAGCATCCCCACCCGGTGAGCTGCACTGGGGGAACATCCATTTGGGGTTTGGGCAATTTAAATAATGCTGCCTTTCCCCCCAGTATTCCTGCCCCTGGCTCCTCTGAGTCACCCAAAGCCCTGTATTGATTTTGTTTGAGGGAATTGTACCATGCATGCCAAGGGTGAAGGAGCAGCTGGTCTGTGTGTTATCAAATGAGATTATTTGCCCTGAGCACTGGGGAGGTTATGGGGTGTCTGCCTGTAATGGAGATAGTCTCATTCTCCATTATCATGTTATTGTGTCACAGAAATAATAATAACTTCCAGGGAAGAGTTCCAAGTCCATCCCTGTTCTACTCTCTGTGCCATAGGTATGTGGGAGAAAGGAGGTCCTTGTCCTGTGAGCCACTTCTGCCCAGGAGGAAGCAGCTTTCCCTTGCCCTGCCATGCAGGAACTTACAACAACCTCACCAGACAAGCTGCCTGCTTCCCTTGTGCTGCAGGCTACTACTGCCCTGAAAACACCACCAGCTACAGCACAAATCCTTGCCCTGCTGGATTTTACTGCCCCAAAGGTGAGATGGGCCAAGGGGACAGGGAATCCATTGGCCAGGCTGAACCATCCTTCTTCAAGGCAAGGAGTGAGCTCTGTGAACAAAATGATTGAGAGTCAGTCTGGTTCTTCACAGAAAAAAAAAACCCCAAGCAACATTTTAAATCATAGATGTGGCTGTTGTTTACCTGCCTCACAGGCAAATTAAACAGCACCCAGAGACTCTGTTGGCCTTGAAGGGCTGTGGGGATCAGCAGTGGGATAAACTGCTAAAGATAACATGAAGTGATAGAGCAGCAGCAGTAGCCAAGATGGTGTTTATAGTCCATGAAAGATTCTTGCTCTCTTTATTCCAAAGGGACCCGGTTTGCCACTGAGTTTCCCTGTCCCCGAGGCTACTACAACCCTGATCCCATGACACAGAGCTTGGATAGCTGCTTGCCCTGTCCCCCTGGGCACTACTGTGGGAAGGAGGGCTTGGTAGCAGCCTCAGGCCACTGTGATGCAGGTGAGTCTGGAGCTGTTGGTTGTGGGATTGCCCAGCCCCTGGGGACAGTGGGTCTGGGAGGCTGATGCTTTTATCCTGCAGCTTTTACCACAGCCCTTCCAGTCTGTTGGCTTGATTCACTCACCTGAGTGTAGGCATCCTGTAGGAGTGAGCACACCCTGGCATCCACCTGACTTCCATCTGCTGGCTCACATGAGCCCAGACTGAATGTTGGATGTGTCTGGTAGCCTTGAGCAGTCTCTGCTTCTACCTCCTGAATCTGCTCAGGCAACTGGATTGAGCCCTGTGACCATAAAGCAAAAGTCCTGAACTCAAAGGCTACAAGACCTCCT
The DNA here is from genome assembly GCA_013399895.1 of Serilophus lunatus. Taxonomy (NCBI): domain Eukaryota; kingdom Metazoa; phylum Chordata; class Aves; order Passeriformes; family Eurylaimidae; genus Serilophus; species Serilophus lunatus. The sequence continues at coordinate 71,787 of VXBA01001791.1, read as the reverse complement.
CCCATTTTTGCTGATGTGGAATTATACAGAAGGACATTGCATGGAAATCTATGCCATGATGGTGTCACATTTGGGTGGTATTGGCCTGTGCTATATTCTGTGCAGGCATTACATGCAAAGCCATCCCAGCTGGTTTATTCAGGATAATTTCAGGGGCTCTGTCATTGCTGGAGCTTCTCAGTCATGTTTTCTCTCCTCAGGTTGGTTTTGCATCTCAGCTGCTTGGACTTCACAGCCCTTTGACCTGGATAACTACACCAATGCCAACTGCCTGTGTCCTGCCACTGCCACTGGAGGGAAGTGCACAGCTGGGTTCTACTGCCCCACAGGGAGCCCAGAGCCCCTTCCTTGCCCTCCAGGGTTTTACTGCAATGCCTCAGGTTTGTGTTTTGGGGGACCACGAGTGATCTGGTTGGAGAGGAGTTAAAATTAAGGTATTATGGGGACAAGAGAATGTTTGCTATTTAAGAGCTCTTCAGAGGACACCAAATCTAAGTTCTACTTTTGAGTGATAAACCTGATTTTGCTCAGAATTTGTTGTGTGAAAGACTCTGTTTTTGTGACCATCTTTAGAGGACCAGTATGGGTTCATAGACCTGGCAGATCAGGGTCTCCTGTCAGACTCCACTGCAGAGCCTGCAGGTGCTGAAATACTGACTGATGCTTCAGTTCCTCCCTTTCCTTTTCAGTCCTTTCAGTTTTCTTTCAGTGTGTTCCACAGGAATTGTTTTATCCTGATACTTCCATAGGGCTGTAACAGTGCCTGTGAGATTCCTGCCTCTTCCAGAGGGAGGCTGTGAGCAGTGGTTTTTCCTGCTTTTCTCCCTTTGTCTTAGTGCTCTGAGTGCCACCATCCTCTCTGTGTTCCAGGTCTGTCTGTCCCCAGTGGGGAATGTGCTGCTGGCTTTTACTGTAAAGGGGAAGCAGCTCTCCCCAAACCCACAGATGGTGTGACTGGGAGCGTTTGCCCTGTGGGGACTTACTGCAGTGAGTATCCAGCACCACTGGAGATTTCATGTCACACAATGTCTGAAATACTGAAAATTTCATGTCATGTAATGTCTGAAACACTGGTGGGTTGTTTTGAGAGTGTGGTGGCCAACTGGCTGGGGTCTGACCAGGGTGCCCAAGTCCCAGATTCTCCCCCTAATTCTTCCCCTGGCCTGTTCCTTGAAAGAGATAAGGTGACATTTTTGTCTCAATACCTTTAGAATGTAATTGGCTTTCCCTCTGTGTGTTCATCTGCCCCTGAATGCAGTGACCTTGTTCTTTCTTTCATAGTTCAATTCTCTCTGTCTTGCTTCTGTTCTCGCAGCTGCAGCATCAGCAGTGCCCCAGCTGTGCCCAGCTGGCACCTTTTCCAGCCTCCCAGGCAGGAGAAAACTTTCTGAGTGCCAGCCTTGCCCTTCTGGCTTCTACTGTAAGGAACCAGGGCTCAGTGCCCCATCTGGGGAGTGCAAGGAAGGTAAGTGGTGAATGAACTGCACTTCAGGCTGACCAAATCTCTGGGGATGTGCTCAGAGGACTGAGAGTTTGTGTGTGTTGGACAAATTCAAAATAAATGTCTTTCTCTGAGTCACTATTTTAGACTGGAAAAGCCATTTCCCTGCTGGGAGATGAGAGAGCAGTCAGAGGTGCTGTAGTCTGCACAGGCATCCAGAGTTATGAGTTATGTTTCACAATATCCAAGTGTTATTCTGTGCTTTCCTTACAAGAGGTGGCTGCTTGTTCTTGATTCTTGAGCCTTCCTGTGGATCAAAGTTTAGAGACTTGCTGCCTTCCTTGATGGCTCCTTCTCTTTTCTGAAGGAGAACATTTTCTGTGTGAAAAGGCCATTAGAGTTTAAAACAGCTCAGATGTGAAAGAAATGGTAACTTCTGTGTATTCTGAGCAATTTAAATATTGCCATGGGAAAACTCTGATGGTCAGCAGGAAAACTTTACTTGAAGGGTTTCAATACCTGAAAGGAAACTGAGAGATCAATGTTGAGTCTTCACATTTTTGTCTGTATGACCTGTAAGTTTTCTCCTGTGTTCTGGGGACCACTGGGTGGTAAATTTTCCTCTAAAGAGTGCAGCAAGTGGAAAGCTTTGATACATGTTTGTGCCAGCAGTGCTGTGAGTCAGATCAATAGTTATTTAAGGTCAGCAGTAGGTTTATTTTTTGAGTGGCCAGTGAAATGCTTTGTGTGCCTGGGAGAAGCTGTTATTCCCTAATGAGCAGCACCTCTGTAGCTCATCTCTCTCTGATTTAGCTTTGTTCCCTCTGTGTCCCTGCAGGTTATTACTGTGACAGCCAGCAAGGGCCAGTAATTGATTTTACCCTTCACCCCTGCCCACAAGGCTTTTACTGCCCACCAGGGACGAGCAGGAGCTCTCAGTACAGCTGCCCTGCAGGAACCTTTGGACCAAGGCAGAAACTGAAAACTATCCAGGAATGTCAAAGGTGCCCAGCAGGAAAATACTGTGAATTCTCTGGCCTTGCTGCTCCAACAGGTGAATTGGTGTTCTGAGCATCCTCGTTCCTGCTAGAGAGTCATGTTAAGGGTTGGAGATACGACTCCAGGGTTCTGGTCTCACCTGAGGTGAACTGGCCCACTTTACTTGTCAAGAACTTCCTGAGAAAGAAAAAGATCCATTTTCCTAAGCAAGAAGTGAGAGAAGGACTGCAGAAATGAGAATTCTATGTATAATACCTCTTTAAAAAAAATCCAGTGGGGAGTTTTTCAGTATCAAACCTGTCTGGCATTTTGTTTTTCACAATTAGTTGGGTCTTTTCAGCCCAGTTCCCAAAGAACTAATCCTTTCATGTAATTGATGTGCATGGGATTAGTTTAGCAGAGAAGGAGGACAAAATACCCAGCAATGATATCTCTCCATTTTATATCCAGAATGTTTTTTCACATCAGTGCTAATGATTTTTCATTGGTCCTTGTCCTGAAAGTCCCTAATTCAGCAAAGGACTTCAATAGAATTCTTAATATTTCAGGATGTGATGAATATGATTCTAAAGAGAAGTGTGTGCTTTGAATACTTGTTGGGGTATGAAGGCAGAGCTAAATGAAGTGCTTCTCTACCTCTGAAATTTGTGTTTCTGTGCCTATTAGTTTAACACATTCATGTATTTTGTATAGATTATTCTGTTTTCTAGGAGATTGTGCTGAGGGATTTTGGTGTAAAAGTGGTGCCCGAGTAAGGAACCCCCAAGATGGGGAGTCAGGACTTCCTTGTCCTGCTGGTCATTACTGTCCTGAAGGTGGGTGCTCTGACACATGATTTTTTTTCATCCCTTGAAACTCTGAGGTGGTATTTCCTTACTCTAGTTGATTCTGCCAGGTGTAGCAGCCCCACTGCAGTGCCCTCCTGGCACATGGTCTGGCAGGGAGGGCAGGAGGAGTTTGCAGGAATGCCAGCCCTGTCCTGGGGGATATTACTGCAACGGCTCTGGGCAGGGGGCTCCCTCGGGCCAGTGCAGCCCAGGGTGAGTAGAACCAGCACATTTCCATGCTCTGTTGGTCTGGAAGGGGTTTTTTTGGAAATGCAGATGGTGTGTTCCTGGTCTTATGGCTGCAGGTACTACTGTGCCACTGGTGCCCAGACCCCCACACCCAGCGACGGCCTCTCAGGAGCTCCGTGTCCACTCAGTCACTTCTGTCCTGCTGGCTCCAGGAGTCCATCCCCGTGTCCCCCTGGCTCCCACCTGCCCCACAGCCATGGGGAGCAGTGCCAGCCTTGCCCAGAGGGTGAATACTGTGTCTCTGGTGAGGAGCCAGAGCCGTGTCCACAGGGTGAGTTAAGCTCCCACTTAAACCTCTGGTTTGCCTTTGACTTCCAAAGGCTGCTGGTTCTGATCTGTTCTTTCTTTCCCAGGGTATTTCTGCCCCAAGGGCACAGGTCTTCCAGTTCCTTGTCCAGCAGGATCCTATAACCCTTCCCAAAGACAAACCAGCTGCCTCCCCTGTCCTGAAGGGTAAGAGTGGGGCAGTGAGTTTAGGACTGTGCATTTGAGTAAGGGGTTATAGGAAATAATTGTGTATCATGGAGCAAGGTGTGGTGGGAAAAGGAGTTATTTTACCACTGTAAGGCACTTGTCTCTATGAGAAAGCAGAGCAACTTCTGAGCTCTGTTTCTCAACGCTGTGTAGATGATTGTGGGTCAGGAAAAGTCCTAATTCCATGTACAGCCATACTGAAGGGAATTTAGGCTGTTCAGAGCACAGAAACCATTGGCACCATAAACTTTACTCGTGTCTGGAGATAACAGAAAGTTCCCTTGGCAACAGGCTGGCACAGGCCTGTTGAAGGGGAAGAGGATCTTGAAAATCACCTGATGCTGAGCCTGGTTTTTCCTTGGGGGATTTATCTCCAATTACTGAATGGATTTGACCTTGATTAACTTTTACAAGTTGATGAATCACTGCCTGGATGTGTTATGACTCAAGTTAAGAAAATTATGTCTCTGTGGCTTTTGCAATTATGCCATCAATTTGGCAGATGAGGAAACAACTAAGAATGCAGTGATATGCATCAGCAGGTCTCTTTTCTGGTCAATACAGCACAGAGCTGCAGCCACATTACAAAGCTGGCCCCACCACTGATTTATTAAGTGGATAGAGTACTACTAAAACTTTCTGCCCTTTTGTCCTTTTTTTTCATTCTCTCTTTGAAACAGATTCTTCTGCCCCAGAAATTCCTCTTCCTTTTTGGAGAATGAGTGTTCACCTGGCCACTACTGCCCTGCAGGCACTTCTTCTGCAGCTCAGTTCCCATGTCCTAAAGGGACTTACAGCCCTCAGCCTGGAAGCAGCCTGAGGTCCCACTGCACCCCCTGTGACCCAGGTAAAACAGATCGCTCAGGATGGTGACAAGAGAATGTATGGCAGTGTATATGGAATGTTTTTGAGGTTCAGTGGGTGGATTTTGTGTGTAGCTTGCTCTCTGAAGTATCTTTCTGGGTTTTTCTGCCAGTGCTCATGGCATTGCTTTGCTTTCCAGGGCACTACTGTGCACTTGCAGGGCAGCCCCACGTTACAGGACCCTGCTTGGCTGGGTTTTACTGCACTGGAGGTGCCTCCAGCCCCACACCTACAGATGGTCTTCATGGGAACACATGCCCCAAGGGAGCTTATTGTCCTCTGGGCTCTGCCTTCCCACAGCCATGTCCTCCTGGGTATTACAGCAGCTCCTCTGGCAATACTGGGATGGAGGACTGTCTCCTGTGTGATGCAGGTACAACACTGAAAGAAAGATTTCAGCCATTTCTGGGGCTCCTGAGAAGCTGTGGTTCTAGGGCAGGCACTCCTGAACAACTGCTTTCTTGGAGAGAGGTGTTGGTAGAGGAAAGAGAGGCTAAATCTGCCACTGTTCCGCATGAGAGGGTACTCACTGTGAAGTGCAAGCTGAGAGCTTCCCTTTCCAGCCTTTCTTTAGATGCTTTCACACAGAGATGGCACAAGTGCTGCTTGTTCAGGCATGGAAGCTCTGCACCTGCAGCTGTTCCCAGGGAAAGCATCTCCAGGAGAAAAGATGTGGGTGACATCAAACATGATCCTTCAGTGAAGATTTCTTCATTACATCCTTCTTGTTTTCTGTCTTGTGTGGCCACTATCATTACAGTCTTTTTGTGGTCCCTCTTAATTTCAGGACATTTCTGCAATGGGACTGGGCTTGTGTCTCCAACTGGATTATGTGAGGCTGGATTCTACTGTAGTGGAGGAACAATTTCTCCTAAACCTCCCATGGTAAGCTGTGCTTGTGATAGTGTAAAATATCCTATCTATGGAGCTGAAAACCATCAGGTCACCTTAGTTCTTTTGAGTCTGGATTAAGCTCTCTTTTACTGCATTATCTTATCAGGTATATCTAGTTTATTGATAGTGAAAGGGGCCAGGGATGACAAAATACACCTGTCCCTCTTTGAGCTTTACATCTAAAAGCTGAGCAAAAGTAGTTCAGTGTTTGCATATTGATGCTGCAAAGCAGAGTGGAATGCCAGATCAGATTAAAATTACAGAGGTTAGCAGTGCCTGAGTGTGATTAGAATGCTGCACCTGTCAGCCCTGCTCTGAGGCAAAATACAGGAAGAATTTGTAAAGATGATAACTCAACAAGCTCCTGGCTCTGTGCCACAGCCCAGTGAGATTCGTTCTGGGAAGAATTCTGATCCCTTATTTTGGAAAAGGAGAGTTGTGCAGCCTTAAAGACTGAGGGGTGAGCACAGGATTTCATAATCTCATTCTCTTCACCATTAGAATGTGACATAGACCTTTTTGCAAGGCCACCCTCTGAGTCTGCAGGTAACTGTGGTGTTTCTCCCCAAAGACAACAGTCACTGGAGGGCCATGTCCCCCTGGCCATTTCTGTGGGATGGGGAGCAGCAGAGCCCAGCCGTGTCCTGCAGGGACTTACAGCCCCTCCTGGAGGATGGCACAGTGTCTGGAGTGCCCAGAAGGCTTCTACTGCACATCTGCTTCTGCAAACTACACAGATTGTCCTGCAGGTGGGTCTGACTGCACCTCCCCAATGGCATCTTGCCAAACCTCAGCCTCAGATCTGCTTCATTGGATGCAGCCAAGTGATAAATGTCAGGATGGGCCCACAATTATGGTTTGGGAACAGTCCTGCCCAGAAAGAGATGAAGGGAATTCCACGTGTGCAGGATGGGGATTCTTCCTGGCCTATTACCAGTGTGTGTTAACTGTTATGAAACCATCTTTTCTTTCTAGGTCATTATTGCCCCAGGAATACAGGATTTGCCACACAACATCCTTGTCCCCCTGGAACCTACAGCGAAGCCTTAAATCTCTGGGATGCTTCCAAGTGCCAGCTGTGTCCTCCTGGAAGGGTCTGTTCCAAACCAGGCCTAGCAAGACCAGATGGACTGTGCATGCCTGGCTGGTTTTGTCCACCTGGATCCACATCAAGTAAACCAGCATTTCCTGGGAATTACTCTGGTATGTAGGGGACAATATCATGTGATGGTGGTTGATTTAGAGGAGGATGTTAGTCACCTAAAGGACCTCATCAGGCTTTCTTTCCCTATTTATTGTCCTTTATTCAGTGCTCTAGTTCTGTTCTTCCTGAGCTATCCCAATAAAATAGTCTTTGCAATTCCTGTGTTTCAGCTCAGTCCATGTCTTTTCCAGGTGAGGCAGCCCCACCTTCTGGATCTGTTGGCTTGTGCCAAGCAGGAACCTTTTGTCCTGCTGGATCATTTCTTCCTCTGCCCTGCCCTCCAGGTAGGAGAAGAATCATTTTTCCTCCACAAGTTTGTCAGGTTGGAGTTTCTGTACCTATGTTTTCCCTCCCCTTTTGCCAAGATCCACAGGCAATCCCAGTCATGCTGTGACTGGCTCTGGTGTCTCTGGAATGCTGATCTTGGTTCTGCCCCCTGCTCCAGGTTGGTTCTGTGCCACCTCAGAGCTGGCAGCTCCCTCGGGTCCCTGCCAGGCTGGATCCTACTGCACGGGGGGCTCCACACTCCCAAACCCCAGGGATGGAGCAGTGGGAGACGTCTGTCCTCGAGGCCACTTTTGTCCTGCAGGGAGTTCCTCTCCATCCCCGTGTCCCCCAGGTAGGTTTGATGGCACCTGCTCCTTGCTGTCATTTTTCTGCCCAGTGCCCAGGGAGCTGCTGAGCTTCTCTGAGCTTGTGCCATTGCTCTGCAGCCCCTTGTTGGGTTGAGCTGAGTCTTGCCTGTATTCCCCAAGAGACTGCTGTTATCAGCAGGGGAACAGCCTCAAATTTAGTGCTGCTTTATTGGAACATCAGCCCTAAATCTGCTTTCAGACAAGAACTGCAGAACTGGAACCCACAGGCTGCTGTTGGGGAGCGAATCTCTTGGCTGAGCCCTTCTGAAGGACAGGTCACACAGAAAAGAACATGTAAAAGCCTCTGCAGCCCTCTCTGCACAGGGAGAGCTGCCCTTTATCAGCACCATTAAAGAGACAAAGGGTTAAGATGAATGAAAAACTGTGGAATGGTTGTTTTTTTCCTGGATTAGATCTATAGTTGCATTGAGCAAGTGGCTGCACTGCTCAGTCCAGACCAGAAATAAATTATGGAATCACAGAAATCACCTCAGCCATCAATTAGGACTAACCTCTCCCAGACCCCTCTTAAAGGACTGTCATCTGAAGAAGTGTTGGGACTGTATTCCCTTTGAATTCCTTCCTATCCAGCATCTTTTTGTCATCTTCTACGGGAGTAGCTGGGTCTAATGTAGTTAGAACTGTGTGAGCATCTTGTGCTTCCCTCCACAGCCACTCCCAGCAGAGTCTGGGAGGATGTGACAGTGTGATTTTGGTGGCTTTTAATTTCCAGGCTCCTTCTTGGCTCACCGTGGTGGTCGGTCAGCCCAGGACTGCCAGCCCTGCCTCCCAGGCTGGTTCTGTTCCCAGCATGGCCAGAGCTCCCCAGAAGGCTTGTGTAAGGAAGGGTGGTTTTGCCCAGCAGGCTCTGTGTCAGACCAGCATTCAGGTAGGAATTCTTTTGGGGGTCATCCTTTACCTGCAGGAGTTGCAGTAGCAGGATCTTAAAATCTGACTTTACTCACAGTTTCAGGTTATGTTTAGGAATAGAGAGCTATTGAGATTTAAAAATGCTTTCCAGAATATATTCCAAGTAACACAGGTTAAAGTAGTGGGTAATAGTGGATAAATACAGAAGGAGAGATAGGGGACCTTGCCAAGGCAAAAAACAAGCTGAAAAATATCCCAAAAAGAGTTTATTCCTTGTGATATTTTCACCTTTGCTAGAACTGGTGAGAGGGAGGTTAGATGGGATTGTCTGTTCTCCCTTTGACAAGGGTGATGGAGAGGTAAGTGTAGGTCAAATCCTGAAGAATTAAACATGGAATTTATGGCCCATGTGCCAGTGCAGACAGGCTGCAGCCCCTCCAGCTCTCTGGAGGCTGTTAAGGGCAGCACCTCAGCCTGGTGCAGTAACCTGTGGTGTTCTGGGTGCAGTGCCTGGGCTTGCACTGCTCAAATTTGGGGTTAGCAATGCTTGAAACAAAACTAAGGGCAGATTGCTCTTTATAAGCTTTTATCTTACTGCATCTTCCAGTTCTAGGATTGTGGTGCTGCTTCCTCTAGTGGCACTCTGAAGCTGTGCAGGAACAACCACAGCACTGATGGAGAAGTGTATTCCTTTTTTTTTTGCTCCCAGATTATTTGTGTCCTGTGGGTCACTACTGTCCCACTGGCAGCCCAGAGCCCATACCCTGTCCTCCAGGAGAATATCAGGACCAGGCTGGCAAAACCCAATGTGAAACATGCCCAGCAGGAATGTAAGTGCCATGGATTTGCTCCTTTCCTTAGGAGTTAACATGTGTATTTCCCTTTGCTCTGTGTTTGATTTTCAAGATACACACTTTGATGTGCCAGGCTGGTTTTCTTGTTTCTGTTTTCAGACCAACCTTCCCTATATTGTCACTTTCTGTACCACAATTCATGTACCATAGCAGACTCATCCTGGTAGGTCTGTCTGCTGGGATGGACAGGATGGTTCTGACACATTGCATCTTAGTTTTCCATTTGTTTCTTCCCAAATAAATTGCTTTCATTGTGCAGTCTTAGACTGTCATTGTTGTGCATAATATGTTTCTTAGCCTCTGGCAGAACAGAGGGAGAGCATTTGGATTTTTTGGCAGGTTCTGTGCCCTGAAAGACCATCCCAGTGATCTCCAAGAGAACATCTCACACGGTGTGGTCAAACCAAGGGAATGTCCAGCAGGATATTACTGCCTGCCAGGAACACAGGCTGCCAACCAGTACCCATGTCCAGAGGGCACCTACAGTAACAGGACTGGACTGGGAGACCCCAGGGACTGCAAGCCTTGTCCTGGAGGCACATTTTGTGCCACTGCAGGTGGGAATCACCTATGGATTAAACACAATCCTAGGCTGGTATCTAGAAGTGTCAAAAAGTGAGTGAAGTTTTGATCTCTGGAGCCCCAGATTAGAGATTCTTTGTGATAGTTCAAAAGAACATTTAAAATTATCTTTTGTAAGTTAAAGGCAGATGAATGTGTTCTTGTTTTAGCAAATATTATGAAATTAAAGCCAAACAGCTTGGGTTCTAGGACTCATTTGGTTTTGGTTGTCTCTTAGTGGAAAGACTTGTAATGTGAGGGTGATCTGGAAAGTTCTTTAGGCTGTTTGGGCTTTTAGCTCTCTGGTAATCAGTTGTGAGAGAGAATATTGAGAGTATAGATCAAGCTTTTAAGTAAAAGAGCTACTCACTCTGAAATCATCATGATGACAAGGCCTGTCTGGTTGGTTTAGCTCTGAAGCTGTGATTTATGCGATGCCCTTGGCTGGTCTGACTCGATGCTCCTTTTCTCTAGGACTCTCAGCTCCCAGTGGTCCGTGTTTTCCTGGGTATTACTGCACTTCCAAGGCACGTGTCCCCGACCCTGTCAGGGATGGGACAGGCAGCCTGTGCCCAGCAGGCCATTTCTGCCCAGCAGGCAGCAGCAAACCACAGCTCTGTCCCACTGGCACCTTCCTGCCTCAGTCTGGGATGGTTTTCCTTAACTCCTGTCTGCCCTGCCCTGCAGGGAGGTTCTGCCAAGGAGAAGGCCTGGCTGCTGTGTCTGGTGTGTATTGCACACATCTCACATCCTTTTTGACTCCCAGTTTGGGTTGTTTGCTGATTTTAAACCTGTTGCTGAAGCTTTTGTTTCTTGCAGGGACATGTTATGCCGGGTATTTCTGTGATCTTGGGTCCACTCAGCCAGATCAGAGGCATTGTCCCCCTGGCTTCTACTGTCCTGAGGGCTCTGAATTCCCAATCCCATGCAGCCCTGGAAGCTTCAATTCTGGCAGTGGGAAATGGCAATCAGCAGACTGTCAGCTCTGCCCAGCTGGGCACTCCTGCAGTGGTGAGGCTCTGGGGGTCACACACAGACACCCACCACACCTTTGTTCCTTCCAACCCCAGTCCTTAGCAGATACAGGAAGAACAAACCCAGAGCCACAAATCCTCTTTGGTTAGTGATGGTTTCTGCAGGATGGACACCAAGTATTAATGTCCCAAATCCTTTGTCTTCCAAAACTCCTGTTGGTTTCTCAGTAGCAGCCTCAGGTCACCCATAAAGCTTCTCATTTGCTGTTACACTTTCTTTATTCCTTGGCACAGCCACCTCTTCTGCGTGTCTTACATGTCTTTGGCCTCTCAGGGACGCAAACCCTCCTGGCAAACAGCTCTTGGTCTGGCCAGCAGCCAGTCTGTGCTCTGAGACAGCTGCTGCTCCTCAGAGGTTCTCACCATCTGCCTGCACAAGATTTTTATTTGTTCCCCCCAAAAACTGAAATATTTGTGGTCACACTCGGACAGTGGCAAATTCACCCACCACCTTCTATGAGACAAAAAGGCTTTTCCTTTCTCAAGTGAGGAACTGAAACCACAGGGAAGAAGTGACTTAACTTAGATAACACAAGTTTCAGCAGAGCTGGAACCACAACTGGGAGCCTCAGGATCCCAGCTGAGCATTTTAATTGGAAGCCCCTGTTTTCCCCAGGCATTTCATTCATTTTCCTGTGCACTAAGATGTTTTGTCTGAGGCTGAACTTTGCAGAATAGGTGCTTTCTGATGCTTGTTAGAGGTATATAATGAAGGAGATCATTATTTCAGGAGATAATGATTTGCATTGCGTGTGATCTGGGCAAAATCACTCCTGAAGGATCACGTCCTGCAGGCTGCTCCTGCTCACTGCCAGACTTCAGTTCCCCATCACTATCCACAAGCCTTCTCCAGCCCCATGGGATGTGCTTGTCTGTGTCTGCTTGAACTAACAGGGGAGGAAGGCTGGCTCTGATTTCCTATTACCTGTTGGAATATCTCCTGAGCAAGGTGCTGTTCCTTGTATCCCAGGTCCTGGAGCACACACTCCTGAGCTGTGCCCTGCTGGGTACTTCTGTCTGCCAGGGACCAACTTCAGTACAGAGCATCCCTGTCCAAAGGGGACCTTTGGCCCCAGGACTGGTGCCACCAGTGAGTCTGACTGTGAGCCCTGCCCAGCAGGTGAGTAGGGACTGGCCACAGGGATGTGCCTGGGAATGGTGTGGAAAACCTGAGTCTTCCTTGCCCCTTATTGACTCATCCACTGATCTTCTGTGCAGCTCCTCACCCTGAGGTTGTGTTCTGTTCGTTTTAGGCATGTATTGCTCAGCCCCAGGTCTGTCCCAGCCGTCTGGCCTTTGTTATCCAGGTTATCACTGTGCCAAGGGAGCCACCAGCCCAGCCCCCTTCAAACACAGGGTGAGTGCCAGGCAGCCAGCACAGCAAACCCACTGACCTGGGGACAAGGGCTGCTCTGCCACATCCTCGTGGCCTCAGATGTGGTATTTTCCAAGCATTACTGCTCCATATGGGGCTGCTCATGCCTTTTTCCTGCTGCCCTGGAGAGTCCCTCAGCTGCAGTGATGTGCTGCTCTTGATGTCAGCTGGAATATGTTACTGCCCATTGATAAATTCTGGCCAGACTTTAATTTCTGTGCCTTGCACTGGAGGGTGAAGTCTAAAATCTCCTCTAAAAGTTGGCACCAAGGCCCTTTGTGTGCCAGACATGCTGTTTATTTCTTTTCAGTGGCAGCAAACTTGTAGGATCTGCTCCCACGTGCCCTTCCCATGGCCTGTCTCTGTGTACATTGTGCCAAATCCCCTTCTGGGAACACTTCTTCTCTGTGTTTTTCTGATACAGGTGGAATCCTCCAGCCTGGCCCTGCCTGGCAATGACATCTGTCCCGTGGGACATTTCTGCCCCAGGGGCACAGGGTATCCTGTGCCATGTCCTCCTGGATCCTTCTCCACCTCCGTGGGCCTGGAGGCAGAGGAGCAGTGCCAGCCCTGCCCAGCTGGGCACTACTGCAGTGGCACTGGGCTGTCTGAGCTGGCCCAGACGTCCCTGTGTGACCCAGGGTATGTGACAGCAGCACTTGTTGTGCGTTAGAGCTGAGGGACAGCCAAACTAACGGATCCTGGGCCTTATTCTTAGCCCTTTGATTGGGATGTAGCATCTTCTTGGAGAGCTCAGTAGATGTTGCAGAGCCTTTGTTTGCCTGACATTCCATCCCAGCCTGATACATGTTTTTCCCCCTGTTTTCAGTAAAAATATTAGTATTAAAATATTTGTATTACAATATTAGTGTCAAAATATTAGTAAGTATTATAAAGAGTATTACAAATATTAGTAACATTACTATGGCAAATCCCTTCTTTAGCCTCATAATCACACTTGCTGAGAATTCAACCTTTTTTCCCTCCTGTGTTCCCTTTTCCCACAAGGTGGTGCAAGAACCAGGGACAAGGTACTATTTCCAGCCTGTGTAATGCCAGCAGGAGAGTGCCTTGGGCAGTATCTGTCCAGCTCAGGAGCATTCCTCATAGCAAGAGGCTACTGAAACTCGATTTTATATGTGAAAGAGAGTTTTAGAAGTTATTTCACTACAGTGTAACAAGATTTCATGGGGAGAGCTCTCTAATAACAGCTGGCTCTTCAATCTAGTGGAGAAAATCACAATGAAATTTGTCTAGAAGTCAAAGCTAAGCTTGGAATACAAGTGAGGGCTACATTTGGAAGGACTAAAAATTAGCCAGCAAACCAGATTTTTTGGGAATAGGAGGGATTTGCCATGTCCTAATTGAATTTTAAACATTCCCAGAATTTCCTTTAACCCTATAAAGGTATTACAGCCTGGCTGTAACAGTAATGATTAAGGTTTCTGAGCTGGATGGTAATGAATTGTAAATTATAAATGACCCTTAACTTCCAAACTCTGAGGTCCTTGTCCCCCAGCAGGCTGCAGTTTGTGCTGTGCCCAGGTTGATTTTCAGCACCTTGACCATGTAACATCCATCTCTCCTCAGAACCTGCTCTTCTGTCTCAAGAGGTCTTGCTTCCAAGCAAAAAAAAAGAGCAGCTTTGCTGGTCTTTCATTCAATTCTGCTCATTTTTCACTCAGTCATTTATCTTAAGGAATAGGAATTGTTTCTTCTTCAGAAATGACATCACTTGAATCCTTGTCTGCATGTGATGTGTTCACAGCTCTCATTTCCTTGTTGCTCAGCTCTTAGAACCATTTTTAATTTTTGTATTTCCTCATCTTTACTGGAATTGAGGGTGTGGGAGGGAAGTGGTAAAGGGAAGAGTCACTGATGGCATTAAAGCAGAGACCTGCAAGAAGACTGGGGATAAAAAGGGGCTCAGCAAAGGCAGCAGGTACTGAACACTTGGGCTCTGTTTTGAAGTAAAAATATTTCAGTTTTCAAAGGCTCTTCTTTCCAGAATGAGAACACTTTCTAGGCAGCCTAGTGCCTAAAAGCCTTCTGCCAGGATTTGCAGGTGGGCACTAAATTACAAATGTGGGGGAAGTTGTCAGAAAACTGAAACAAACTGCATTTTCAAGGGATGTCTCTTAATGTTACCTCCGAGCTGGGCTGTGAGCTCCTTGTTTCAGGTCTGAATTCTCTCTCTCCAGGTATGTTTGCCTGGAAGGAAACTCTGCTCCCTGTCCTTCTGATGGGATTCATGGATACAGATGTCCCAGAGGTTTCTACTGCCCTGCAGGCACTGGGCAGGAGCTGCCCTGTGAGCCTGGCACCTTCAGCCCCGTGCCAGGGGCAGGGGCCTGCCTGCCCTGCCCTCCTGGAATGGCCTGTGGAAGTTCTGCCACTGTGGAGCCCCTCAGCTGCCCCAGAGGTGAGGGCCAGGAGAGCAGCAGAACCCCAGATGGGAACCTGCCCGAGCCCTCCTGCCCGAGCCATCCCAGAGGTTCACTCAGGGAATGGGGGGTTTGCTGCTGGTTACAGCAAGCTCAACATGCCCAGATCTTTCCCCTGTGTCCCACTGCCCTCTCCATGTGCAGGTTACTACTGCCCAGGTGGAAGTGCTGTCCCTGTGCCGTGCCCCGAGGGCACACTGAGCACCTTGGAGGGGGCACCGGCCCCCAGTGCCTGCAGGCTGTGCCCCGTGGGGAGGTACTGCAGAGGAGAGGCCAACTGGGAGCCTGATGGTGAGTCTGGTTGATAACTCGCCCCACAGCACAGGGGTTGGATGTTCAGCATGCAGGGAAGTAGAAAATATCTCTGTGAACAGAGTGAAGGCTATTGGAGGGCACCCCTCACCTTGTGTCTGTGCCTGTCAGTCACTTCTTTTTCTCTGTTTCATTCTTTTCACTGAGCATTTATTTTGGATGTTACTTTTATGTTTCTGCATTCCTTTTCCTTCTCTCCCTTAGCATTTTCTGCTTTATCTTCCTTTGCTTTAACACTTTTATGGCTGCTCTTTCTGTCCTCTGAATAATTCCCCTCCCATTTAAGCACAGAGTAATTGCCACTGGGCCAAAATGCCAGGGTTGAATACCTGGAAAGAAGAGAGGCAGAACTCTTCCCAGAGGAAACAAACTGTAGGGAACTGGTTCGAGCAATGATAAGGTAAGCAAATGTCATATGAGGTCAGTGCAAGTAAAGGAAGAAAGTGATAGAGGCCAAAGGTTAATGAGAAGGAGGAAAGGCAAGCCAGAGGTGAACTGCCCAGGATATCAGCAGTGATAAAACAGGGTAAGGATGGTATTTGGCTTCTCTTCTCTGAGTTATCTGCCTATTTCTGAGGGCTTGAGGAGGTGCCTCCTCACTGCCTGCTGGTGTTTGCCACCCTCTCTGTTGTGCCCTGGCAGGTCTGTGTTCAGCTGGGTACTACTGCGAAGGAGGAGCCACCGATCCCATTCCACGTGGGACACCCACATTCCCTCTGAGTGGGCCCTGCCCATCTGGGCACTATTGCCCAGAGGGAACCCATTTCCCAGTTGCCTGCCCAGCTGGGACCCTGAACAATGCCACGGGTGAGTGTGAGCTCCCCCCAGCTCTGTCCTTGCTGGCAGCCGTGGTGAGCAGCTGCCCCTTGGCCACCAAAGGGTGTTGGCACCCTCAGCCAGGCTCGATGGTGGCCACGTGTTGCCAGTTCAGCTAAGTGCTGCTGATGCTGTTCTGAACTGGGGGTTCTTCCATCTCCCTCTCACTCACCTTTGGTTTTTGGTTTCCTCTCAGGTGGTGCCTCCCCACAGAGCTGTGTGCCCTGCTACCCCGGGTCTTTCTGTGCTACTGCTGGTCTGAGTTCTCCAACAGGACCTTGTTCTGAGGGGTTTTACTGCCCAGCAAACTTCAACTCCATCAGCCCCACAACGTTCCCCTGCCCTAAGGTACAGCAGAGGGGGTGAAGGAGGTGGGTCTCAGCTCTGGGCAACTGCCCACAGTGGCAAAGGTTCCCACATCTGATAGAAACCTTGATTACATCCACACAGAATGTTGCCCGAGGTTTTGGTGATTCTGGGACTCACCTTTTACACAGACTCTGAGTCTGGCACCACCTCCATAAAATCTTCTCCCTTTCTCTGTCCTTGCAGGGTCACTTCTGCCCGTCAGGGACAGCCCAGCCAACGCCATGCCCTGCTGGAGAGTACCAGCCAGCCACGGGCTCTGCATCCTGCATCCCGTGCCAGAGGGGATTCTACTGCCAGGAGATGGTGGCAGGAGACCCCAAACGCTGCCCACCTCATTCTTACTGTCCCACAGGTACACTGGAATTTGCATGCCAAGGGTTCAGATGTCCCGTGCCCCTGTCCCAGAGATGTACAGCCCTAATGTGTGGATTCCTGCAGGCTGGGTGCTGAGGAGGTGGCAACGAGCCAGTGTGTGCTGGGAGTCATTTGTTATGCTCTGATACAGCTCAAGAGCCTTGTCAGGGCACAACAGCCTCACTGAAGTTGCCTCTGTGGTCTCCCAGGCACACGAGTTCCTCTCACGTGTCCTGAAGGCACCTTCACTCCTGAAAATATGACTGGCCTCTGGAATGAGAAGGAATGTCTGCCTTGCTTACCTGGTCACTACTGCAGGTTATGATTCATTTCAGTCTGGGTTGGTTTTTTCACTTTGTCTTAAGCAGTTTGGCACCCTTGCTTTATGCTAAGTGGATGCTAAGGGCCTCCCAGCTGCTCTACCACATCTCTCTCATTCAAAGTATTGAAATGCAAGCTTAGACACAGCTTTTGGGTACAGAGATGTTGGATCTGTGAACCCTGGGAGACATGTCTAAGCACCCTGATGTCACTGATGTGGTGTAAAAAAGCATCTGAAAGAGACAGTAGGAAGCATTTATGAAAACATAGAAGTAATGGAAAAAGTTCACCCCAGTAGAAAATCAGCCACAAATGCATCTAAAGCAGTTTGCCCATGTTCATGAAATTTGGAACTCAGAAGTGCCTGGCTCATTCTAGTCATCTACATACCTTTTTAAGTGGAAAAAAATGGATCTATTTTCTTTCTCATGTCACTATAAGAACTTATTTTTCATTGCAAACTTCTCAGAGTTCACTGCATCAACACTTGCTCTGCCTCTGCACCAAAGGCTGTGTGTAAAATCTTGATGTTCCCTCCAGGCATGGGCGGCTGGAGGGGAAATGTGCTGCTGGATTCTTCTGCCTCGCTGGGAGCTCCCAGTCTGCTCCCCAGGGCCACAGCTTTTCCTGGCGCTTCCTGTCCGGGTGTCGCTGGGGTCAGGTGTGTGCAGGGCTGTGTCCTGCAGGTGAGTGAGGAGCTCAGCAGGATTTGGGGTTCAGAATATTGACCTGCACCCACATCCTCTTGCACTGTGTGTGGTGTTGCCTTCTCTGACATGGTCGTTGCTCGTTGGTTTCCTCTGATTCTGCATCTTTTGAACTGAGGTCAAAAGGGCCACCCTGAATTTATGGTGCTGAACTTCAAACTGCTGAGTTTGAAGGCTTCTGCCTGGGCACAGCAGCTTCCCAGCAGCTGTGTAAATGTTCTTTTTACAGCAAGACTTGCACGTTTTACTTCTATCTCCTTCCCATCCCTTTCTTCAGGTTTCTACTGTCTGGAGGGATCTGAGGTGCCCATACCATGTCCTGACAATACTCTTAGAGACCTTCCAGGGGCTGTGAAGAGGGAAGATTGTCTGCCCTGTCCACCAGGTCGCTGGTGCAAAGCAGGTTGGAATTTGGGAGTAAACACTGAGGGGAAGGGATTGGAGTTTGTTTTTAAGAGAGTTGTGTATATCCCTGAATGTGGTGAGACTGAATTTGAGGTCAGATATGACATTGTGGAGCAGTCCTGGCAGTAGGACACAGTAGCAATGAGTTCCTGTGTCTGTAGAGAAAAGAGGCACTTAACTCTATTAATATAAATTGCTGTTCCAGCAAATACTGGAAATGCAGCAGAGCCTGAGATCACAATCAGTCTCCAAATATCCCCATGTGCCACCTGTCAGAGGAGGGGGTTGGGTGGTGGAGGTGAGTTGTACACGGACAGTACAGAGGTTTAGGAGGCACCCAGGGAGCTCACAGAACAAAGGTGTTTCAGTGACATTGAAAATGACTCCTTAAAGCCTTGCTTTCTGTTATCAGGGGACTCGGAGGCCCATCCCTGTCCAGCGGGGCACTATTGCTTTGGAGGCAATGGCAGCGACCACGGCAGCCTCCCGGCACCTCAGGAATGCCCTCCCCAGACATTCCGCAGGCACCCGGGAGCTCAGAGCCTGGCTGACTGCCAGCCCTGCCCTCCAGGGTACCACTGCCCTCTGTCAGGTCAGTGCCAGGGGAAAAACAGCCCTTCCCCACCTCTGGAGCCCATTACAAAATTCCCTAAGATGAGACAGTCATTCATGTCCACAGTTGTGTAAGAGCCTTTCTCCAAAACTCCTCCTCTCCATCCAGCCTCCCTTGCTTCACTCCTTCCTCTTCCTAACAGGTCTGACCAGGTTTGAGGATTACCCGTGCCCCCCTGGATACTGGTGCCCTGGTAAAGGGGACACTTTCCTGTGTCCAGCTGGCACTTCCAGGATCCAGCCTGGTGCAAAGTCACTGGAAGAGTGTGCTCCCTGCTCACCTGGATACCATTGCCCGGATCCAGCACAGACAGGGCTGCCTAACACCCAAGGAGTACCTTGTAAACCTGGCTATGAATGCCCAGCAGGTGACAGGACCTTTGTTTTATTTATTCCCAGCCATTTCTGAGTCTGGATGGCAGATCAGCAGTCACAGACACAGCCTCTCGCAGCGACTCTGCTCCCATTCGTCCCAGGACATGATGACTCTCAGCCCTCCCTTCTGTTCTCCTTTAGCTGAGGTTGCCAAAGGAAGTGGTCTGGGCCTAGAAAAGGAGCAGTTACCTTCATGCAGGGCTAGGCATTGAGGTGCCAGCATGTTTTGCTAAACAACAAACTGGTTGCAACAAATCTGTGCCCTTTTTGAGAGCAATAGGAAAAGCACAGTGTTTATGGACACTTAATTAAGCCCCCTTGCTCTTTGTCTCCCCAACATAGAGTCTCCTGTTCTGGGTATGTCCCATATCACTGCTCCCCCTTTGTCCCCCCAGGTTCAGTAAATCCCAAGCCTTGCAGGCCTGGCCTGTACTGTGGTGCTCTCACAGGTGAGGCTTCTGTGTGTCCTGCTGGGTATCAGTGTCCTGAGGGATCCTCGACATACAACAGCCCTGAGCAGCTGTGAGTACCTGGCATGTTGGTGCGGCCACATTTCAGTTTCTAGAAACTCTGAATATTGTGAATTGTGCCTGGGATCAAACCTGATCCACAGTCTTTGTGCATTGTGTGAAAGCAAAGGAATCTTTGCAGCTCCAGTCACAGATTTGGTGACTGCTAAGACTGAACAGGGTGATTTTTGATTTCTACTACTTAAGCCTGAAATCAGATGAGAACCATTTCTAATTTTGCCCTCTGTTTGCACTGGTCACTGAACCCATAAATCAAACCATTTTCAGAGAGTTTCTCCCCACTTCCTGCCTTGTTTTGCCTTCCAGGTGTGTGTTTCCCTACTACTGTCCCCCAGGCAGTGCCCACCCAGTGCCCTGTGAAGGAGGGTCCATGGCCCTCACCCTGCCTGGTCTCAGGGATTCCTTTGGGAAGTTCTGCCAGGTCTGTGCTGCAGGGACCTACCGCAGTGCCCCTCTGATCACAGCACCCTGCCAGCCCTGCCCAGCTGGATTCACCTGCCCACCAGGTACCTGCAGGAGTGGGGCAAGAAACAGCAGCTTCAGCTGTAACCAGAAAGTTTTCACTTCTGTGTGGGCAAAGCTCTGGATTCTCTGCAGTTATAAAAGCCTGTTGTGGGGCTGTCACAGGGATTTGCCACTGGATTTGTTCAGTGGAAGAGGTGGGAGAAGGAAACAGAGATTTGTATTTAAATATGAATTAGATGGAAAAATGCTTGATTAACTTTATATATACAGATATGTGTATTTATATATATTTGTAGATATTTATTTTTATATGTTTATATGTATATATATGTGTGTATATGTTTAACTGGAATAAGCAGGCGGTCTCTGCCTCTTTCTCAGCACTGGCTGGGGTCCCTAAATGGTGCCTTTTCTCCAGGCAGTGAGAGCTACCACAAGCAGCCTTGTCCTCGTGGCCACTACTGCCCTTCCCTGGCACCTGCCCCCCTGCCCTGTCCCCCAGGGACCCACGGGAACAGCCCCTTTGGGAAGCACAGAGGGGATTGCCAGGCCTGTCCTGCTGGCACCTTCAACCACCTCCCTGCCCAGGCTGCCTGTTTCCCCTGTGGCAGCTCTTCTTCCTCTCAGCCTGGTGAGTGTTGCTGAGTGTGAGTGAAATTTCATCTCTGTTAAAACAGAGATTAAAAAGGCAGTCACCTGGAAATGTGATTCCCTCACATGGATTCATGATGGATCACAAGACTTGGGATGCTCATGGTCTGGGTGTGCTGCCAATGCCCCATTGCTCTTTCTCTGTCACACCCAGAAAGAGGATTCCATTTTCAAAGCTGCCTTTTTTCCCTCTTACACTGTTATCCAAGGATATTTGATTTCCTTAAAGGAAGGAAGAGAAGAGCGGCTCTACTAATTCTTGCTCTATCATTGCTTTGAAAGCAGTGGGGTTTTACCAAGAGTACTTTAGCCCTGAACTGGGGATCTTAGGTTAAGTGTAGGTGTGCCTTTGAGCAAAAATTGGGCACTGAGGGCATGATAGAAAGTGGGAAAGGGCTGGAAAACTGGAAGGTAGGCAGCTCTTCCCAGTAAAGAGTGCACATGCCTTACTCAGTGGATTTGCGGCACTGTTCCAACATTTCAGATCAGGTGGATTTGAGACTGTGGAGCCATGAGAGAGGGGCTTGGCAGCCTTGACTGACTGGGTCCTCACCCACTCCAGAGGCTTAATGTACAGTTTAATGAAGGGCTTGTCAAAACTGCTGCAAATGAGAAGCACCTCTAGTTAAATGGGTGGGGCAGCAAATTTCAGCAGAGGCACTAAAAGGAGCAGTGGGATTTGATAAAGGCTTTTGAACCCTGGAACTGCTCCTCTCCAGGGAGCACAGGTTTTGCCAACTATATTCCTCACCCCGATTACCACACTAAATCCAACCTTTTTCCCCAGGTGCCACCAGCTGTACCTGCCATGGGCTGAACCGGGCTTTCCAGCAGTCAGATGCCTCCTGTATCTGCCAGGCAGGTTATGTTTACTACAATGAGAGAGGCAAGAAAGACCCTGACAGCAACAGTGACCAGGACTGCCGACCCCAGGTGAAATTTGGCTTCAAAACAAACTTGCTTGACGTGCAAGAGAGGGAGAGTAATTCAGTGCTTTAGGCTGAAAATACAAATCCTTTAGGTGTTTTGTTTGAGACTGTTGGCCCTTCCTTGTAGGATCATGGCACTTGTCTTCTTTACCAGAATCTTGTGTGGCTAAATTTGAGCTCACAAGAGGCAAAGGATATTTCCATGCCAGGGCAACAGGGAGCAGCACTGTCTCATACAGGTGACAGATGCAGGAATTTAAGCCTCCTTATGGTTAATACCAAGTTCTTCATCAGACCTGCATGATTTGGATGGGAGGTGAAATTGCTGCATTCTTTCTTCTCTGCTTCCCAAGCTGTCCTTTCACCTTGTTAAAGGCTACTTTAGGAACTGCAATCTGGGCTCTGCTAAGTGACTTCCTTGGTGCTTTTCAATTTTGACTGGATTTCTGTAGAACAGAGATAAAACTTGTCCTCTGTTAGACAGCACAAGTCTTTGTCAGGCAGTAATTAAGCGAGTTGACAACACATGGCCCTACAAACAAAACACCAACATCCCTTATGATGCATTTCTGAAGGGTGGCAGCGGGGAGGGAGGGGATTTTGGGGATGCTGCATCTCTGTGGAAGCACTGCCTGGTTTCCCACGTTGTGTGGGTGTTGTTTTCCCAGGTGGACGAGCTCTGTGCCCCGGGACAGGTCCGTCTGGCAGCGACACGACGCTGTGTCGTCCCCGAGCGCCACGACTGCTCCCCTGCGTGTGGGAGGGCAGGGGGAGAGCTCCATGCAGAGCTGGGCATGTGAGTCTCACTCAGCCCAGCCTCTCGTTAACAAGCACTTCACAATTAGCTCCGACTGCCAGAGTTGCTGATCCCATGAGGTCATAGCAGGGCAGGGCCGTGGGAGGTGGTTTTGGGAAAGTTTCCATTGGTGGAGCTCCTTTGTGTGGAGGTACTGGCCTTCAGTCCACGGTCATTGGCCCCATTCCTCTGCCTGGAAAGTGTGCCTGTGTTTCCAACATTTCCTGGTGATTCTGTATCTTGGGTGGAAAAACCAGAATGAACAAGCTGAGGGTGGACAGAGCTCACATTTTCTGAGCTGTAGAACTTTTCCATGTGCCTCAGGTTAAGCCCCTCTAAAGTGGATGATGCTCTATTAGATTTAGACCAGAAACTAGGAAATAAACCCTTGTTCCCCCAAACACACCTTTAATGATCATAGAATGGTTTGGGTTGGAAGGGACTTTAAAGACCATCTAGTTCCAACCCCCCTGCTATGGGCAGGGAAACATTGAAGCTGGTGTTTGTCATATGATTACTAGTACTTTCTTTGGTGAATGAACTTCTGTATTGCAAAATCTCTTCCTGACATGGACTGCACAGAAATCTAGTGTGTCAAAATGATGCTGCATTCCTTTCAAACATTTTCTTAAAGCTGAACTTTAGGGAGGGACGTGCAATGCTCTGCAGGACTGAAGGTGGTCTCTGTTAGACACCAACCCAGCACTGTTAGATGACGGGGTGTCACATTTCAACCTCAAAGAGCAGACACAGATGCACAGGGGGTTGGCTCCATCCTGTTTTCCATGGATATGGAGCAGACCCCACTTGTTATGGGTTCTAGGATACTGGGGGCATCAATATGCTGTTCCCTCAGGGGTCATGACTAATCAGGACCTTTTGTCCACTCTGCAGATGTCACTGCAAGCAGTACATCTCTGCTGAGGAGCTCTGTGACCAGCTGTGTCTGCTGAGAGCCCCACGGATCTCCCTTGGATTTGGCATCAACAGAGAGCTGCTTCTGAGGATGAACGAAGGAGAAGTGAGGGTAGGGATGGGTAAGAGGATGCTTTCTCAGGGTGCAGGCCTGGGCAGAGCCCTTATAGATCACAGTTGGTAAAGGGATGATGCCTTATGGAGAAATTACAGGAGTAAAAAACCTCACTACAGACACTTTGTACAGCTGCAGTTAAGACTGGTCACAAACCAAGCTCTGAATTGATTGTGTCAGTGACCAGTGTTTCCCTCTGCTTTCCATAGGAAGTGGCCAATGTTCTGGGCCCTGATGAACACGTGCAGAACAGCCAGAGGGTGCATCTGGTTCTGTTCAGCCCCAGTGGAGTGCTGGGTTTCATTGTCTCCAGCACAGATGTTCTGGATGCATTTCTCATGGGTAAGGCTTGAGAGGCTCTGAGAGTGAACCTAAATCCCAGCCAGACTAAGCTGCTTGTTTCCTTTCAAGTTGGCACAGAGGGAATTTTTTATCAGATGTTCCAAAATATTTAGAAACTAGGGAGATACCTTATTCTGTAAACAGTGAAGACCTGCATGGTCAGCTCCATGGAAATGGGCCAAATAAAGATTTCAGGATGAGTCTGGATTTCCAAGGAACTTGAAGGAAACTACATTTGGAGAGAAATCTGTTGGCAAGTGCGTGCTGGCTCCTGATTCCACTTGCTGCTCAATTATGGTGGTGTGACTGAGAGCAGAATTTGGCCTTGTGAGCTGTAATTGCCCACAGATAAAAAATAAATAGTTCTTGCTTGCCAAGGGTTAGGTGTCTCCAGATGCTGCTAGTTTTGGAGGATTCATTCTGGATTTTGCAGGATTCATTCTGTTCTGTTGCCTGTGACAGGAGATTTTCCATCAAACCAGCTGCTGCAGAAAGGACATCGAGTCCAGAGAACTTCCTCCAAAGATATCCAGGCCTTGCCCTTGGTTCCTAACCCTGTAGTATGCTTGGAAGCAGGAGACACGATCCTTTTCCAGCTGAGCATCCATTCCCAGGGTGAGTGTTTCTGGGTGCGCTCCTTTTGCAGATCTGTGTTTCCAGACCTGCTCAGAGGAGTGACTCCACATGGGCAGCACTTCACACTCCTTCACACTCCTGCTTTCATGCTTCCAGGGGATCCTAGAACTGCAATTTGGGCTCTGAGAGGGGCTTACCTTGTAGCTTTGCACTTTTTCATTGGATTTCTGTAGAATAAATTTTGTTGTCTGCTGGCACAAATCTTTATTGGGCAGTAATTAAACTCATTGAAGTGAGTTGACACTGCACAGCCCTACAAGAGAGATGCAGTGACACAGTTCTTTGCCAGCCCGGTGTCAGCTGTCCCAGCTGAAGGGGGTCAGAGCTGCTGACACTGTGCTGAACCATTCCCAGATCGTGCATCCAGCCATTACCCTGTTTATCAGAAGCAGCATCTCTATAACAGCAACCCAAGATGGGATTTTGGACCCTTCCGAAGGCTCCACCACCTCATCCAGGAGACCCATCTCAACATCTCCTGGTAACACCTGGTGTGGATAACAGTGCATGTGTTAAGGGCAGAACTTGGGGGAGTCTTTGGCAGAACCAGGAGATCCTTGACAGAGAAAATCCCAAACTTTGCTGTGTTCAAGTGCATGTTTTTCACCATCATCACAGGTGGACACCAGAGGAAACTTGGATCAACTGCTGCCTTCGTTTCTTCTTTTTAGGTTTGCCCATGTTTTCCTGGAGTCTGGGACATATGTCTTCAGGGATAGCACCGTTCAGGAACACTTCTTGATTGTGACTGTGAATGAAGCAAATGTGAGCTGTGACCCCAGAGCTGTGTCCTTCCAACCTTCTTCCCTGTTCCAACTGGCCAGACACGGGGTTTTGAAGCAACAGGATCTGAACTTGGCTCCTAACTGGGCTGCTATCACAGGTACAGCCAAAACACTGAGATGCCAACCTTCAACCTTGAGGCTTAACCATGACCTTTTCTGTACTTCTTTAAGTGTGTTTAAACAAGCATTTTCTTTGAAAACACCACCAAACCACGGGTTTTGTCAGCCTTAATCCCCTTCTCCCGTGGAGCTCCTCTTCCCAAAGTTCACTGCTCTCTGGCCAAGAACCTGCCTATGTAGGAGCTGAAGTGGTGAGAGAGGGAAGAAGCAGTCCCCACACCCTGCTTGAAGAATTCAAGTAATTGAGGGTGCTTTGTTTTCCTTGGCTTGAAAGCAGAAAGTGACACTGTGTTTCCATGATAAACTAAACTGAAGGTAAAGACATCATTTAAAAGTTGACTAAAGGCTAAACACGAAGTCAGTTAAGGTCTTTCCTCAAAGCCAGGCCTCTGTGTGAGTGCTGTGCACATACCAGTCAATCAGTGAGAGGCCAATAAACAGCTGAAAGGACAGTGGGGCTTGCAAGTGTGATCCTTGGCTCTGTCACCTCAGCTAACCAGTGCTGAAAACACTTTGCTTGTGCCCTCCATGCACCAATCAACAGGAGAAAAGCAGAAGCCTGTGTAAGGAAGAGGAAAACTGCTTATATTGCTTATAAATATTGGGGGTTTGCAGGGTGCACAGTGTTTTTTCTGTGTTTCTCACCTCTTGCCATCTCCCTTCTGCTTCCCCAGCAATCCTCTTTGTTCTGGGATTCCTCATTGTGGTGCTGACAACCCTGGCTATAGTGTTCCAGCCTGCTGGCCCCATCATCAGCCCCCTGAGAGGCTGGAAGCCACGATGGAGAAGCCTGGGGGAGCCACACATCCCACCAGAGTACATCCTCCTTAAGGACAGGTAAAGACCAGCCTTTGCATGGGAGGTATTGGGAGCTCATGAAAATCTAGACAAGGAACAAAATCCTTCTGCTTGATACTGCAGTGTCTGATTTTACTGAGAAGAAAGAGATCTTTCCACTCTCTTCTGTTATTCCCTCTAGCCTTCAGTTTTATCAGACACTTGGTCCTCGTGGCTCTGGAGAAGATGCTGTTTCTGGAGAGAAAGGAGAGGTACCTCATGCAGGTGAAGTGCTGTGCCAACCCAGATGTTCTCATCTGGCTTCTTCCCACTTACTCCCCATTCTGTGTCCTGTGTTAACTCTGGTGTGATATTCTGTACCTGCCCACCCAGAGCTTTCTGCACACACAGAAGGTCACACAGGCATTTTGGCTGCTCTGCACTCACATGTTTGTGCACATTTACACAGGCACACACACTTCCATTCTAGGTTCCTTTGGTCTCTTCAGCTGGGGAATGTAACCCTCTGTCACTGGAATAGGGTTCAGTTTTCTCCCTTAGGAAGTAGCAGAGAAAGTGGCCAGCCCTGAGATGCCCTTTAAAATAACAGCAAGTCTAAATGACTGGTAAACAAAAAAAAAATCTTTACAAATAGATTCCTTGGCTTCTTCTGTTGACCATTCTATTCTCTGAAGGATTGTGACTCCTGGACCTTGTTTGCCTCCTGGGAATGACCTCATCCTGGGAATTTCAGGATGTTCAGAGGCAAGAGCAGGTCCAGAGCCCAGCAGATGGCAGCATGAAGTGATGCTGGGAACAGCTCTCACAGCAGCAGCATCCTGACAGCTTTCTGGGCATGTTGGGAGCTGATAGTAACGCCCTGTCATCCTCCCCCTCGCTGAGGAACGGGACCTTCTCCCACACCTCTTGCCTCACAGCACACAAAACGCTGGTTTTCCCCATGGACAGGCAGTGCCCTGTGTGGGAAATTAAGTCAAATAGACCCGTGGCCAGTGTTTAAGTGTGAGCCTTCCCTGGTGTTCCAGGAGAGCCCTTGGCACTGAGGGTCCTGGAGGATTTCAGCGTTCGCACCCTGTATGACAAGCTGGAAGATCAGAACTTGCACCTGGCATCTCAGCTGGCAAAGCACAGGATGGATGTGTTGAGGTTTTACAACGGGATCAGCCACCGGATTCAAAGTCTTGTGGTCAGTGGGAAGAAACTCTTGAGGGAAGGGAGCCCTGGCAAGATAAAATTTGTTAAGATGATTCCCCTGAAGTGGCAGTTTGTTGAGGGGCAGTCTTAATCCTTTCAGTGTGTTATTTTGGCATAAAATAGTTTTGGTGATACTTGTTTCTGTATGGGAGGCTGTGGAATGGGTGGATTGCAGAGCACCACTGCTGGCAGAGTGTAACTCTGCTGCTCTCTGTGAACAGGACATGGTGCAAGAACTGGACTCTGAGACTCTGAAAATGGTTGCCAGGCAAAGGGTTTGTGGGCACAAACCTGCAGACAACAGCTGGGCAGCAGTGGGTGATGAACAGTGTGAGGAGCACTGTGGTCACAACTTCCAAAGAGGTGAGAGAACCAGAGTGCAGAGCAAGGGAGGAGAGGAGTGTAAGGGTAGCAGCAGTGAACAGGTTAGAAAAAGACCTGGCTCACAAAGAGATCTCACAAGACTGTGTCTTTCTATGTTGTTGTCCTGTAAGAGCTGACAGTGTGTCTTCATGGGAGTTCAATGAGAGGAGAGGTCTGTCAGCTCAGGAAGGGATAAGCACAGAGTTAATTGGAAATGTACAATGTGAGGCATCTTATGAAATTTCCAAATAAAGGTCCCTGCTCTTGGGGTTTTTTTCTGTACATATTTACAGTTCTTCTTCTGTAGAAGCCCTTTTAAAGTGTTTTTTGGGGTTATTAGGTGCTCCATGGCAAGAAGTGATGCAGTTAATGAAAACCCTGGAAGTGCTGCTTGGGAATGCTCAGTGCAGGAGTGGAGCTGTGGGACAGGAGATGGAGCAGAAGGTCCAAGCACAGGATGCAGTGGCAGTTGTGCCCTCACTGGGCAGCCTGGCCAGTGGAAGTAAATCAGAGGCATTGGAAGGGCAGGTGAGGTGCAGGTGTCTGTTACTGGGCCATCTCTCAGCTTTCTGCTGTTGTTCCACTTACCCCTTCCTTTAACTCCTGAGCCCTTTTTATCCCACAGGACCACGAGCTGCCTCAGCAATGTGAGTTCTTCTGTAGGAAAGATGCCTTTTTCAGCTCTCCTGGACATGAAGAGCATGGTAAGGGCAGTGACAGAGCTGTGGGTACTTTCAGAGATCACAGAAGGCTGATTCAGTGCAGTCTAGGGTAAGAGGGGATGTGCATGTTTGCTAACAGAGCAAATGTACAAATACTTATTTCCACTTAAGCTATTTCTTACTTGCACATCTTTTTTTTTTTTTTTTGCTGAGGTACCAATTCAGGGAAGCCACTTCTACCTCCTCTATTCCTCAGTAAGGGAGAATTCGAGGAGTTTTCACCCCTACAGACCTTTTACACCTTTATATTAAGTGACCACCTGTAGGGAGGAGACTGAGTGTCATTCCAGGGGTCAAATGCCAATATGGGAAGGTCAGAATGTTCTGTACCATCAGTTCCATGATCCTCACACCTTCTGAGTGGCTCTTCTTTCTGCTCAGTGCAGTATTTCCTTGTTGCAATCATCCAGCCATGAAGAACCTCTTCTTTTAGGCTTAAAAGTGCATCATTTCTTCAAGGTTTAGATCTCCAGTTGCCTTATGTGACTGAGCTGGAGGTGGAGGGCCTGGTAGCAGCTTCTCCCCTTGCCAAGACCCTGTGTGAGATCAAGGAAGCTTTGGTGAATTTGCAGCAGCCTTCAGACCTTGGTATTTCAGGTAATAAATCTTAGACTGATTGCAGCTTCTGTTTCCCTGTAGTGAAGAGGATTGAAGATTACAAAGGTGGAGAAGTCATGTCTCACCCTTGGTGCCTGGTGAAACACTCACACCAGTGTCTGCTGTCTTTCATTAGAAAGAAGTCACCAGGAGGTCAATAAGCAGAAAAAAAAGGCTTGACTGATTCAGTAATGTAGCTTTTTTGTTTCCTTCTTTCTTCTGCTGAATTTGTTAAAGTTTTTCTGGTCATGACCAAAGGTTTCTGAGGAAAATGTTGTCATACAGCCAAGATCTGTAATCTAAGGAACCAATTTACCAGCAAGGGATTAAGGCAGCTGGATTTCTTCACGTGTATTGGTTTATAGCAGTAAATACAGAGTTAAAATAATCAGGGTGTCTTCTGAACTGAGCATTTTCCTCAAGCAGTTGCTGAAAATTTTTAGGCTGTGACGCTTAGGGTTTGAAATTAATAATGGTGTGGGTTTGGTGTAATTATGGGTGGATCATTTGCATTATTTTGCAATTCAGATAGAGTGAGTTTGCAAAGGCCTGAATCTGCCATCGATGTGTTCATGCCCTCGAGTCACAGGGCAGGTCCTGTCCTGGTTTGTGCCCTTTAGATTAGTGGTGGCACAGCAGCCCCCTGATGCTGTGCACTGAATTTCGACTCTGCTTTCATTTGGGATTTCTCTAACAGGCAGCAAACATCAAACAAGCTCAGCTTTCCTCTGAGCTGCTGGATTGTGGGCTACAAACAAGGATGAAGCTCTGCTGCTGCAATAAAGAGGAGCTGCACTGCTCAGAAGATTCAAGAGACAGAAGCAGAAATATTTCATCTTCTGCACAGTGAAATAGCCACCAAATCACTTCCTTGAGGAACCTAGACTGTCCTTGGCAACAGCTAGAGGTGGATTGTTCAGAGTGTGGCTGTGGACAGAGCTGCTTTACCTGAAGTATCAGAATAGATATGTATTTAATTGAGGATGTATTTGGTCAAATACATAATGAGTAATCCATGTTCTGTTTGCTTAACCTTGAAATTCTTTCATATTTGTCTCGGATTATCAATAATTTGTAGGCTGGAGAAGGAAGCTGAGCTTCTTGACGCTACTGATTTTATAATTTTCATTGTTAAGTCAGTAAAGCAGGAAATAAAAGACCATGGGTGTCATAAGAACTCAAATTTATCAGTGTATTCTGTACAGCTTTTATGATCTCTGATGTGAAGGATGTTTCTGAGTTTTTCAGGTATTTTAGAGCCATACTTTTAAGCCTTGCCCAGCATCTCTACATGTGTGCATGTTTTCAATAGACTCATGCTGAGCTCACCAGGTTCTATTGGAAGAGACCCTGAAGGTCTCTACAGATGTGATTTTTGTGAGCAAAGAGTACAATTAGACCATTCCTGTAGTAGTGGCTGCAGGGATCAGTGTAGCTGCTGGAGTCCAGTGCTCTGAGAGCCTGAGATTAAACTGAAATTACCCCTCCTACAATTCTGCTTCTCTTGCCCACACGAGAGCAGGGAAACCTGGCTGTGAAGAGGGCATTGTTTTGTGGAACAGGAGCAGAATCACCTGCTCCATCTGTGCACAATATTCCTCAGCTCCTGGAGAAGTGCAGCAACATGAGTTTTCTTGTCTGTGAGCCAACACAGTCCCTTGGCAACCCCAGGCAGGACTGGGCTCCAACAGCAAAGCCTATTCTCTTCTCTCTGCAATATTTACTGACTTGCTTGTGTGTGAAGAGGTTTGTGACCCCACTCCTTCCTGGTTCCTAGACTCAAACCTGTGTTTTTCTCCTTCTGCCTTTGCACAACCACGGTGGGGATTAAGAGGGTGAGACTTCAGTGCCCAGGAGCCAAGACAGAAGCCCTCAGGTTTGCTTCCACTCATGGGAGTGTCTGGTGCATCCAGAGGAACTGCAGGATATTTTTTGGCCCTCATCTGCTCATTTTGGTGGCTCCACATTTTCTGAGCTTCCTCCCAAAAAACAAAAGGTTTGGTTTTGCTCCTTTTGTAACTTCACTGTAGGGTAATTTGAATGCTTTACTGACACTTTGAAGGGAATTTCAGAAAATGCAAACACCACAGAACACCTGTAGCCCACTGTGATTGCCTGTTGTAGAATGTAGTAGTGGGAAAAAAAACCCCTATCATTGCTCTGTTCATTGCTTTCTGTTTTAGGTTATCAGCAGATATGTTTATAACAGTCCTACATGGAGGTAAGAGTCTGCAGTGCTTGCTGTCCCTGATATCCACAGGCAAATGTGGTACCCAGCAGGTGATAAAGTTATCTTCTGTGACTTGTTGTTCCAGATTCTATTTGTAAAAGGCAGGGTGGAAAGCAGTAGTAAATACAATTTGTCAAATTTTTATTGTGGCAGGTTTTCAATGAATATGGGGGGTTTTCTGGTTTTAAATTGAAACAAAGATACCTGTGTGGCATTTTGCTCAAAGTTGGGTTTTTATTTTTTCCCCACTCTGGTTTTCTTAACAAATACACTTCAGTTGTAAGTAACAATTCAGAATTTCAAAATGTTTTGAGTCTTATTTGGGTTTTTTCCCTTCAAACTGAAGAATCTCAATGGAAAGACCAGAATTTCATGGTGTTTCTCTTCACACTCTGTTAATAATTCCTTGGGGAAAAAAACAAATAGAAAGAGGAGTGGTGCAACCATTAGATTTATTCCATTTCTGAAGTATTTACTGTTGAAAGCTCATTTCCCAGTGTTCTATGGAATCTCCTGGAAGTCCAGCACTGTCTGGAGTAGCTGTGAAGTCCCCTCACATTCAAAGGGGGCTGCTGATAAGAGTGATGGAGTGCAGGGTCACTTAATTTGGCATCTGGAGAAGGGTCACAGGGCTGTTGGCTTTTCCTCTGCTGCTTTGACTTGTGCCTCTCTCAGCAGAAAATGAAAAGGCCCTTTTCAACATCCAGTGTAAAGTTCAGCCTCTCCTGGAGAGCATCAAACGCTGCTGTGGCTGTGAGGAGGAAGGTATGGTTGGGTTCCCAGAGGAGGAACCTCTTGGTTTAGGGCTCTGTGTGGCTCTGAGGTGTGAAATGAGCTTCTGCTGGTTCTGTGCTCCTGTGTGAGACTGGGGTCAAGCCTCCCAGTGTGTCCCCTGTGTCAGAGACTGTCCCTGATGATGTTTGTTGCACTTACAGAGGCTTCTCCTGGCTGTGCTCATCACCTGGTTAATCCTTGCCTCCAATACACCCAGATACAGAGCTTTTAAATGCTGTAAGGATAAAATATGCAATGAAAATACCTAATGAAAACATCCATCTGAAGAAAATATCTCATGAGGGTAATTCGAGGTGGCCCTGAATCACAGTTCCCAAGGAAAACGCTCCCAGCATTTGGGCATTTTTCAGCTATGGATCATCTCTGCAGAGCTGAGACACCTCTCCTTTCACTGCCACAGCTCTTTGTAGCTTCCTGCCCTTGAATCCTGACCTACAGCTCTGTGTGTTGCAGGTGAAATCGAGCTGGCAGATGAGCATGGCCAGGTGAAGAACTTGCAGCAGAACCAGGAGCTCTACGCGTCGCAGCTCCTGCGTGCGAGGGAGCTGTGTGTCCTACTCAAAGTCACACGTGTGTAAATTTGCAGACCTCTGCTTTTATTTTCCTTGATAGCTAAAGAAATACCCTCCCACAGGTTGAAAGTTAAAGAGGGATTGTGTTCTGGATCCCCAGCTTGACCTCTGAGCAGCCTTAGCTCCGCTCAGAGGCAGTGGGACCTAATGATGTCGAACACTTACTGAAGACAGAGCTAAATACCAGAAATTGGGCTCTGAAGTTAAGGCTGGTTTTGAAAATTATCTAATGGAAGTGAGAATTGCCTTTCTGTATGACAGAGATTTCCTGATAGTCCCAGTTCTACCTTCAGGCAAAGTTCTTTTGAAAGTTTCTGGGTTTAATCCTGTGGTTTGATCCCTCACAGGACACGAAGGCTCCCAAGTTGTTTTCACACCACTGCTGAAAGACCACAGCATTGTCACTCCAAAGTTCCTGGGTATGAGCCTGAAGTAGATGTTTCTATAACCTTGATCTCAAACATGGGAGGAGAGAATAACCTTTTAGTTGTGCTCCTGTGGGAGGAAGAAAAGTCTGAAGTAATGAGGTTTTTAATTTACAGGCAAAACAGGAAATCTCTATTTCCAGAACTAAAAAACTCTAAATAAAGGAGAAAATTATTCTTAATCTCTTTTCACTGCGTGTGAAGTCCCAGAGCTGTGGATGGCATGGTGTGTGCATGGAAGTACAAGAATTGCAGTGAATCTTCTCTTGCCAGCTACTTTTTCTCTTCTCTCTGCAGCTAAACTGGGGAAACCCGAAGATTCCAAAGTGAAAACCAGAAAATATGGCAAAAAACCCAACTTGCTTTTGGGAGTCCCATCCCCAGAAGGTGAGCCCCCAACCTGGATGAAATCAAAGCCTAAACTTTGAGTCCTCAGCACTGTCCATGAGTGTGTTGTGTTTCCACCACAGGTAAAAGAAGTCATTCACCTCAGGGCAAAAAGAATAAAACTGAGGCTTCCACTTCCAAAGAAACCAGGAAACACCAATAATGGCAGATGGAAGGAGATGCTTGGTGCTGGTCTTAGAGCCATCTTCATGCTTGATAGTTTATTCCTTGATGATAAACTGAATTTATTGGGTGGTTGTAAGAAGCCTGAAATAGAAAAATGCCTCATTTCTGAGAAAATGGTCTCACTAACCTAATTCAGCAGTGATTCAGTTTATGCCAAATAACTCTGCAAGTGAAGCTTTGATCCTCACAGCCACTGGGTGAATCACAGACATTGGCAGAAGGACAAACAGAAGACCCAAGTTTACCTCTAACATAGTAGCTTTATTTCTGGAAACACTGAAGTCTTCAATTAACAAGTTGTTAGTACTGTTACCTCACCAGCTTCCATAAATAACTTTATAACTCTTGAGATAACTCATATCTTCATAGCATGGACCCTGTCCCATCTCTCACAGACCTGTTGATTCATCAATCCTCTTGATTTGCTCTGCTGAGCACTTGTATATAAACCACAATGGAAAACATATTAAAACTGTATATAAAAATGCATATCATCTTGCAAAACCTATAGATCAACCTTTCTTCCTCGAAGGGCCTCTTAAAAAAATAAAAAAGGCTGTAAAACTTAA
Organism: Serilophus lunatus; assembly: GCA_013399895.1. Taxonomy (NCBI): domain Eukaryota; kingdom Metazoa; phylum Chordata; class Aves; order Passeriformes; family Eurylaimidae; genus Serilophus; species Serilophus lunatus. Next base: position 37,669 of record VXBA01001791.1, on the reverse strand, counting down.
TCACCAAGAACAGAACTTTTGTCTCTACAACACCCAGTGGTACATTGATCTCAGATAAATTCACAGTTTTAAAGTTGCAGCACTTGGTTTCATGTAAGTCTTTTGTTGATGAAAATATTTTGAATTAAATAAAATGATCTCCAAAATCTATTTTTAACTGTGACCCCCAAATAAGCAAAGGGCTGTTGGGACTCCCCAGTGAGATTCACTGTGAGTGATTCACAGAGTGAGATCTGTGTTTGCTTATGGGACTATTTAGTTGTTCATGGGAAAGTGGTGTCATATTTTCAGCAACAAATTGATGCTCAAGGGAAGAAACCAAGCAGGATAAAATCTTATGTTTGAGTAAGTTGGGTGTCCAGTCATTAGAAGAACTGGAAGAAACTTGAACTGAAGAAGGGCAAAGCTGGTTTTCCTTGTTGCCTTTTACTGACTGGGAGTGTTAGACCCTGAAAGAGAGAAACCTGGAAATTCCACTTATCTCTACCAAAGGAAACAGGCATTGATTCCCCATCATCTCCCCCTCACCCATCTGTCAGCCAGTGCAAGTTCTAACGAATCAAAGCCCAAAATCCCACAAACCATGCCCTGCTCCCTGTGAGAAATCTATTGCAGCCCATCACTCCTACACCTCTGAGCCACAAAGCAAACAACTCCTTGTTTCATGGTTCCCAAACCACACCAAGTGCACACCTCTGGTATCCCTAGGGGCAGAAAAGCTGCTAATTACCCCATTTCTCAGAGCAAATTTGCCAAGGCAAACAGAGATAAAGTGGAGAAGGTGGCATTGGGGAAAGCTGGTGGTTTCCATGAGCCCAGCTCTTACTAAACTCTCCTGGAGAGCCCAAGTGCGTGGGTCTGACCTCTGTGAACGGCGCCAGGGAGGTGTGAGCTGATAACTGGGTTGTGGTCAACAAGGAAATCGACCTGTTGTGTGGGTCAAAGGCCTCTTGTAGCTCTGGGTGTTGAGGTCAGACAGGTAAAACTGTTCTCCAAGGCCACTTGCCTGAAGCACTGAGCTCTCCAGGATCCGCGGCCTGAGCTGTCCTGAGTCATGGAACATTCCCAGTTGGAAGAGACCCACAAGGAACATTGAGTCCAGCTCTTATGTGGATGGCCTGGAATGTTGAAGGCAGGAAGGGTGCATGACCACAGTCCTTTACAACCTGGGCTAAGAGCCCTTTGGAAAAGGGCCATGCAGTGAATATGCTCACAAGTGATACCAGAGGAAAAAGGGAATGTCTGTGGGTTGGATTTGCATTACAGCACTGCTGCACAAGTCAGGAATTGGAACATAAAAAGCCATGGCTCTCTCTTATTACTTCTGCTGGGAAGTTGGATTTGCTCCACATACATGAAATTTTGATATGTTTTGCTATAAATGAGGTCAGGATCTGAGGGGGGTTTGTTTGGTCTTGTCAGAGGAGCCAGAGTTAATTTTTCCTCTTGTAGCAAAAGAAGGGTTGTACACTTGGTAAACAATCATTGACCTCTTTCCTGGGGAGATCGTTTTAAATTTAAGATGTAAGTGTTACTTGATCCATAAGTCCACCAGCAAATGTCTCCCATCAATGATTTACCACCCTAAGGAGTTTTCCTGCAGAGTATTTACCTGTATTTTGTAGGTCAGCAGTAACTAAGAACGAGGAAGACTTTGTAGTTCTATAAATCCTTTGCTTACCTTGGCTTCTCCACCCTCTCTTAGCAAACTGCAGCTCCAAACCCCTTAGCTAAGCTCAGAAGGAGAGTGTTCGTGCAGAGAATCACCTCTCCTGGGTTTTTCCTTTCGTGGCCCTTTTTTTTTTTTTTATACTTCCTGACACCTTTTGAGGCTGGGTTGTGGAGATCCTGAACTCAAGGAGAAATTCACCTTGAGGAGGAGTTTAATCTCAGCACCAGGCTGGATCCAGCTGTGATCTGAGCAGGAGGCTGGGAAGTCAAGCATCTCCTTCCTCTCTGAGTTTATGTTCAGCCTCATTGGGTGGTTCTGGGGGGAGTGAGGGGCACTCCTGCATCCCAGTTGATCTGCCCAGTAAAGAAAGCTCAGCCACAGCTGGGAACTGGGACATTCTGCCTGTTCAGCCTGGAATCAACTTTCCTCCAAAGCAGCTCAGGGCTGGCTATTCCAGACAGAAATACAGAGTCATTCAAACCTAATCTAGCAGAGCTGGTTTGAGACCCTTGGGAGTTTAGGGCAAAATTCCTTTCAGCCACAAAGAAGAGACTGGTTCTAGCCAGGGCTGTGGAGAAAGCTAAGACATAAAAATCTCTGCACAGTCGCCAGAATGACTGACCTGGACTCCTGAAATAACATTGTCCTCCTGACCTCACCTGAGGACATGCACCTGGAAATGGTAGCTACCTGTAAGTACCTGCTTTCCCAGGTTCTGCTGATAAAGCTGTTAATGGTGGGTTTGAGAATATTTGGAACCCTGGTGGAAAAATTGGAGCTGGGATTATTTGGACTGTTAGCACAGATTTGTGCTGTCCTTGCTCCACCACTCTTTTTAGGTGGATGGAGCCAGGTGACGGCATTACATCAAGTTGTAGCTCCAAATCTTGCAGGGAGTGAGGCCTCCAAAAAGCACATGGACATCCTGAGATGAAAGGTTTAGTCAGCAGTCTCCCTGCCAGCACATCCTTTGTGTGACAGGATGGTAACTCATAAAACTCAGGACTCATAAAAAAAGCTGTTTCTGAGCCCTTCCAGGTCACAGACACTTCATTTATGTACCAGACAGACACAGGTCAATTTTTCTGGAATAAAATCCTCATCTTGACTTCAGTTATCATCTGTTACAACCCCATAGGAAATGACATTTAAAATGTACTTTGCCCTTAAGTCACTCTTTTGGGGTGACTGTTTTTGGGGGATAACAAAATACTGCGTGGAGAAAAACGTCTTATTGATAAGAGATTTGGTTTACTGGATACGAAGGTGGTTGAAGTGATTAAATTAGATCCAAATTACTGCATCTTAGGAACTGGCAGCTTGAGACTGGAATAATTTGAGAGGATGTCCTTGCTCTGTCCTTTTGGGTGGTCTCAGTATTCTGTGGTTTAAAGTAACAACCTGATTCTCCTGCTCTCCTTGTGATCAGGGGAGTTTGCAGGAGTTTTTGCTGTCTCCAAGTTGCTTTCTGCAAGGTTTTGATGTGATCTCTGTGTTCTCTTGCTGCTGTACCTCTTGGCCCAGCCTGTCCAGGTCTGTGTGGTCCCATCCTTTACATTTCTTGTCTTACAAACTGAAATTCTCACCAACCAGCCTTTTCATTATTCTTTAAAAATGAAAAAGGCTTCAGGGAACTAGTGCTGCAGGCATCTTTAAAAATAGCAGCGTGTGTGTTTTTCTTCCTCTTTCTGTCACATAACTTGTGCTTCTGCCTGGCTGGTTCCTCCTCCAGCCCTCCCTGCAGGCAGGGAGCAGAACTCAGCTCAAAATGAGTTGCAAAGCACTGCTGGGAGTGGTCTGAACTGTTACTTTCCCCTTTCCCCGAATCTCTGTCACCACTTTACCCCTCAGGAAAAATAAGGGTGAATTGCTCAGGCTATTGGGATTTTTTCCTTGGGGGAATTCCCTGTGCTTTGCCCTGTGGGTCTTATCTACACACTCGACATGTCGTGGTTTTTATTTGTGCAGAACTTGTGATACTGCTGGGCTGTTCCACACATTCCCTCACACACCTTTGGGTTCCTCCCTCTGCCCATCTTTCTCCATATCCTTCTTGCTCCCATGACTCTGCTAAGTGTGTTTTACATTCTGTTTAGGATTGTTCATCAGGACTGTTGCACATTCTGATTTGCAAACCACTCAGACTACCAGGGAAGTCACTGAAATTTTGGCTTAATACCTGGACACTGCTCCATCAGAAAGCCTGGTCTGGGATAGTGGATCAGTCTTACAGGTCTCCAGGCCTGGCCAGAGTAGGAATTTCTGCTTAAGAAGCAAGACTTGAGCACAACAATGTGGTTTTTCCTGTAGTTTCTCAGATGCACAGCCCTAGAAGTTGTCTGTTTTCCAGTTTTACGAGAGTGGTGGCTGGAGAAATATGGAGAATATGTAGGGCTGGAACAGGGGGACAGAGCAACTGGATGGCTGAAGAAATCATAGCTTGGAAAAATAAATAATGCAATCTCTTCTGATATTTTTATTGTCGAGATACTTTCATAGTTTAGGAGGTTTCTTGCCTGCTGACAGGAGGTGACTGATAAAATCATTCACCTTGAGGTTGGAATGAGATTGGGTTATTGGTCTAACAATGGGGTTCCACTCCAATGTACAAGAAGGCCAGTGACAGTGTGTTGGGGTGAAATTTGGAGGAGCAGAGGCTTAGCAATGGCTGAGTTGTGTGAGAAGGTGAAGGCCCTGCTAGTTCTATCATAGTTGTTACAAAATCCCTGTTTTTCTTGGTATTATGAAAGGACCAGTTCAGTGGAACAGACCCTGTGACAGCACATGGGTTTGGGGACTTACAGGGGAGTCATTTCATATTTGTCAAACCCACTTTCTTTGGCAGAGAGATCTGTTACCAGTTTTACTGGGTAAAAGCCCATGTTTTCTGGCTATTTTACACCTAACTACATATTTTCTTGTCCTGAATGTCTACTACATCCCCTTGGGAACAGAGCCTCTCCATCAACACAGGGAAAACCAGATCTGTATCCATCCTAGTGCTGGGATATTTTCCTAGGAAGAGCTCTGGCTTTGCCAGGCTCCCAAGTGTCTCCCTGAAACACAGGTACCCTCAGGCTGAGCTCCTGGAAGTGAGGTGTGTACTTTGCTCTTCTTAAATCTTCTAAGCTCCTTTTCCTAGAGATCTTGTTATTTTCCAAGATCATTCGTGTTTTTCAAGAAAAAGACCAATCATTTTTCTTGTCCATTTTAGATTTTTGCTTGAAATTTTCATGGAGCACAGAAGAGAAGGAATTAGTCTTCCAAGCTTTTCAAAAAGAATTTTCACCTGCTGCAATTAATTTTCCAATTAAAGGGGCATAAGGTGAAAAACATAGTGGTGTTTTAGTGTAGGTTGTTGAATAAAAGGCATAGATCCAGATTCTTTAGGATTTTTGCTGCTTTGCTGTTTGAGTCTGCTAGAAAAAAAATTCATGTTTGTCCTTAAATGCATTACTTTGACTGAGCTGATGGGCATTCTCTTGAAATTCCTAGGAAAACATAACAAGGGTTTTTAGCAGCACCAAACCAGCCAATGTTGATTCAAGTTGAGCTTTATTTCCTAAAATAGCCTGTTTAGAAATGTGGGCATTTAAACAGAGCCAAATGAGCTTTGATATCACCTCACAGGTTACAAAAGGCACCTTGTGCTGCTTGGGGATTATGGTTAGTCCAGGAAATCTGCTGGGTGGACAAATGCTGGGGGTAAATACCTTTGTACCTGGAATTTCTCTGTTTATTTGCTTTTCATTTGTGACCTCAAAATTTAGAGCTTCAAATTAAAACTCTTCTTTCAGCCTGAGAATAAACCTCCTCACGTGGAGCTGGAGGAAGCTCAGCTGAGATCTGAGCAAGGAGTTGCCATTAGGAGTGCAAAGTATGCTGTGCTTTCTGGGGCTGCTGCCTGGAATCCGATGGATGGAGTGATTATGGGCTGTGCCAGAAAATATCTGCTCCCAGGGGGTCTCTCATCCTGGTGGGTCTGGACTAGTTTTTCAGTCATTGCAAAATAATGTTTTGGAAAAAGTTCATGAACTGACCTAGTTAAAGCAGGTGTGATAAGGCATGACTTAGGAGGAGCTGGTTTTCCTCTGTGAAAGTCTTTGGTAATCAGGAGAAATGACTGCAGCCAGAGGATGGGGCTGGGACAGATCATGGGGGTCCCTGTAAATCAGGACTGTGTGATGCTCAGGAAATGTCTGACACTGTGCAAAGGCCCAAGAGTGGCACCATGACCCCATTCTGTAAGGGCAGTGCTGTCTCTCTCTTGATGGTTTGCCTACAGTGGTGCTGTGAGTTTACTTTGCTGCACCTCAAATCCTCAGCAAGGCCCTTGAGAACTTGTTGCCCTCAGGAGGTGCCATCCCAGAGTGTTTTGTGTGGTGACACATCAGCAGTAATCTCTAGAATTACAGGATAAATGGACTGTGATTTGGGTGTGACTTTCTAGCATTATTTCTATTTTCAGTAAGTGTTGACACTGTAGTGAGAAGAGCAAATGTCTGCATATGTTTGAGAATATTAACTCCTGTGTTTTCCTTCCTCTTCCAGCAGTGTCCTGCTGTCTGCCAGAGGGGTTCCTTGCATGAAAGGTGGTGCATTAGAAAAGGTAATGAGAAGAGTTTCACTGTATAATTTGGCTGCAGTTTTTATTTGAAAATATTAACCCTCCCTCTGAATTAATGTCTTTAAAGGCACTCTCACCTCATAAGAATACAAAGCTTCACTGCATCCCTCCAGTCTCCACTGAAGTCTCAACCTCACAAGCTCTCTCAAACAATTCTGCAGCTCTTGAATCATGTTCTGTGGTTAAAAATGTGATACTGGGAATTCCTAGTTAGTCATTAGGAGAGGGAATGAGTGTCCTACATTAGGCTTCCAAAACTGATTTACAAGGAAAGGAATGTCTTCAGTCGTCACTGAAAAGTCTCCATAGCACACTTAGTTTGTATTTGAGCATAAGGGAAAGTCCACACTTGGGAACTTCAGCTCTTACATAGTTTTGGTAGAAGGCAGGTATTGTTATGTGTTGCCATTTTGAGTCTTGACTCACTCCAAGACAAACAGCTCAGTAACTCTGGCTGGTTCAAAATCCCTGGGTTAGGAATTTGGATCTAAAATCCCACTGTCTGACTCTGGTATTAAGTCTTGTTAAGAATAAATTTTTGAGGGTCAAGAAACAGAGCAACCAATACAATTTGCCACCCTACACAGGCTTTTACACACCCCACTGCACAGCAATTTTTGCCATCCTTGAATTCTCCCTTTCCCCTTTCCTGCACAGCAACACTTTGCCCTGAGCCAGCTCTCCCTTTTTATTTTGCCTGCCCAGAATGCAGGAATTGTCAGTTCAGAGAGGTGAAAGGGGAAAGTGTTGGGATTTTTTGGAGGTGGGAGATGGTGAGAACCAGTTCAGACTGGAGAAAACTGTGCAAAGAAGCTGTTGTTAAGCAAAGGGAGGTAAAGGAAAGCTGTGAGGTTCAGGTAATCAGTAGAGACATCAGACTTGTCTGGTCTGGCTGAGGCTGGAGAAAGAAAGCAGAGTTCTGTGTTAAAGAAGGATTTCTCAGTTTATGAGCTAGTAATTAACTCTTGGTGTGCTTGCAGTGGAATTGCAGGCAAGAAGAAACAGCCTGCTTTGAAGGTCTATTAACTTACACTTCAAAATCGGCTTCTCTGCATTGCTTATCTTAATAGCAAGTTATTGCTCCTTACCTGACTGAGAGCAATGTTTGTTCCTGCTGAGGCAGCAGAACTGACCCGAGGAATTTACAAGTTAAGAACTGAGTGGAGGAATTGCATTTTCTTTTTGTTTTAGCATTTAGCATGGAAGTATTTCTTGTGGTTCATTTGTTCCCACGTGCTTTTGCACCCCTCAAATGATAGTAATAATAATAATAATATGCATGTTGTAGAAAGAATCCCTTGCCAGGTTGAGGGGCCCATGTGACACAGACTGTGCAAAGCTGAATGAAAAAGCCATGCACAGACCTGACCAGAAAAGCAAATTATCTCCATTCCCAGCTATAACATAAGGAGCTTGCCAGCTGAGTCTTTCAGATTCTGGATTATACTGTGTTAATTCTGCCTGGGTTTGGAATTTAGCAGAATCTCTATTGCAGTTTTGATTTGGGAGCCAGGAAGAAATGGAGTTGTTATGGTGAACATCTTTCCCCTGCTCACAGATGGGAGGCAAAGCAGATTAAAGGGAATAAATGATGCAGCACTAAGTGTAAGAATTGATGTGTCATGCTGCTACTTAAAAATCCATTATGAGATCGGAGGGATGATGCCTCTGCGTGTGTTTGAGTTGCTTCAGTTTGCAACTGGATTGTACCACCTTCTCCTTGCGAGTAGCCTGAGGGTTCTCTGAGCTTATGGGGTTAAAAGAGGCCTGTGTTTAGTTGCAGCCTGGTTTGCATCACATCCCATCCCCTCCTGCTGGATGTCAACAGAGGATGGTGACACGGGGTGGGAGGTCCTGCCCCTGTTCCCTGCACTGCTCTCATGCAATGACCTGCCCTGTCCTGTGCAGTAATTCCCAGACCTGCTGGTTCTAACCAACAAAAATGCCAGCAGCAAATGCAGGATTCATTCTTTCCGTGCCTATAGCCTGTTTTTCTTTTGTAATCCTGGGAACTCTCTGAGATTTAGACACAGAGGCTCTGGCTTTGGGCGTTCATGGGCTTTGCCCTTGCTGAGAGCTCTGTCACTATTCTGATTTCTTCACTTGTCTTTTCAGCTGCTTTGCAAACCTGGGGTTTGAACTTTCTGCTCGGGCACTGGCATGGTAAAAGAGATTGCAAAGAACATCCTGGCATGTCCCAGAAATGCTGGTGTGATGGAGCCACAGGCAGCCAGGGTGCACAAACCCTGCCCTGAGCCTGAACAGAGCTGTGACTAAGCAACACTGGGAACACAAAGGAGCATTTGTTGGCAATTCTTGTCAAAAGCAAAACTGACCCTACAGGTATCAAAGCAAACTCTTTCAGAATCCTTTGAAATGTTTGCTTCAGATCATCAGCTGCCTTTGTTTTTTGTTGCTGTTGGAGCTTGTTTTATTTTGGTTTGGGTTGTGATTTTGTTTTTTGTTTGATTGGTTGGGTTTTTATATGTTTGTTGGGGTTTTTTTTTTCTTTGTTTGGCTTTTTGGGGGTTTGGTTGGTTGGTTTATTTGGGGAGTCGGTTGTTTTGTTTGCTTGGTTGGTTTTTTTGCTATTACTGACCTTCTATGTGGCTTTTTTCCTCCTGGAATGATTATCCACGTGAGAAATGTGAGGCTGCAATTCCTCCCCACTCACTCTTGCACAGAGACAGACATTTGCTCATTTTCAGGGACTGCTGTGACAAAAGACAGAATTCCCTTACTCTCCTCTCTGAAACATATGTTGACATTAAAATGGACAGATCACATCCATTTGCATCTCAAAACTTCTCTTTTTTCTCCTCTGCTGCTGAGTTTTTTACACCTTGTGTCACTCTGTTTCTTCCTATTTCTTTATTTGGCTCTTCTTCAAGCCCAGAACAACCATGTGCCAAAGTTCCCTCTGCTACTGGGGAGGCTGTAATTGTCAGACAGAGACTGGATGGTTTGTGACCTGCAGGAGAGTGTTCCTAGAGTGTTGTTGTAGGTTTGGTGCTCAGCCAGCAGCAGAAAACAGACTCTTTACTCCAGACTGGGTTTTGCACTGTGCTTTTAATCTTATATGTTCTCTATAACCTATCCAGGGATCTTTCCCACAAGTTCTTTCAGGAGAATATAGTTTTATAGAGTGTAGTTTTTAGTTTTTGAAGTAAAACAACCACACCTATGATCTTTCCTAGTTCTGTGCAGTCACTGCCCTCTCACACTGAGTCTCCCTTTTTTCTTTCCTCTTCCTCTATTGGAACAGACATTTTGGCAGTTCCATGGATGCTGGAAAGCAGGTAATGCTGCTCAGCCATGGAGTTTCTCCTCCTATCTCTTCTGTCTTTTAAACAGAAGTCAAAACAAATCAGTGCTGGCTCCTGGCAGGTGCCAAGGTGTTGGAATGAGTCAGCTTGGCACCTCTCCTCCTGTTGTTGGTGTGTTCCAGGGTTGCATTACCAGTGATAAGCAGCACATTTATCTGGAATTTGGACTCACCCATTGTTTACAGGTTCATTTTATGTGGCTCTTCCTTCTTCCTTGGCAATTCCTCTTCTTCATGTCTCTGGGTGAGAACCTCTGATACCCAGGATAGTTGATTCTCAGGGCAATACTCAGCCAGGTATTCGGGTGAGGAGTTCTAAGGAAGGAAGGTCACAAAATGCAAAGTAACCTCTAACAGGGAAGGGTGTGGACTTTAGGACAGGCAGCCTGAGATTGGAAAACACTCCTCTCTTTCCCCTCCCTCCCCTTTTCTCTTGGTTTTTCTCTTATTGACAATCCCTCTTGCTGTTTGCTGCAACAGGAGCTCTCCTGCTGCCCCTATTTTTTCTCTAAATTTTCCTAGGCTTGTATTTAAATGTGAAATTTAACACACTTTTTTAATTGTTTTATTTTTCTTTAATTAAAGTAAAACACATTTACTTTAAAATTAGTGAAGCCTTTGTATAAACAAGATGTGGGACCCATTTGTTCAAGTGACCATATTAAAGTCTGGTTTCAAACAGAACTTTACCTGTGCCTAACTAATCTAAAATACCTAAATAACCCTAAAACTAATGAACCCAAGGTCTATTTTGCCATGGAAATTGTCACCTTTGCAAAGTGAGCCTTGAATTTGGGCTCTCAAAGGGTTCAAATCAATGGGTTTGACTTTGAAGACACATTAATTAAAACTGAACAAGTATTTCAGGTATATTTTCTGTTAATGGGGGCCAAAAGCAGGGGTGCACTTCTTTCCCCTTTGACCCAGCACAGGTCAGGTCCTTCCCTGTTCCACTCAGTTTTTCTTAGTCTTTATAAGAAAATAAAATGGACAAGAGTTTTCTGGAAAAAGTTTTATTATCAAATTACTCCTGTACAGCACTTTTACCCTTGGTAAGGTAATACAGATCTATGTATGCACTCACTTGGAATTCAGTTCCACCAGAACAAAATCAGCAAACAACACCTTTAGTGCAAATTAATGCCTTAGATTATATGGAATTTCTGTCTTTTTTTTCTTCCTTTAGGTCTGTTTTCCTCTCAGAGTGCTCTCCAACTTCATCTTTGAATGAGGGAAAATTGTACTTGTTACAAAAATAGGTAGTATTTCAATTTCTAGACAAGTCTTGGCTTTACAGTACAGTGGGAGGTAATTCATCAACCTCTAAAGTCCTCATTTCTTCATTAAATTCATGAAATCTCTTCACCCCATCTTGGGGCAAATCCAGGCTTGATATTGCACAGGGAGGACTTGAAAGCAGCAGAGGCTGAGTCAGGTGGGGAAGAATCTCTCCACGAGGAGAAAGAAGACCTGTGACAGGGACTGTTTCAATAATACATGTTCTTGTCCCACCAACCTGCAGTAGGAGAAGGGAGGGAGGGGGAAAAAAAATCGGTTATTTTTTTCCTCAGAAAGAAAAAGTGTGGAACAAATGGTTCTTTTTGAAGCAGTAACCTGTGAGTGGGTTTGTGAGTGAAAGGGCAGGAAAGGACACGTTAAATTAAAACATCAAACTACAAGAATCATGTACTTACTTCCTGGGTACCTTCTGATGAGCAGCTTACGGATTTCATCATAGACCCATATCAAGATGGCAAATGGCACAGCCACAAACCAGTACTGAAACCTGGGGGGGGGCAAGAGGGTCTCAGTCAGAAGCTGCATTTCTGGGGTCTCTGTGCTGTTTGATGTCACTAAAAGAGAATCTGGCCTTTGGGGCCTTTTTTCTTTCTCTTAATTAAGCACTCCAATTGTTAGAACTGAGATGATGTGCCTGTAAAGCCTCTCAATGTTCAATAGTTAGTGAATTAATTTACTCCAGATCCTACTCAGGAGGAAACGTTGCCTGGTGGTATTACAGTGATAGATCATCTGACAGTGATCTACTTGCAATAAAAGTTAAATGCTGTCTATTCTCCCCAAAACACTGGAGATGCTGGGAAAAAAAAGTATTTGTTTTACACCAGCAGGTTTCTGGATCCTCAGTAATAAATCTAGTAGAAGTGATGGAATGACATGGAAATCATGACAATAATGTCCTTTTTGGTCAAGAAATAGGCCATTCTGCTTTTCATAAAGAATATTCTTAGATACTTGTCCTTGAGAGCTGCTCCCATTGTGTGTTTGTGCGTGGGGGGCAGGGGAAGTCCAGTAGCACCAAAACTCACCTGAGTGGTGTGAAATTCAGGGCTGTAACATGTCCAAGGCCATAGGTGAGAATCAAAGCAATTCCTATCTGGGAAAATATACCCACCCAGATGACTTTGTTCCTGCAAGGAAAACAGGGAGGAAGGGTTACAAACATCTGTCCATGCAGGAACCCTCTGGCACAGCTGGAATGACCTGCAGCAGGGGAGCACTGCAGGCTCTGTTTGATGTGCTCCTGTCTTTCCTGGTGGCATTCCCAGGTTAATGCAAGCTTTGGGATACAGAGTGTATCCCTCCTGGCTTCTGGCTGCACTGTGAACGTGCCCAGTGTGACTCAGAGTAGGAAGGAAATACACAAAGGTGTAGGCTCTGTACCTGCAGATAACGGATGGAGAACAAATTGCTTTCCTATCAGAAATACTCGGAGTGAATGCCAGCTTTTCTGTGTGGCCTCTGTCCCAGTACATATTTTGAATTCCCTGGCTCCCCTGGGATTGAAGGGTGCAGAGGGTGGCCAACCCTCAGGGATTTTAACCATCTGGTATCTCCCCTAGTGGAGCCTGAAGTTATCTCAGAGAACTCCAAACTTGCTATCTCTTGATAGCTACATAAAGAAGTTGAGAAAATAATCTGGAAAGGAAACTCCCATTTTTTTTTGTAGTAAACATTTTCATGAATGGAGAGTTAGTTTAAAGCTGGTGCATTTGCAGAATAACCAGTACAATGTCTTGCTTTAAAGAAAAGCCCTATCCTGAAGCAGGAAAGGGAGTGAAGGGAGGGGGGAGTAAAATGTTTGTCTGAGATTTGTGATTGCTTGAGGCCAGACTTAGTCTTTGTGCACAGGCTGAAGGTGAGAGGGCCAAATAACTGAGCTGACCTACTTCTGAAATGAGTGTAGGATAACTTGAGGCATAGGTTTAGATGAGATATTAGGGAGAAATTCTCTCCTGGGAGGGTGGGGAGGCCCTGGCACAGGGTGCCCAGAGAAGCTGTGGATGCTCCATCCCTGGAAGTGTCCAAGCCCAGGCTGGATGTTGGATCAGCCTGGGACAGTGCAAGGGCTCCCTGCCCATGGCAGAGGTTAGAACTGGATGATGTTTGAAGTCCCTTCCACCCCAAACCATTCTGGGATTCCATGTGTCAGGTAAAGGATCTGCAAAATTTACCTGAAAAGGCCCTGGCGGAAAATGGAATTTCTTCGTGTTTTCCTGATGATCAGATCAGCAACTTGCTGAATTGTGATGCTGACAAAGAAGGCCGTGTAGCCAGTCCACTGCAGGTATGTCCTCTGGTATTTAGTCTGCAAAGCCAAGGAGAAATCAAAGAGTGCTGTATCAGACACTCACAGCTCGTGAAGGCGGCTGCAAACCCTGATAGTAGGATTTGTTTCATCACCAAGGTGTAAATGCAAAGTTGTTCCAGATTTAGACACATCCTGATCAGATTTGGGCCAGTTCTAGTCCAATATTACTGTGACTGAGTCACGAGGCTGAAGCACGAGCTCGGTGTGAGGAGGTGTTTATATGGATTTATTAATGGCTTCTGCCTTGTGATTTCTGCAGGATGAGGGAGGGGGAGTGAGGAGTGAGAGCGAAGGGAGGGACTGTGGAGTGCTCGACAGTGGTGCTGTTCAGAAGGAGGGCTGAGAGATGGTGATTGATTTTGATGGGTTTCAACATAAAGTCCAGAGAAGAAGGTGCAATGTCCAGGGGCTCTGAATGAGAAGGTGGCAAATTGTAGAAGAATGAATGAAAGAATGGAGGCTGAATGAAAGGGCTGTGTGGCAGGAAGCTCTAAAGTGTCTATCCCAAGGGAACACTGGCAGAAAACTAATTATATTGACTTTTAAATCTCATTTTCATTCTTCTGTTTTGGAGGACAGTCTAGAAATTTTCAGGAACAGGTGGGTGAGAGGCAGTGCAAGGAACTTTCAGTGCTTCTTTACCCATTGCTGTCCGTATGAATCCTCAAAGTCATTGATGGCATTGCTTTCCCAGTTGACTCTCACACCCAGCAAGGTGGAAGGGAGGAAACCTTGCTCAGCATAGACAGTGAAATAGGTTACAAAGGCTCCCACTGACTGCATGATTCCTGCAAAACCAAAGGAGGAAGGACCAAGTTAAGGAACACTGGGGAACACACCAGGAGTCTACAGGTAGTTTCAGAACTCTTGGTGCTCTAAGTTTCTTGCTCCCTGTTGCGTTGTTGAATAATGAGCAACGGAAGGGAGTTAGCAAATTTGCAGAGGAAGGAGCTGAGTTTCAACTCCTGCATTTAAAACGAAAAAAAAGGGATCAACTTTGCCGATACAAGACAGTTTGGGAGGCCAACCCACCGATCTGCAGGTAGGAGTACACAGCCAGCTGCTCGTTCACCAGCCGGTCTTTCTTCTTGTTCCGAGGCCTCCTGTTCATAATGTCACTCTCAGCTTTTTCATAGGCCAAGGCAACAGAGGGGATCTGTGACAGAAACAAACCATGAGGGCCCTGCTGGCAGCAGTTCCCTGTTTCTCGAGTGTTTACCAGCAAAACTTCAGTTCTCAAGTGGTTATGTCCACGTGTGCTGCTGTTGGGATGCACAGAGCAAAGGAAAGAGGGATCCCTGTGCCATCGACATGTATAAAGGATTTGAGGAGAGTCTGAGACTGTTTCATAGGTCTGGTGACCATATACAAAAGGCTGGAGGATATGGAAAATACTAAAGGGTGTTTCAGACCCCTTGGCTCTGATGAAATGTCTGATGGTCATCCCCTGCAGAAACTGCAGCAATTTCTATCATCTCTTGATGGAAACACACTGATATTTGGACACTGCAGATTGTGCTTGTCAGCATGGATCAGATGGCTTTGCTTTCTGCTCTCCCTTTGCATACTGGTTTTTTTCTTTCTCTAGGCCTGGCTGCTTTCAATCTCCTCTTTCACCACCTTGTTACTCAGCTGCAGGGCAAGGCAACAAAATCTTCCTTTGTTCTGCATTCCCTTTGCACCCAGCCCCTCTCACTCGACATGAGATGATTCCTATGGACATTTTAAGCAGAAAATGGCTTTAAAGTTCTTGACTTACAATGTCAGTGCCCAGGTCAATGAACAGGATGGTGATGGTGCCAATGGGCATTGGAATGCTGGCAATGATGTAGATGAGAAAGGGGCAGAGCTCGGCAATGTTCTTAGTCAGGGTGTAGGCAATTGTTTTCTTCAGGTTATCAAAGATCAGGCGGCCTGGAGGGAAAGGGAACACTTCTGTAAAAGTGAATTTTTAAGTGTTTTTCATAGAATAAATTCTATTTTTAACTAAATAATGTGCAAATATTTACTGTTTATTGTCTGCTTTCCTCATGCATAAAACCTCTCTCAACAAGAAAGTTGGAGGCTTAAATCCCATTTCACAACGTGCTGTAGTTTTAATAGAAACCACAAGCTCTTTATGATGAAAGAAGAGTAGAGTGGGTGGAACTGTCATAGGTGGAGGTGAAGTGTGAGCAAGGGAAAATACAGAGAAAACGATTTATATCTTTGTGAGGCTCTGAACTCATTGGAACAAGCTGGGAAGTGCTTTTTGCCTGGAGCTTGATCAAACAGCAATAGCAAATCAATGCTGGGTGAGAGGGGGATGGTTTCCTCACTGCCTGATTGTCATGTATATAAATTGAATTAATTCCCAGTTTTCCCACGTATCAAAATCACATTTCCAAATCCAGAAAGAAAAAAGAGGAGGTGAGTACAGGAGGGAAGGATCAGCAGCTCTCAGCTCAGAAAGGGAACAGCAACATTATTTTTTACCTTCTTCCACTCCTGTGACAATGGAAGCAAAGTTATCATCCAGCAGTACCATGTCAGCTGCGTTTTTAGCTGCGTCAGAACCAGCAATACCCATAGCAATTCCAATATCTGCTTTTTTAAGGGCAGGGGAGTCATTGACTCCATCTCCAGTCACGGCAACAACTGCTCCCTGGAACACACAAAAGGATCCAGACGTGGGTTTGTGAGGAGATGGTGCTGTCTGTCCCTAAGGACGGTCTGCTCTCAACACACTCCTTGCATTTCTAGGAGAAAGATGCTGATATGAAGCTCTAAATCCTCTCTATACCCAAAGAAAAGGGCCAGAGATCAGAAGGCTGGTAGGTGGGGTTAGGGCAGCAACCTCAGATTTTGTGTGATAATGTCTGTAGCCAAACTGTTCATCTAGGTTCCCTTTATAGTACAAATACAGAAAATTCAGGAACATCATTTACTACAACCTACATCTCAGTTAGATCTACCTCAAATGCAATTAATCTGGTAGTTTATTTCTGTGGAATATAAGGCAGCTTAAAAATTTAGATATCCATCTCTCTCTCTCTCTGGTCTACCCCTGTCTGAGCAGACTCAGGTTCACCTCTGACATCTGTGGTAGATCCAATGACACAACATGTCATGTCCACCTTGTTCGACACAACATGTTTTGTCCTTTTTTTGGTGAAGTGCTACAGAATCAGCGAGGTTTTATCTTAATTATAAATTATGCAACTGTTGAGTTAGAGCCCATTCCCATCCTATCCCAACAGCTCCTGGCCATCACCAGTCTGGGCTAGAATTGCTCTAGCAATCCAAAAGATGGAAAACTCTGATTGTCCAACTCAGTTTCTTTGTTATCTTCCCATGAACCCATCTACTGCAGTTAGAGGTCCTGCTCCAGCTGATGCAAAAGTTCGTGGTTTGATGCAGCACAGGGTGTTCTGAGTGGGAAAAAGCCTGACAAAGTGATTAATAGAAATGCTGAGTGTCCTGTCCCTGGGGGGATTTAGCACAGTGTCACTACCTATAAATAATGCCATGTACAGAAGGGCTTATGGGCTCTAAGTACTAAACATAGCATGTCGACTTGAGGGGGAAGGCTGTTCCTCTCCATCCTTTGAAGAGCCAAATCTCCCAGGAGTGTGGGTGTCTGAGCAGTGCAGAACACATTTTCCCACCGTATGCCTAACACAGACCATTCAGAAAATAAAAAAGAGAGAAAACCTTTCAATTTCATCTCTTTTTTTGTTTTTTTTGGGGTTTTTTTAGCTCTCCTGGAAGCAGTTCAAGCTTAAACCCAACAAGCTGATAATGCTGATTGGAAAGCTTAGTGCTGGCATAACTACAAAAATAAAATAATATCTTGTGCCACATCTCCTTCTATGCAAAGTTACAATTCACAGNGTTTTTTTGGGGTTTTTTTAGCTCTCCTGGAAGCAGTTCAAGCTTAAACCCAACAAGCTGATAATGCTGATTGGAAAGCTTAGTGCTGGCATAACTACAAAAATAAAATATCTTGTGCCACATCTCCTTCTATGCAAAGTTACAATTCACAGCATCTACTCATGTAATTTCTGAAGGGAAGAATCTTTTGATGGCAATTTGCATCTTTTGCAGAGCTCTGTACATGTCATTTCTCTCCCTCCTGTTCTGGCTGCACTCCACACTCCTCTGCATAATAATGCCTGTGGATGGGACAAACTGTCTTTAAATCCTGCTTTCTGTGGGTTGATTTACAGCCTTTAAAAGTAACAGAGATAAGGCTTGGTCATGCATAAATCACTCTATGGCATTTTGTGGGATTCCTACCTTTGAATCATAAATCGTTTAGACCTTTAAGTTCACAGAGTCCAATCCTTAACCCAGCACTGCCAAGTCCACCACTAAACCATTTCACTCCTAAACATTCCCATGGGTAGGAGTACACAGGTCCAATAACCACAGGGAATGAGAGGATGTGGTAGCACATTGCTTTTATCTGGATTGAAAGAATTTCTGGGAATTCTGCCTCTCAAGCAGTGCACAGTCTCTGCCCAGCAAGCATTATGAGCAGCACAGCTGCTCCTCAGAATTCCACCCAAAATCCAGACCCTGGGTACAGCTCCAAGCCAATCAAACCCAGGCAAAGCTCATTTTGTCAGCAGGAGTTCAGAGCGTGCAACAGGAATTTGAGCAGCTTGGATTCAGTCCCGGGCAGTGTTGGTGGCAATCTGTTAGATAATGTTCTTGCTCAGTGAAAAGCATATAAACAGAGCTTTGGGAATTGGCTTCCACCCTCTCACCCCGGGGCTGGTACCTGGGGAGTGTGTGTGTGTGTGTGTCTGTGTCTGTGTCTGTGTGTCTGTGTGTCTGTGTGTGTGTGTGTGTAACCTTTCCCACCTCTCACCTGCCTCTGGCAGCCCTCCACAATAATCAGCTTCTGCTGGGGCGACGTGCGAGCAAAGACAATCTCGGAGTGGTTGCACAGGATCTCATCCAGCTGCTCCGAGTTCATCTCCTTCAGCTCCATCCCATTCACCACCGCTGCCGTGGCCTCCCTGGAAGAGCCACGGGAAAAAAGGGGTCAATTTTCAAATTAAAGTGCTCAGATAGAAACTGAGCAGTCGTGGAATGTCTGCAGCTGGGTGGGAGGGAAGCAGCAAAGTGGGTTTATGTCGGAGGAATTTGTTGTTAGCCAGCAGGTGCTGAATGAAAGGCACTGCAGGGATGGAGTGAATTACAGTTACCTGGACACAGAGGGGAGTCATTGAAGCTCCTCCTGAGCAGCAGAAAATGCATTTTAAAGAGGCTTCTCAGTGGGAGGTGGGGACACTGGAAGAGGAAAACATCTCTTCTGTAAAGAGCTTTTATCCTTCACTTGTGCTGCTAATTTTTTCACATTTAATGGCTGAAAGAGGAGTTTGGTCCTTAGAGTGTGTGAATCTGAAATTTGCTTTTTGTGTGTGTGTTTTGTCAACTAGGCTGTGACACTGAATCCAACACAACCAGAGAAGATGAAATGAGTTGTTTGGGTTGTTTAGGTTGAGAGGACACGTTGGATGGACACAATGGCTGGGAATTTGCAATGGAACAGAAAAGAAGAAAGAAGGTGGGCATAGAACTGGGCCAAAAAAGCACTGTGGAGGGAGCAGGCACGGGAAAAGGAACCCAAAGTACTGCCTCTGCTCTGTTTGCTCTTACCTTCTGTTGACTTGCTCAACAGGAATGTTGAGGCGCTTGGCAATGTCCTCCACAGTCTCACTGGTGGCTGAAATGATGCCGACGCTCTTGGCAATGGCCTTGGCCGTGATGGGGTGATCACCAGTGACCATGATAACCTGGGCAAGGGACAAGCACTCCATGAGTGACCAATGCATTTAAGATAAGGGGAAATACGTGTTGTTGCAAGATCAGGAGGCAGTTTAGGATGGGAATGTGGAAATCTGTGCTATGTCCTTAACAAAGGGAGATTATGAGCAGCTTTCCATCATTGGAAAATTTCATCAGGGCTGGGGCTTGGGATACATCTCATCTGAGATCAGTGATTCCAAATATGATTCTTCCTTTATTTAGATAGATTTCACCTCTGCTTAGGGATGAAAGTTTATTTGTGGTTTCCTTAGGAGTAAAATCAGGTGAATTACTGCTTCAGGTTCAATTTGAACAGTTTTGAGATTAGTGATTCCTGTGAATAAATGTTGGTAACAGGTGTTGCCTGTTGTCCTTCTCAAGAATTGTTTCTGTCACATTACCCTGTTTAAAAGCAAGTAATTCGACCTGGAGTGGGTTCTATATTCCAGAAATGGGTCTGGTAAGACAGTATCTGAGCCTTTGCAAATTTGGATTTCCAGTCTGGGGTTTCTGTGCAGTTCCTATAGTCTGATTCCCACTTCAATTAAACTGTTTTACCTCTGGGGACTTTCAAGTACTTTCTTTAAATTACAATTGTAGAACAGCATAAATGAAGGGTTTCTTGTAATTGTTACTAGAAAGAGACTTAATGAGAATGTGGTGGAAGGCCTTCAAAGTTACATTATCATGAGTCTTTCTGTAGTAGAATCCGTGTGTTTTTCATTGTAAAAACCCCCACCTTGATCCCGGCACTGCGGCATTTTGAGACGGCGTCTGGCACCGTGGAACGAGGAGGGTCAATCATGGACAAGAGCCCAACAAAGCACAGGTTGGAGGTTGGGAAGTTCATGGAATCTGTGTCAAACTGGTAGGTGTCTGGAAACTCGTTTTCAGGCAGGTACAAGTGACAGAAACCTGCAAAGAAAGTTTGATGTGATGCACAGGAAATAATGGGAGAAAGAGGAGAGTTTGATGTACAACATCAAGATTTGCTCTTGCCCATAGAACTCCAGAGCATTTGACCACTATTCCAGACACTCTGGATGTGCCAAGATTTGAAATCACATTTTACTGCAGTTCTCAGACAGTGCCTCCAGCTGGACTCACCCAGCACTCTCTCTCCCATGCCCCCCAGCTCCATGTAGGCTGTTTGGAAAGCTTCTGCCTTCTCACTGTCCAGTGGCTCTTCCTTGCCATTGATCATGATGGTGCTGCACCTCTCCAAAATCCTCTCTGGGGCACCTTTCATCACCAGCAGAAAGCGTTTGTCACCGGGGTCATCAGTTTCATGGATGGAAAGCTGTGTGCAATAAAAATGGGTTGAAAGAGCACAAGTGGTCCTCATTTGCTTCTAGTTTTGGTCACTTTGCATGAAAATAATGTTCTTTTCCATGAGGTTATAATACATTCCATCAAATGGAATGAAATGTGTTTATTACAGCTTTGATATCCTGTGCCAGTGAATTACCCCATCAAGAATTCCAGGTCACGAATACTCATGTTAGACATGGTGATAGAAGTGGTTTAGGCTGGAAACAATCTGGCACCATTTCCAAAACTGAAACGCACCTGGAATTTGTTGGTGGAGTTGAAAGGAATTTCAGCCACTTTCTTGTTCTGTGCTCTAATATTCATGACATCCCCCAAAATGACTTCGGAAAATTTCAGCAGAGCTGTTTCAGAGGCATCTCCCACCACAACTCTCTGTGTGCACAAAGGAAGAAACAGTTTATAGCTTGTGTAGTGCTTTTGCACTTCCATGGCTCAATAACACATTTTATGCTTAAAGCAGCAATGAACCCTGATTGTTATATTGGAGTTATCCTGGAAAATCATTACAGTAAGAATTTGAGATGTCTCTTGTGCTCTTGGACTTAGAAATAAGAACAGCAAAGAGAGGAAATTGGCATCTGTAAAGCAGGTTTGTGATCACCCTCAGGTTTGTGATCACCCTCAGGTTTGTGAGTGGCTTTGTGGCACAGCTCTAGGGTAGCAACAGGCAGGCACAGGTGAGCTGAGGCACAAACTCCAACTACTTTGAGGAAGGCACTGATGAATAAACAGCAGGAATCAGGGATATGCTCTGGTAGCCTGGTCATGGGAATTTATTACCTTCAAGCAGTCATGTGTAAAGACATCAATTAAGGCATGTTTACCTCTGCTACATTAAATTAATAGTGTAGTAATTAGTAGTGTAGAGATTCTTGGTACTTGCATTGCCTTTTTCCTGGCAGGCACAGTTGCATTTGGACCACACTCTCAGACACATGATGGGATTCTAGGGCTGTCCTGTGCAGGGCAGGACTTGGAATTGTGAGTCCCTTCCAATTCAGGATATTTTATGATTCCATGCTCTTGTCTCTGTGGGATTTTTCCCCCTGTATTGAGTGTTTTATGAGTGTACAGCAGTAATTTCACTGTCAATAAGAACTTTGAAATACAGGAGATTCCTAAAGCCAAGTGGAAGAAATTGTTCTCTCAGAGGAAGGGAAATAAGCAGGTGTGAAGTGGGCAATACCTTCATTATGGGGAGGTTCTCCTGTCCTGGTCGGAATTCTGCCCGGTTGCAGAGAGTTACAATCTTGGATAATGCTGCCCATGATGGAGAAGTTTGATCGAAGGGCTGGGCTGAGAAAAGCAAAATACATGTTGTACACTTGAACACATTACAGGATAGAAGTAGAATCTTAAGTGTGAAACAACAAAATTGATCTATTTGTGGAAGAAAATCTCTCTTCTGACAAGTTTATTCACAGAAAAAAACATTTTGACACAAACTTTTCCATCCATCAGTTAGGTAGTGCTGCCAAAGATGTTTAGATGCTGTTTCTGTGTTTATTTCCCCACTAAATGTATGGCTGGCAAAAGGCTCTGGGGTAGAACCTCCTCTAGACTTCCTGTGAGTGGAGTTCAAACACTAATTCTTATTTTCACATCTCTACATGGCTAAGAAGGGACTTTGCTGATACATATCTGGTGTAGTTATCAAAAGACATTCCCAGAGCCATCAGCTTGGCAGGCAGTAAGTGTGAACATCCCAAGTCTGACCCAAGCAGTTGCCCCTTCCCACATCATCTCCCCACTGCCACATTTACTTGTTTGGTCTTCACTGGTGTCAGCTGAGTAGATCTGATTATCAAACCAGAGGTGAGCAACAGTCATCCTGTTCTGTGTGAGGGTCCCTGTCTTGTCAGAGCAGATGATGGAGGTAGAACCAAGTGTTTCCACAGCTTCCAAGTTCTTCACCAAACAGTTCTTCTTGGCCATGCGCTTGGCTGTCAGGGACAGACTCACCTGGCAGGAGCAAAGAAATCCAGCTGTCAGAGAGGGACAGTTACAGAGCAGGGCAATGAGGTTACATGCTCCTGGGAGATCTTTTTTGTGGGTTTTGGAAGAGAATATTCCCATTTTTTTGCTTCTGGTTCACTGCAGTGCATTTTTTTTAATTAAAATCTGAAGTTGGTCTCCACCATTTGCAACCAGCACAAACACTTTTGCTGCTGAGAGAAACCTGCTTGCCTGCTGATAGAAATAAGAATGTCTTATCAGTTAAGAGGCCAGTTTAGATGAAAGAACCTACAATGAGGGGGAGGTCCTGGTCACCAACTTAATGAATCTTGAAATGATTCTCTTCATTATTACTCTGCTGCAGGTTCTCACTGCTGGTGCTTTAGAGCTACCAGTGCTTAGCAGGTGTGCTGCTGCTCAGCCAGGGACTGTAGTGATGCCATAGATGTGTTGGTAAGTGGTATTCTCATGCAACTTTTAGGGCACAATGTCCTCATTTCCATACAGGAACAAGTTGTGGTGAAATGAGTCACATCACTCTGCTGGACAGCAATTGAGGTAGGATGGCACTTGAAGAACCTTATTTCAACCTGGATTGTTGTGCTCTGGGTTTTAAGATTAATGACTTGGTTATGCCAGAATTCCCAAATGAAGTGTTTTATCTTTTCAGATGCACAGGGAGGGGGGGGGGAAAACCACCATTATTTTAATCTCAGCTCAGACAAGATCTAGAGTGGCAACCCAGTGCCTTTGAGGAGGGACTCACCGTCACCGTGGCCAGCAGCCCCTCGGGCACGTTTGCCACAATGATGCCAATCAGGAAGATGATGGAATCCAGGATCTTGTACCTCATGGAAACAGAAATGATGAAGAAGAGAACCCCCACAGAGACTGCCACTCCTGCCACCAGGTACACGAAGTGCTCGATCTCGATGGCGATGGGTGTTTTCTCATTCCCAACGCCCGAGGCGAGCGAGGCGATGCGGCCAATGATGGTGCGGTCCCCGGTGTTGATGACAATGCCAGTGGCAGTGCCTGCAGGGACATGGAAAACTGTCAGCTCCAGGACAGGCAGGTCCTTAGAGGCATCTGCAACTTGCCTTTCCTAAAGCAACTGATGAAAAAACCACAATTCACTGAGTGTTGCACCCGTAACCAGGCTGGGGGTTAAGACAAAAGCTTTGCTGGTTGACACTGAGCGTGAGCAGCCCCAAGGCTTTATTTGATCTCATAAGCAATTAAACCCCTCTGAAGTTCCTTGAAGCAGAACTCCTCAAATGATTTAGCAGGACTAGGCAGGACACCATTTCTGGGGGCCCTTCTCTGTGTACCCACCTTCCACACAGGTGGTGGAGTAAAAGGCAATATTCCTGGTCTCCAAGGGGTTCTCGTGGGTGAAGTCACAGGAGCGGGATTGTGGTTCTGATTCCCCTGTGAGTG
Source organism: Serilophus lunatus (assembly GCA_013399895.1). NCBI lineage: Eukaryota > Metazoa > Chordata > Aves > Passeriformes > Eurylaimidae > Serilophus > Serilophus lunatus. Next base: position 13,908 of record VXBA01001791.1, on the reverse strand, counting down.
AAGAATTGTCCACCTTTAATGAAACGGAGACATGTCCATATTAAAGTCAGTAACACACAGTGATGTCTAGCCCAGAAGGTAAGGTGGCAGCAGACTTAAAAATCAGTCACAGGGCCATAAAAGTCTCTCAGTGTCTTTTCTCTGAGTTGCTGTTGTCACTGATGGAATATTTCTGTGGGAACTCAGTCAATACTGTGTGTCTGTCTGGTAGGATTTTCAGTAGAAACCTGAAATAAAACCTGGCTTGAGGACCTGTCTCCAGGTCTGTGGAAACTCTTAATGGTGTATTGGTGTTTCTGGCTCTGTTCTGGCAAAAAAGTATTGCTAGAACATGGTATGGACCTAATGGCTTCTTTGGATTTTCAGGGAGTGGAGGTGTCAGTCCTACACCAGTTGAGCATTGCAGCATAGCATCTGCTCTCTCATTTAATTAGATTATGTCTAATTAAAGCTCTAATAAGCCATACTGGGTGTGCAGAAACACTTTCTATGTAATAAAAGCCCCTAAACTGTGTTTTCCCTCTTTCCCTCTGTTCTCCCAAGTCCAGTTTACCTTGCAGCCCTGAGTGGAGATGAGGCGAATGTCTGCTGGGATCCTGTCTCCACCCTTTATCTCCACAATGTCTCCAACCACCAACTGGTCTGCTGGCAGCTCCTTCTTCTCTGCATCTCTGATGACAAGAGCTTGCTGAAAGGCATAAGTGTGACCAAAATGAGCCTCGTGCCACCCTCTGAACCTCCTGCCAGGAGGTGCACTCAAGTTGGGCTTGTTGTGCTTCTGTCACTTCAGAGAGGGTTATTGGGATGAATTTTCATCTGAGTTGAAATGCACTGGTGGTTCTCACCTGTGGGATCATCTTGCTGAAGCTGGCCATGATGTTTGTGCTTTTGGCTTCTTGGTAGTAAGCAAAGATTCCAGTGAGGATGACAACCAGTGCCAGGACCACTCCGAGGTAGAGCTGTCAATAAAAGACATAATCCAGTTAATTCAAGCAATTCCTCTGCTTGCATAAATCATAGTTCTGTGTTGTTTCAGCAGACTTTAAAAATAAGGTATTGGTCAGGTTAAAAGACAGTTTAAGAAAAGAGCTTTCCAGTGTTGCCCTGCAAATGATCAAGTAAAGCTTTTTGAGTAGAAAAAGGGCTTTTAAGAGCAAGTTTCCTCTCTCTCTAAAAGCCTTCACTAAACTGAACCTGACACAAACCTGAACAAATTATTTTCCCAGCAGAGTGTAACTCATAAGGGAATTATTATTCAAAGGCTCTGGAGTTCTTTGTGGACTTTAGTATTGCTCTTATGAGTACTCAAGTATTGCAATTATGCCCAGTGGTTATAAAACCTTTGCATAGGCCCTCTAGACAGAAGTGGTACGACAGGTATTTGAGGTTCTGTCAGAGGTGTACAGTAGCAGAGGGAGAGTCCTGCAAAAATAAGAGGCCTCCTTGTAGTTACTGAGTAACTGTATAGTATTTAAATCACTTAGATTGTCACAGGGTCAAATACTCACTTTGTGGTTATTCATCTACTTACATTGTCAAAGGGTGATTCAGCTCCCTGGGCAAGCTGAATGCCAAAAGAAATCCAGGAGAAGACAGCTCCTATCCAGAGGAGGATGGAAAACCCTCCCACCATCTGCCTGAGGAACTTCACGATTTCAGGAGTGGCTTTGGGAGGAGTGAGTGCATTGGGGCCATCCCGAGCCAAAACCTCTGCTGCTCTGGCACTAGAGAGACCCTGCAGAAGGAAAAGACATTTTTAAAATGAAGCCATGGAAAAGCAGGTTTTTTACCTCAACTCAGAACAAAATTCACTGTTTCCTTTGTGTCACAAATCAGCTGCAGTAACCTGCAGCTTTGGTTTCCAAACATTTTGACTTCAGAGTGGCTGCTATGAAAGAACAGATATTTCTTTACTGGAGCACTGAATCTGGGGCCAAGTCCATTAGGAGTTTTCATTCTGTTGGTTGTTAATCAAATATACCTGCACTAAGTGTTTGGAAAGCTGGGGAAAAACAGACACCAGTTCATTTGCTGCTGTTTCTGCATTTCCACAAGGTGTTTGTAGCTCATGGGTTTCTTGAAATTCCTGTCTGTATTCTGGCCACGTTTGATGCTTTGATATTCAAATTCAGGTGCCAAAGGGGAAGCAGGTGTATAGTTTCTCAAATCTAGTTTTTCCTTCAAAATCAAGTCACCCCTTGCAGTCTTTTGCTATAAATTGTTACAGGCATTGCCAGTGAAAAATGAATTGTAGTGAAATCAAAATATCAGATACAAGCTTAGAAAAGCTGAGGTCCTGGTGCAAGCCCTGAGGTCACATTTTGTGCAGGGATTTTGATTTCAAAAGGGAAGATCAGCCTCCTTCAGACTTCAGAGACACTCCAGTTTAAATCCAGGTCAGTGCTGCACGTGGACTTGCTGGTTTAGGCTGTACTGGGAGCAGGAATTCAGGCAGCCCCCCCCACATCTATCAATGCTTTCCTGCTGCTTCTGGGGAGATCTGGGGAGGGCAGAGGCCAGAGGCAACTGATTCAGGCACTCCCTCAATGGTGCCCTATGGACTTACTTTGTCAATGCTGGTTCCATACTTTTTCTCCAGTTCCGAAATACTGAGTTTGTGGTCATCCTGCAATCCCAAAGAGAGAGAAAATGGTGGTGAGCAGAATGGCAGGCTGCTGAAATTTGAATTTTGAGGCCTGGAGAACGTTCAAGGATCTGGGACCATGGGTCCAGTTGCTTCCATGACCCCACTTCTTTTTTGATAGACAATCTGCACATTGATAAGCAAAATATCTCCCAGTGGAAGATGAGATTTCCCCTGGATTTGCAGAGTGCTTTTGTAAATAACTCCCTCCTCCAGCAAATCTGTCACAAGAACAGGATGGTGTGTTCATGGTGATACTGCCTGCCACAAGTCTCTGTGCTTCTTTTAGACAAATAATTCCTCTTTACATATTACAGGATTTGGTACCACAGCAATGTCAGAACATGTGTGACAACAATCTCTGCCTTTGACTGCCAAGGCAGGGTATGAGGAATTATCCACCACAGCCTTGTAGAAACAGGCAACAGGTTTTAACCACAGTTACAAAGGGTGTGGAAGAGGGAAATCTCAAAGCTCTTCTCCTTTGCCTGCAGTGATACCTCTGTGGTATCACTGGCCTAATTATATCTTGTGCTGAACTGAGATTTAGAAGCCAAGAATTCGAGAGATCTCACGACTGTTTTCACAGAGTGATTCATGGGCACTTGGATGAGTCAATTAACTTGTCTGTGCTTTGGTTTCTCTTTAGAAACACGAGAGTGATGTTACATCCCCTGGTGGCAAAGATAAAATGGACTGGGAACCTTTTAGCTGGTCCTGAGTAGATCTTGGAAACAGGATGGGTAAATTGATCATTGAATCAATGGCACATTTTGGGGTTTCTATACCTCTGAAATTCCACCCAGCCTGTAAATAACCTCTCCTCTGAGCTGCTCTCAAAGCAATTCCAAAAAGAGGTCAGTACAATTACCCTCATGTTTCAGATTGGGAAACTGGAATGTGGAGAGAGGAAGCAACATTTCCAAGACCAGCCAGCAGGTTGGTAGCAAGTCAGGAGGAAAATACAGGTTTCTTGAACTTAGTGCACTGTCCCTGAAGTGCAGTGCAGTTAGTTTGGGGGAAAAAAACCCATGCTTAAAGCTGAAACATGATTTTTGATGTACTGGAAATCCCTGTGCCTTTCTCTCTGTTTTCCTGGGTGCCTGTGCAAGAGGCAGTTGTCAGGAAATACTGATGACAGTTATTCCATCTGGGGAATAACTTCTTTTTGGGGAGATAATGTTCTGTACCACTGGTGGCTTAATTAAATCAGAATCGTTCTATCATTTTAGGTATGAATCTTGCACAATATTTTCCTGGCATGCTCCAGCAACGTGAGGAAGCAAATCCTTCCCTGTGTCAGGATTGTGAGTGCAGCAAATTAAAATGATCATTCCCTGGATTTCATTGACATGGGTAATGGGAGCACAGCAACACTCACCAGGTCCAGTTCTTTCTTAAGCTCCTCTGTCTTCTTTTTTTTCTTCTTGCCTTTTAAGTCTTTGTACTTCTCATCTTCATCTTCAATCTCTGTTTTCTGTAGATCTTTTGTCCCGTAGATCTCAACCGAGTAAACATCAGACTTTCTCTGTAAAAGACCACAAAAAAAGTCAAACTCTGACAAATGCACTTTTTTTAGACAACCTACAATTTTTTACAGTCCCTTTCTCCTGGTAAATGGAAGTGTTGATCCCAGTCTTATCCTGAGATCCTTCCAGTGTGTGTTACACTGATCATGGTCAGATCTCCACCAGATATAAATTACAGATTCCTTTAGAGATGTGCAACACTTGGAGCAGTTTATGGTCTAGTACCAAATGTAGGAATACTGCCCAGGATCCCACCATTACTAATGAAAACTGTAATAAAGCCATTTATCAGCTGCAAGAAGAGATCAGTGGAAAAGCAAAAGCTTTGTAAAAGGAAAATGTGTGGGACATCATTCATTGAGAACTTGCTTGTTCCTGGAGCTTTTTAGACACTTAACTTCTACTTTTTAAATTAAAATTAACATTTATATATTTACATCTACACTCTATCACACAGTGTGAGATGGAGGCAAGCAGGGAGAAGCCAACCTGTTTCCTCTCACAGAAAGCTGAGAACTGAGAGGGATAAGGGAATATTTTGCAAGTCCAGTCTCAGGCACAGCAAGATGTTGAGCTGGGGAGGCTGCTAAACCTCAGCCAGTGTTCTGCTTTTAGTGATAACCTGGGGGCTTTGCTGTTTCCTAACTTTGAGTTAACACTCTGGTCTGAAGGGCAAACTTCCTGTGCCACTGATTTACCAGCTTCTGTAATCATAACGTTCCAGTTCCTAATTATCTTGTAAAATGCATGCCATGCCATGGAAGGACTATTGGGTGACCCCATTTTGGAGGCTTCCTGATGGATTAAACACCAAAGGGTCAGGAGAGTCAAAGCAGAGAGCTCCAGTAATGGAAACAAGAAGAAAACACAATAATAATTGGGACATCTTATGACTTAATATTATTCTGAATTCCAAATTGGCATCTTATCCTCAGCTGCCCTTTAACTACAGGAATATTGAAGTCTTGACTTTGTGTATTGGGGAAGGGAAAAGCAAAGAGCTGGGGAGTAGTTTGGGAACTCAAAAGACTGAAATCCCTTTCCTAAAGCACTTGAGTTTTCTTGGTGATGAATATCCCAGAGGAAGGTCATGTCTGCTACAAGAAGATCTATTTTTTCTACCATGCTGAGGATTCACAGTCTGGTTTATCTGTTGGGATTTTTTTCTTCGCCTTCCTCCTTCTCCTCCTCCTCTCTTTAACTATCCCACCCAAAAATCTGTTCAGCTTTTCAAACCCATATAAAGACCAGGAGAGATAGAAAACAACTCTACTGTGACAACTTAGCAGATGGAGCAGAGCAATAAAGAAAATTAATGAAGTCAGTAAAATCTATTGATCACTTGTATGCATCATCTATGCTGAACCTCTAACCTGCCCAGTTTCATAGAAGCTCAGATTTTGACATTTGTAAAAGTTTTCATGAACCTGTGGATTATCCAAGTAGCCAGTCCTAGAATTCCTCTCTATCCAAACTAATCACACCCAACAGTGTCTGGCACTAATTTTACTTTTCACTTTGTGGTGAAAAGTATTTGTAGTATACATTTGCATATTAAAACTTAAATTAATGCTTGTTCTTAAGAAGAAGCACAAATGCAACAGGGACAATTCCCTTGAACATCATACTCACCTTTACCATCTCTGATGAGTTTTATCCCTTTCCTGATGGATTGAAACAGCCCAGCTAAAGTCTCTGGATGAAAAGCAATAGTCCAGCTGGAGATGCAGTGCCTCGGAGCACTTCTGGCTGTGGGAGTGCAGTAGGTGGTAGGTCCCTCTCAGATGGAAAGCAGATGTTAGCTGGAATCCTGCTCCCACCTTGGCATCCTCCAGGCAGGACGAGTTCCTTGTCCAAAGCCTGTGGAGAAAGAGCACTGTTTGCTAGTGCTTTATAAATCAGCATCCTGTGCTGCCACTCCACCCCTCCCCTTCCAGGTCCAGCCCATCTTCTGTTTCACCTGTAGTAGGTGGAAAAATACCACAGTAATGGGCATGTGGGTTTCAGGTCAGATAGGTTCTAATTATTCCCTCGTAGTGTTTGCTCACAAGTAGGGAACAGGTGCATTATTCATCTTGCTGGAAGCAAGGAGTTTCCTTCCGAGACTTCCCAGCTCCAGGCTCCCCTCAGGATTCCAGCTGTCATGCTGATGTGTGCAGGGGTAAAGGAAGGCTGTGCACATTTTTCTTGCCTCTTTAGGTGATGCCTAAGGACCCACAAAGCCAGATCCCTGCCCCACTTAGGTACCAACAGGGATTTACTGAGTGCTGCTCTTTCAAGCTTCTTAGCTTGGGCTTCACTCTTAATTCTTTCCTTGCATTTGTTGTGGTTTTAACCTTCATGCTTAGCTGGAAAAAACACTTCCTGGTGCATTTTCAGCAAGAGCGTTTACCTGAACAGCTCGTTTACTTTGTCTGTCTTGCACCAATTACCACCTTCCAGACAGGAGTGATAAGGAGATTTATGACACTTATGGTTTGTCTCATCACTTAGAAGTAAAGTTATCAACTTCTTCACCTCTGAAATTTAACTGGTGAAAAGCTGAATGAAACACGGTGAAAGATTTTTTTTCCCCCATAATTTAGCATCATTTTTCAGAAGGCTGTTCTTCATCTGTCTGATAGAACTGGTTTCACTGACCAACAGAGCATCTCAGCACTTGGTCTTTGACATTATATAATCTATAAACTTCAAATTGGATCATTTGAGATGCTCTGAGGTGCCACTAGCAAGTGACTCAAATTGTGCTGAGAGATGTGACGTGTTAATGGAGATAACTGATGTTGACTTTATCAAGCTTTTATTTTTTTGCACAATATATGTGCAAATAATGGATAGGTTTCCAGGGATTTGAGTGTCATATTTCCTTAAGCTGTTTCTACCTCTCAGTTTATGTGTGTTGGTCGTTTTCCATGGTGTTCTTTAATCTTGGAATATTACACAAGACACAGGAGTGCATCTGGAAAGGTTTCATGCTCAGTTCCTGCTCCTTGGTGTGTTGAGAACTGGGTTGTGTCCTGGGGCTTGAATACAAACCTTCTCATATGTGTTTAAGTGCTGGAGGTTTCACAATGAGTGCAGGAGCAGGGATACAGGGACTGTTTGCAGTGAATCTGTGTTCTGTTCCCCACTCCTGGGATCCTCTTCATTCAGGAAAAGACCCTAGAGCAGGATGATGGAGAGGTGCAGGGAGGGTGTTTGACATCCAACTAGACTGCTGAGGCTGGAAGTGTGGGGATGTGAGAAAGAAAATGGACTTGGAAGCAGGGAAATGCCTTCCAGGAATGTGGTTGCACGACATCAGATCTGTGGATGAACCCAGTGAGCTGCAAACTATGAAAGCAGGACTGGCAAACTTCACTCTGTGCATTCCCAGCTTTTAACTGGGCACCTAATCCAGTGGTGAGGAATAGCTGGTAGATGGAAAGCAAGAATGTGTATCCCACTATTCACAGATCCATAAAAACAACCACTGTGTACTTTGTAGTAATGGTTTGTGATTCAGGAAGTTATCTGGGTCATTTGGGCAGCTTTTGTGTTTGTCTTCTATAAATCGTGATGACTTTTGCCCGGGGACAAATGTTAGAAATGCAAATTAGAACATTTTTGGCAACAAAATACCTCCTAATCCTGGTCTGCACAGAATATTTACAGTGCCACATCTGTCTGCTGAAGGATGTGTTTTAGAAGAGGAATTGAACTGGGAAAGCCCTAGACATAGAGCTTAGTATTTACAGAGCACTGATCTGTGCTTGCTGCTGACAAATTATCTGTATTAACAGAGCTTCCAAGCTCGAAGGGCAAGTCTGGCCATTAAAAACTTCTGTGGCCAAAATTTCATTCGTTTTGTGCCCTGAATGGCTTCTTTTCCTGTGAGTTACAGGATGAGAAACACTGTAAGAGCCCCAGAAACAACCCAGATGTGAACCCTGGCTGCAGGTCTGGAAAAGGGCTTGTACCAAACCAAATCCTGCCAGGGAAGTGCCTGTGCCTTGGTTTGGCAAGACATGGCCTGTGTAGAGAGGAATATACCTGGAACTGCCACGTGTGTTTCTGGTGTGTCACAACTGTCCCAGCTGAGCCCTCTTTAGGAGGTAAAATGAATGAGTGTTGAGCTGATTTCTAAATATCAGTCTAGAAAAATAGCATTGTTGTATCTCCCACATTTCTCCACCAGAACTTTGATAATTTTCTGAGTTATGTCTACACACAAGGGTAATAAAAAGACAGGCAGGAGGATGCTCTGCTGTTAGTTTACCCTGTTATTTAACATTTCTAAAGCGTGTGAAGGCTGCAGGTCGCTGATCCCAGTGCTCAGACTGCCAAATACCCTCAGGTTTTGAAGTTAAAGTGTCAAAGCTTGTGTTATTTCCATGCCTCCTGTCTTGTCTGAAGCAGAACGAGAATAACCGTGGCAGGGCGGAGAGAGAAGCCGCAGAGAGAAGGTGGTGAATAGATGCTTAAATTGGGTGAAATTTGCTTTTCCAAAGGTTGGCTCCGTTTCCTGGCGGTGCCGGCAGAGGGCGGACGGTCCTCTGTGCTCAGCCATTCCCTCCCCAATTCCCGGCTTCTCAACCTGAAAAATTCCTTAAATTCCACAGCACTGAGGGTGTGCCCGCCCCAGGTCAGCGCAGAAGGACACGGATGGATGCTGAGAGTCCAGAGGAGGCGCCAAGCCGATCAGAGGGATGGAGCATCTGCTACACGAATGTCTGGGAAAAATTGGGATTGTTCAGCCTGGAGGAGAGGAGCTTCGGGATGGCTTAATTATTGCCTTCCACTGGGGAGTTTTAAGGATTCTTTGTTTTCTTACTCAGCAGAAAGGGGGAAAAAAAATCCCCTTTCAGCAGATGGTGCTAAATCTTCCCTTTTTTTCCTTCTAAATTTAACCTGAAGATGTTAAACCATAATTTACAGGCCACAAGTGCTGAACCAAGCACTTGGACAAAGCTCTCAGGAGCCAAATTAAAACAAAGCTTAAGTGGTATTTGGACACTGGTAATTTAGGCACTGGATGTAAACCACTCCTTGTGCGAGCATCCACCTCCTGTGAACAGAACTGCACGTTCTGTTTCATCTGGGGCTCTGTGAAAGTTCTATTTCTGTGCTTTCCCCCCCCTAATTTTCCTTTCTTTTTAATCAAAGATGAGCAGGAAATGATAAAGAGCAATGGGCTTAATTCCCAGATTTGAGGATGGCATTTTAAATGATGCACTATGATGTGTTTCATTATAAATGCCATGCTGACTTGATGTCCCTACAGATTTGGCACAGCCACCACAACTGGAGGTTGGTTGGGGGAAAGTTTTTGGTTTTACAGGAGGATTTGGCCTTCCCTCAGCTTTCTGGAGCTGATATAATGCTGAGGTGAGCTTTGTATCTCCACAAAGAGATAACATGGATTAAATAATGCATTTCAGATATATATATATATATTTCAATATATCCTTTATTTCTTCACATCATTTGAAGAACAGCTAATTTGGCCTGAGGAAAGTGGCTGCTCTTTTCATCTCTAATCCTGGTTTACAGAGTTTCTCCTTGGATTTCCACAGCACAGCCAGTTGTATTCTGTGACTTTCTGGGGACAGCTGCTCTCTCAAAAGGTTTTCACATGGGTCATAAGGAAGACATGACTGTCTCTGTTACATCTAAAGTAATCCTGGATTACTGGGAATAGTCATCTCCAGAGGTGTGTCTGGCAGGGTGTGCTGTGAACTGCTGAGCTCACTCCTCCTGCCTAAAGGAAGTTCAAAAATAAGAAGTTTAAACTTGCCCATTTCTCATGGAAGGGGTGGGAAGGGAATATTGCTCAGAACCAACCTTCTGTTGGCATTTTGTGTCTCTGAGGAGGAAAAGCCATAAGCAAGTTACAGCATCCAGGATTGTCTTACTCTTCTTAATATTTTATCTTGTATATGAACCATTCCTGAATTTATATTGGTATAAAAAGAACAAGGAGAATTGATCTTCCTCTTTGTAACTTCCTGGGGCTCTGCAAAGGTGCAGCCAGGACTGGAAGCTGGTGCAGAAACACAGCATAACTTTCTTCTTTAAACATGGGGATTCTTCTTTAAACACAGTGATATTTCCAACATTTGATTTGCAGCCATAAATGATTTATAGAGGTTTGTAAATTCTAGTCTTCCTTTCAAACAGCCCCTATCTTGATACTTTGATCATTCTCAAGCAAATAAAAAAAAAAGGGGGCATTTTTTTCCTTTTAAAATGTTACCTGATGTGCTGGTTTAGTGTATCAGGAAATGCCAGAGACAACCTGGCAGAATCTGTACCTCTAGAACAATTCAACCAACCTCATTCCTGACACCACAGCCTGGCCAGTGGCAGAAGCAAGAGAACTCTTTGGGATGGAGACAGCAGAAAATGGTTAAAAGAGGGATGTGAGTGTGGGCTTCTAGAGCTGGACAGATGGGAAGAGAAAATGGACAGTTGTGCAGAGGTGTGTTGGCCCAGAGCAGCTGTGCCAGCCCAGGGGAGGAAGCAGACAGGCTTGTAAAACACAGGGTATGTGTGTTATGTTTTGAGCAATCACAGCATCACAGAATCCCAGAATGGTTTGGGTTGGAAGGGACCTCAAAGCCCACCTTGTTCCAACCCCTGCCATGGACAGGAACACCTTCCACAGGCTGCTCCAAGCCCCACCATGCTCTCTAGAAACAGCATTCCCTGGTTTCCATACCCAGCCTCTGGAAGGGTGGTGTCCATTATTTGTCAAAAGTCACTGTGAGTGGACAACAACTACTTCCTAATTTCGTGTGGAAACCAAAGTATGCATCATTTGGTAAAGACACTGCTTAGAAAATTTCAGTTCTGTGGCTTTTTGTTGTTTTTTATGATGGAAAGCAGGTCATTGCACTAATGTGACTGCACAGGTAATTGAGGACTGATAGAGCAGGCCTGATGTTGACTAGCAAGACAGTTCTCCTCGGAAGGTGGCTGAGGTGCCACAGCCAGATGTTTACTGGCTGGGTGACGTCCATTGGAAAGTGATTAAACCTGACTCAGTTGGTTGGGTGTGGGTCGTGCCAACACGAGCCCTTTTCACCCCGTGCTGTCCTGGCCTTGCTGCCGTGTCAGCCCGAGCTCTGCTGCTGAACTGACCCTTGGGGAGCACAGGGTTTCAGCTGGGAGTGCCAAAATCCTGCCTCACAGCTTGCGACAGGCGCTGGCACAGCCAGGCAGAACCTTTAGTCAGAGCCTGCAAAGCCAAAGGCTGGGATTGCCCCAGGGGTGGCTCATGGCTCACAGGAGCTGACAGCCAGCGACCAGTGCTGGCCCTGACTGCCCTCTGTGCTTGATATCCCCACCTCTGACAGTGCCAGCAGATTTCCAGGCAGGAAGCAAAGTTGAGCAGTCAGTAGTTGAAAGCTAGGCTTTGGTGGCTTAGTGAAAGAAGAAGGTATGAAATGCTCAGAAAGGGCTGGTTTAAGGCTGTTTTTGCTTTCCCCAAACAGTGGGTGGGTTCTGTAGAGATGTTCCCAGAGCAAGCAAAGTGGAAGGAATCTGCTGAAGCATTTAAAGAAAAGGTTGTGTCCCTCTCTTCTTTATTTTTTTTTCTCATTTGCAATATCATTGCAGTGGAATTCTGTAGGCTGCTTTAAAAAATGAAGAGGAAGAGAATTCTCTGCTCAACTCCTCATACCTTCTGAGATATTTCAGACAACCTGTATATATTTTATTCTTCAACTCTATTTCCTTCTGAAATTCTATCCTCTAGAAATTCTATCCTCTACAATTTCCAATGTAATGATCACATTTATGTCCTTGAGTAAAATTCAGAGAAGGCTTCAGAGAAACTGGCCTTGAAATAGTTGAAGGTGTTACACAACTGGGATGTTTGAGCAGTGATATGAACTTGCAACAGCATTTTACCTGTGGAATTTGAAAATCACATGGGTTTGTTGCACAGCTTGGAGCAGTGTGAAATCCCATCTGCACTTGGCCTTTGTAACCCAATACAACCTTGTACAGAAAATATTTTGGGTCAAGAAAAACTTGTTTCATATTTGTCTAAGCCACATGAAGGAGCTTGGCCGTGTCTGTGTGGTCACTGGCAGTGCCTCTGCCTTGGGCCCACAGCATCCCTTGGACCTGTACCCCAGTGCCTCACCCAGGGCCCCCCAGTCTGGGATGGTGCAGGTGGGACATGAGAAATTTGGGAGGTAAAGGGCACAAGTGTTGAAAGCCCTGTTGCCATGATGTTTGGCCTTTGCACAAGGAATCCACAGAATCACTTCCCTCCTGTGTCCGAAAGGCCAGAAGTTTTGGTTGTGCACTCCAATGTGAATTACTTGTGCTTCTGCCATGGCACAGAAATCAGGATGAAACAGCTGCCCTGGCACTTGGAAAAGAGGAAGAGGAAGTTTTACCCCCTCCAGTTCCGTGTGTGGAGTTGAGAGGCTGGTGGTGACATTCTCAAAAGGAATGTCATCCCAAGGATGGCAGTTCCAGTCCCTTGGAAGATGGCAGAGGTGTTTACTGAGGCTGCAAAGAGAGGAAAGAGCCTCTGCCCCCTCCTCAGAGCCTTCCACCTCTGCCATCACCTCTCCTACACCAGCACTGAGTGTGTCCCCATCCCTGGGCAGTTTTACCTCCTGCTTTCAGTCTTGGGGCAGTTAATGCTGTAGGAAAACTCAACCTCACCCCTCACCTACTCTGCCTTTGGGAAAATGCCCTTGACTTTGATTTACACTGGATATTGTTCGACTGCTGCTGAGAACCAGTCCAACCACCCGCTCCATGCTCTTGGAATAAAGTCACTTAAGTGAGAAATATAGAAAGTTACAGGCTTGGGGCTTGGCTGGTGGTGAATCCACCAGTTTACAGTCTGTGTGACTTTGGAAGGATGGCAGAGTTAATGTTTCCAAAAGCTCTTCTGGCTACAAAGAATGCAAAGTTTTGGTAGATGCAAGATGCACTTACATTTTTTGTGGTTTTGTTTCAGTGAGGTGTTTGTATTGAACAGTCCTGAAATGCTAAATAGAAAATGTCAGCTGAGTTTAGATTTTCCCCTGCAGCTCTTTCTTTCATGTCTGTGGTGTCTGGTTTTACTGTGCTCAGCTTTGGGACAGTCACAGGACTGAGTATTTTTATTTTAATACTTAGCAGCATCTGTAAAGGCCTTCTAGTGAGTAGCAACTCACTAGTTCTTTTAATCAGTAAATCTAATAGTAATTAAAGGCACCCCAAGCCCTGATGGAACAGGGCAGGCTCCCAGCTCTGCTGTGTGCGCAGAGATCAGTGTTTGCTGGGGCATCAGGGCTTTTACAGCTGTTCATCCCCCCAGTCTGAGTGTAAAATCAACAGCAGGAGGGTCCCAGTGAAAGGATGAGGCCTGAGTTTTCTACTTGCTTGATTTGTGCATGTCCCTTGCCTGTATAATCTGCCTGACAGCTGCAAAACATAAGATCTCCAGGCACAGAATTGCCTGGGAGGGGATACAGCTCATCTAATTCACCTCTGTGGCTGCACTAGTCACTGAGGTTGTCCTTGTATCCAAAAGGGAGAAAGCAGCACCTCCAGACAGCAGTTTCTCATCCCTGTCAGGTGCACATGAGATGATGATTATTATCCCAAGGAGGCACCTTGTGCTCTGCCTGGGCAAAGGAGCAGCCTGGAAGAGCTTCAGGTGAAATGCCTGCTTTTAGGGCTGTCCTTAGGAACAAGTGTATGCTCTGAGCTTAACAATGTGAGAAACGGGCCCACAAGTATTTC